>SMGT01004693.1:47891-96087 GCA_004794575.1 Lanistes nyassanus
GGGAATCAGGGGGACAAATAGAGGCAGGGCACTAGACAGTGGGTGATGGAAATAGGAGAAGGCCAGTGCCAGCTGACACCCACTGTATTTTATGAGGGGAGCGGCCAGTGGCTGGGTGGGGGGGGGGGGGCACCTGCAGAGTAGAGGGGTGGGTATAAGGGTTTTCCCCAGGAATGGCAAACAGGAAAAAAGGGGAGGCAGGGAGCATTTGGGATGGGGGGTGTATGGACAACTGGTTTAAGAATGGGGTGGATGTGTGTGGGGGAAGGTTTTGCGGGAAAACAGAACCAGTGACGTTTTCAGCTTCGAGTTGTTCATGTCTCTCACTGCTAAGTACAGCGATGCAAATAAACATCTCCTTCACAACCTGATGTGTTGGCTCTTTCCTTATGTAGGGGTGACAACTCCATCCGTTCTTTGCCAAAACTTACCATATCCAAACTGTTAGCCATCCAGGAAAATGTTGGTGAAATAAAGAATGCAGCTTGATGCTGTCATAAAGTAAGAAATAATGAATTTTTTCAGAACATCCATGTAATGGTAAAAAGGAAGGGATATAGTATCAGGTATCCAGCATATTTTCTGTTTTACTGTAACTGCACTTGAATTCTGCAGACTGAGAGAACAAGATGAAGCCTTTAACAGGCAGCGACAAGAGTATGAGCGAGAGATCCGTTATCTTCGTTTGGTGATCAAAGAGAAAGAAGAAATTATCCGCTCCATTGAGACATCAAAAAAGTAAGATCTTGCAGGACCTTTGTTCATGTACTCTTGTCCTCACTTGGCATGGCAGTGCAGCGATTGGCTTGGGTGTTGGTCTTCAATCTTCGGCCGATGAAAACCTAAAAAGTCTGATGGTTATGCAGTTTCCCTCCTTGCTGGACCAGTTGATGTTGGGTTGAGTTGATCTTCTACAGAAACTTTTAGACCAGTCTATTTTCAGAAAGATTGTTTCTCGCCTGAATTGGTCTTGTGATCTACTGTCTAGTTTTGAGCCAATCGCTGCCAGTGTACCCAGCTGAGACGTTAGCACAGATGTAACCAACAAGCATTACTGCATCACAGTAGACAAACTTGACTTCATGGTTTCAACAGAGATCTTAGCAACACTGCATTCAAGTAGACAGACTTGACTTGTCAGGGACAGGGTATTTAGAATTTTTTCCTTCTTTAAAGTTTTTTAAAGAACTGTTTCTTCAAAATCCACATCCAGGTTTTAACAAAATACATATTTACATAAAGTCGCATGTTTCCGATACACAGATAACAGCTGACATTTATTCTTTGTTACACTTAACATTATGGACTCTTCGCTTACCCTTGGTCACATGACAAAATCTGTCTCCAAAATATTTTGCAGGGATGTAGAAGACGACCTGGAAACTATGTGGCAAGCTGCAAATTCTGAGAACCAACGGCTGAAGGACACGTTGCGGAAATCCATTTACAAACTCAAAGAGCATTCTTCTCTGAAGGCAGCCCTGGAAGCTGAGGAAGATGTGGACATCCTTGGAAACTTTTCTGATCATGAAGTTTAATTACGAGTTATGACTGACAACTCTCTGATCACGGCCTGAGATTTTCAAACACTCTATATGCATTCGTTTGGCAGGTGTGGGTACTCAGCTGATTTTTAAAAATAAAATTACCATCAAGTGACATTAACCAATGTAAGAGACCTTAGGATCCACTCGCTGCTCCTTCAGGGCTCCCCATCAGTTTTGTTAAAAGATTACTATGCTCCCATTTTGGGATTTTAAATGGTAAGCTTACCTTCCACTGCAAAGTTTTACAGGGTATGTCGGAATTTGAAGTAGGTAATAAATGTGCTTCATTGGTTAACTTTTCTGTCAATAAGACATGCGACCTCTGTAGATTAAACATTTTCATTTTCGTCTTTCCATGATGGACCTACTTAGGCTTGGTATCACTACTTAACGACTGTATTTTACTTCTTTATTGCTCATTCAAAAAAGATTGTAGTTCACTACATTTTCGCTGCTTCAAAAAAAATAGTTCACTACTTTTTCGCTACTTTCCAAATGTGCTCATTCATAATTTGCAAAAAATGTGCTCATTCATAATTTGCAACGATGAACTGAATTTCAGACAAACTGTCATTGCACAGAGACAGAAAGGTTAGGTGAGACATTGCCGCCTGTAACCAACATAAAACTTGAAAATGAAGGTGAAATTTAACAGTATAGTATAGTAGAAATTTAGAAACAAAATAACCTTGCCTGAATGTGCATTTTCAAATTGGGAGCCAAATTTTTGGTGTTGTATACTTTCTGCTACATCTGGCTTCTTGCATTTAAAAATAAGAGATTTGTCATTGTCTTCCACAAATGTGAAGAAACCCCCACCCCCAAGATATGGATAAAAAAAGTAAGTTCTTCTGCAGTTTTAACAGCGACACACGGACAAATGGTTTAAGTGCGTATGTGGGTTGCTATGGCTCGCAAAATATTCTGGGAATATAAGTGTCACCTGCATCCCCTACACCTTCAGTTCTGTCAACAAGACTGTGGAGGCTGCTCTGCAAATACTTCCTGACCCTTCTACGCCTTATCACTAACCACTCTGCGGGTGGCCTCCCAGACGCTGACTGCTTCCCTTGTAAAGACAGCAGGTGTCAGCTGGCGCCAGCCTTCCCCTCTTTCCACTGACCACCCTCGTGCATCCTGCCAGTATCTCTCTCCCCTCTCTGCCCTCCAATATCCCATTCACTGTCAGTCCCCTGCTAATTAGTGACTAGTATTTTATGACTGGTTACACATACCCCTTCAAAAAAATGCTTTTATATTTATAGAGACGGATATCATTTTTGCTGCTAAACTATTATTCAACCTTTTCCCCTATGTACGCCCATTACCATTTACAGATTTTCTGGAATACATCATAATCCCATCTTAGACTCTCCCTCACCATATCGGCACTCACATACACAACACTACAGGTACAAATGAATTCACGCAGGGTTCTTTGAGACTGTCCTTAAATAGTCCTTCCATCCCTTCAGCAACTTGCAAAATATTTGCATCCTGGAATCTACAAATTCTATTCACATTAGCAAGCTATCTCTATCTGTTAATTTCATTTCCATGTGGAGCAAGAGTGTTGTTTCCTGCTATAGCCGGGTACATGAACAATCTGTCAACTGGCCGTCCCATCCATGTCGATCTATGAGGAGTGGCAGTGGCCCTCTGCTCCCATGAGCCTAGTACTTCTGCTGGCGATGGTCTTGGCTGGTTTGTGTAGGCAGCCACCTCCCTTTCTTCTCCCACTGGGCTTTATACCTCCCTGCTCTTGGCATTTGAAGAAGCTGATGTAGCAAAATTTCTGCAGCCAAAACATTTCGCTATTAGCTACAGAAAGATTTATAGTTCGCTACATACTTCACTACTTTGCAGACATTTGTAGGAACTACACTACTTACTACTCAATTGTGTAGCTAAATACAATTTGTAGCACCTGCTTCGCTACGTACTCAACCCTGGACCTACTTCATTCCAAAATTTTGTTTTTCACCCCCAAAAGGGAATTTTCGTAGCAAATTTTGGAAATGATTGCACATATTACATGTATTTGCCTACACATAGTGGGGAGCCCTGTCCTTGGGTGAAGATTTCTCAACAGGAATGTTGTGCTTCATGCTAGTGGTCCTCTGCCAAAGGGTGCTTTTGTTCAGGTGAAAATCTGTCATGGGCAGAGTATGCTGCAAATCCTGTTCTGGGGATATCTATGTTTTAACCAAAAGCTGGACTGTGATATTAAATATTTTTGTACTTTATAGTTGTATATCAAACAGTGTACATCAAATGCTGTTAGAGTTCTACTGCGCTGTTCTGTATGCACTCATGTATGCTAGCTGCTTTTGTTCATTGTCAGTTTGGTACCATTCTGTATAGAGCATATACTTCTTAGAAAAAAAGAACATTTCTTGCAGGTCACTTTTCCTTCAAAATGTTTAAACAAAACATAGCATTTTCCATTTGTCAACAATTTTCATAACTCATTTCCAAATTAAGTGCAATGATACATGTGTAATCTATAGCATTGTAGAGTTTTTCTTGCTCTCACTTCATTTTCTTTTAAGCTAATCTGAACATGTAACTGGCAGCCAAGAAGCCTTTTGTGTGTGCAATTTTATGCCAATAAATTTTACGAAAAAAAACATGCTGGCTCTGAGGGGGTTATTTTCCCCCAGAATGGTTGTGTTAGAATGAAGAAATTAAGATGTAGCATTTTATTCCTTTTAGAGTTGTGCACTGCATGCCTTTTTCTTACCCGGTGTAGACATACACAGCTTGACTGCCCAGCGTTGGTTAGCATCAAGACAACAAGGGCAGCAACTGCCACCTCCTCACACAGCACCACCACTGAGCTCCTCCTGTGAACTGTACTCACCACTGAATTCACGTCACTTTTCCTTCTTAGCTGTTGGTGGAGACAGTCGTTGTTCCTGTCTGCGTCTTTTGTATCTTGATGGTCACGCCTTTCGGCTTAACACTAGCCATTATCACCAAGGCTTGCTGGTCGTGGGAGTCTGCCCTGACATACACAGTTGGAGTGTGACTGATATTTGCTACCACCTTGTGGGTTGGCTGTTGTCATTGCTGTGTCTCTCCATAATGTCAGGGTTGAGACCTTAATTCTCTATTAGAACCTCTTAGAAAAAAGTGATTACCTTTTTTCATTACATATTTTTTCATCGACCCCCTCCTGGGTTACACCAAATGTACTGTACATTTTCAGATGCACCCCATTCGGGTGCATTTTCAAAAGGGTTAAGAGGAAGAGTACACTGTACCTGTAGTTCTTTCTGCCCTTAAATATGCTAAGATGAGGATGTGGCGCGCGACGTCCACATCGCACGTGTCATGCTACATGTGACATATGATGGTATGATGCGTCATGTCGTGTATACGTCATTAACCTATTTCTTGTTCCTGTTCTCCTTTAGAGTGTTCTTGTGCATCTGTGTGTGGGCGATACCAACGCTTATGCAAGCTGTTGCGCTATCTTACGTCTAGGGGTATGTTGGCTTTGTAACTGTGCTCGATCTAAACCAGAGGGGAAGTGGGTGTGGGGGGGGAGTGTTGGAGGGGTCCAGCCCCCCCCCCCCAACACAATGGTAACGCAACGTTCTACGTATGACACCCCTGTACCACCACCGTTGAGACATGGTCAAGCACCCCCCCCCCCCAGTAAAAAAGGGGGAGATAATTGTTAACAATTAACTCAGTAAATAGATGGTGGAGAAGCTTCAAAGAAGCACAAAAACGTGATGAGGGCATGCACACTAAAGTGGCCGTCGTCTGCTAACACGCGAGCGGGTGTTGTGAGAATAGTTATCCTATTATCTGGGAGCCTGTGCGCATGCCCTCGATCGTCACGTTTATGTACTTCCTTGAAGTTTCTCAGTGATCTATATACTTGTTTTAATTGTTAAAGAACTGATCTACAGTTCTTAAAAATGTCTGTCAGCTGTCTGCAAATTATGATCGATCCATTTGCCTGGTGGTAGTTGTAGTAGCCTTGGTCTCGCAAAGCTCCCCCCCCCCCTCCTTTGGAGCTCGGCTCTGAGCTCCCCTCTTGCTGGTGGAGCTCCTTTTGCGGTTGGCTTCGGCCTACCCACGTCTGGCGTGTTGACTTCCGTCCGTCCGTCTCCCGACGGCCACGACCCGGAAGTACGAGACTTGGCTCTGGCAGCCACTTGCAGTTCTGCCATGGGGGTGGTCGCTTCCCTCCACCCTGGCTCACTGCCGCGCTTCCCAGCACCAGTAGCCCAGCTCTCATCCGAGGGACCCTTCTGGTGGCAGCTGGACTTTCCGGCAGAAGGCCCCCTCCCATGACGGTCCCCCTCCGGTTTAGCCACGATCACTTTTGTGCTCATCTCTTACCATGATGCTTGCATCACAGCCTTGCTGTTTGCATGACCGTCTTTTGGGACGTGGTGGCACTCTTTTTGGTGGCCTTCTGTCTTCAGTTTGGAGGCTCTGTCCCAGGCCTCTCACAGCTGCCTGGTGTGTCCCCCTAGTGCCCTTGGTGTGGTACTCGGTCGCATATTCAGGGGTTTGCTTCCATGCATCCTTTGACGCCTTGGCTACCCTCTCGGCGATTGCTGGCCCGCGCATCATTCCTCGCATGGAATCATCTTAACGCTTCCTTCCGGCAGTGCAGTCTTTGTGCTCCCCTCTTCCGGTTCCTCCTCTGGGGTGGCGCCAGTCGTGTGGGGGACTGGACGTCTGCATGGCTGGCTGGTTGGAGTCCCTTCACTCAGCATGTCACACCTCCTACCGTCGATTGTCTTTGTGGTCCTCTTTTATCTGGTTGGTGCGCCAGCTGCACCTCCTCTTGGTCCTTTGACTGCATGCCCAGGCTATACTCGTCTCCCCCCCCCCCATACACACACTCGCCTCTGGTGTACTTGTTCAGAGGGGTGGATCCTCACTGCCCTGGTCCACTGCTTACTCTGGTGCGCGTGCTTTCTGGCCCCAGGGCCGGCCTCCTTGGGGGGGTGCAGTGTGGCAGTTCTTCCGGAGCAGTAAAGCCCGTTCCATTCCGGTGGGCCTACTCCTGTTGCTGCGAGGATGGTTGCTTGGGCGATGCAATGGCCACGATTGCATTCATCGGCAACCATCTTGCTGTTGACATGTGCCGATTGACGTTCAAGTTACCTGTTTCAGTTCGCGGGAGTAGGTGAACAGAAAGGTTTCCCAGACCTGAACACAAGGATCGTTTTTCATTTTTTAGTGGAGATTTTTTTGGGTGGAAAGTTTTTTTTTTTGGCGGAAAAAGCTGACGGCTTCGACCGAAAATTTCCAAGCCTGTTGTAAGGTAACGTGAACACGTTACTGGAGGCCAGGAAGCCATCTGTGTGCAGTTTTGAGCCCATACACTTTCAAAAGAAAACATGGTTATAAGGTGGGTTATTTACCAACAGAATGGTTGTTAAAATGAAATGCAGATGTAGCATTTCACTGCTGCTGTTGCTGAAAAGCTTCTACAAAATGTACTTCCCAGTGAACTCGCGTATCTAGCCACTGTTTTGCAAGTGCTGTGCCTGCCAGATGCTTGTCCTGGGTTGTGTGCAGAAAAGTGGGTGACAACTGACCATTTCAGCACATTGTTCTTAATATAGCATTGCTTACAAGAGCCTCTACACCCATCCTTGGTAGAGAAAATACTGCGGCAAGATTTTAACATGGCTGGAACATTCAACT
Organism: Lanistes nyassanus; assembly: GCA_004794575.1. NCBI lineage: Eukaryota > Metazoa > Mollusca > Gastropoda > Architaenioglossa > Ampullariidae > Lanistes > Lanistes nyassanus. The sequence continues at coordinate 55,121 of SMGT01004693.1, forward strand.
TTTCGATACTGTTGAAAGAGGGATTCGCCAGGTGATTAGTTTCATGGGTGCATATTACACCAGGATTAATAATGGTACTGTTGAAATACATGCAATCACCTGAAATGAGCATAAACTAGCTGATATACAACCACTCAATCTTTCCCTGAGCAATGCACAAATTGTTGGCCTTTTGAACTTTATTTACACAAATAAAAACATTAATCTCAAGCACATGCTTGTCCCATGAGCCCAGCAAATCAACTTGTCGACAATTGATTCTTGCTTTTAAAAAAACTTCCATTCGTCTACAACACTGGTAATAAAATTCAATCCATCTTAAGAATACAATCCACAAACTCTTAAAATAATCATTTACGTAGTAGGTACCAAATGTTCCCTTTCAAGTTTCAAACAAGTTACATAGTAAAGTAGTGAATGTATCAGATATTAAAATTCTACAACTTTAACCCCTCACATAAAGGATGCTAGAAATGCTGCCCTTGAACTTGCTTGCATCAGCTAGATTCAGCCCACAAAAGACCTCATTCCCAACTTTTTTGGAACTAAGAACCAACAGTAATTTGCTATCAAGGCATGCATCATTTCAACTGCATGCATGTATAAACATGCAATCGCAGGCATGTTCACATAAGAACTGGCAGAGGACAGGTGCAAATTTGAAAAAAGGCAGTTATTCTTCATGAGGAAAAAAAACCAACAAAACACTGGGTGACAAGGAACAGTAACAACACATATGAAGCAACTACCATATAATTTTTGGGGGGAGAGGTTTCTATCGTCGCCTGCGATCATGACCTCGGGATGAACTTCTTTCCTGACGGCCTCCCCTTTCCCGACTGTCATTGCCTGCTCCTTGCCGCCTCCTCTCTCTAACGTCATCTCTTTCTCTTTCCTTCTGACGGTCTCGCTGACGGATGAGCTCGTTTTCTCGCTCTCTTTGCCTGTCTCTTTCTGCTCGCTCCCTAGATGGGCTTGGAGGTGCTTCCTGCACACAGATAAGGAACCTAAATATTAACGTAATTATGTAATCTGAAGGAAAATCTGTTAGGTCAAGGTACATTTCCACACTGCTTCAGAAAATTTAGAGTTCTCAGTGTCGGGATTGGATGGAATCGTTCTCTACTGTTGTTTCCTTCAGTATAATCAAGCCATTTGAGAGTGGCAAAAGAAAAGAATAAATGCCATTTTCAAAAATCTCTAAAGATTGTTTAATGCCCACATATTAGTCACTAGCAGTCCAGCACATCATATGAGGTTCCCGTCTTCTGTCTATACTCGTCGAGAAAACTGAGCACTAGCAGGTGGCACCCAATTCACTGCACACAAGCAGCAATACCCAGTCTCCACATTGTTCATGATCGAAGTACCGTTGAACAACACAAGCTGTGGTTTTTAATAATGAAAAAAGTACCCTGTGACGCGGTTCCACCATCTTTCTCCTCGCTGCTTCTTCCTCTGCATCCTCTTGCTCCATGCGTTTCTGTCTCTGAGCTGCTCGCTCTTTCTTGGCTTGGATTTTTTGTTGGTACTGGACACCAACAGACAACAGATCATTTACAAAGTTTTACATGGCATACCGAACGAAACTGAAAAACATCAGACAATTTTGCCAAAACAACCCCATTCCTGGAGTTTGACCTGTTCTTCGTATTGTCCAGCATCAAATTTTCATGAACTGCAGCAACATTCATGTTTTCTGGACACCTTTTCCTGAAAGCTAGAAATATGTTCATGTTGATTTTCAAAATCAATCACATATCACAATGCCAAGATATTTACACTGGTGCAGGCTGGTGGGATTGGCAGATAAGCCACTTAATATATGTGCAAACCGAAAATGCAGCGCCCATCTTTATTAAGAAATGAACTTTCAAAACAACAGCTCTTAAAGAACAGAGCAATTTGCTATATAATGCACCAATTTTCACAAGAGATGGTCAACATGCAAAACTCTAAAATGTCTTATGTCCTTGGTGGTCAGTGGTTGCAGGCACTGCTGAATGCAGGGCTGTATTCGCCCAGGTTTGCTCCAAAAAAAAAAAAAATTGCCTGCACTACAATCACCTTTTGTATTCCTCACCTGTTCGTCTGTGATAGGCAGCCAGTAGATGCAGGGCGTGGCCTTGGTCTTACGGAACAGATCGTCTAGCAGCTTGGCAGGTGGCTCCTCCTCAACTTTGGGCTGCTCAACAGGGGCTGCTGAACCGATTAAAAAAATATTTACACCTACGCGTCTTTTAAGGTAAAGGTACCCCCCCCCAAAACCCAAGTGTTTAACAGAGCAATATTTTAACTAAATCCTTTCTGGAAGCAAATCAAAACTTGTCGTACCTTTCTTTTCTTTTTTCTCTCTGGTTTTTCCATGCTCTGGATGCCTGTGTTCCCTCTCCCGTTCTTTGTCCTTATCACGAGGCCGTTCTCGTGACCTAGATCTGGGTCTCACAGCTGGCCCATGCTCGGGTGACCTTGACCTCTTTCCTCTATCCCATTCACGCACGTGCTTCTCCTCCTTCTTTCTTTCCGGTTCAGGAGCAGGCCGCTTCTCACGGTCACGGTCACGTTCCCGTTCTCGTTCGCGCACCACAGGAGGTGAGGGTGCCTTTGGTGGAGGCGGCTGAGGACGTGGTGGAACAGTCCCTCCTTCTTCTTCTGCTCGCCGTCGTTCAATCTGTTGGATTTCAAATACTCAAGTCAATACATACCCTTCTTTTTAAGGTGACACCAGCAGCAAAAATACAAAAACTCTCATTTGAGGGTTATTTGTTATCTTGGAATGAAAATATAAAAATAAGAAAAATTATTGTTTATGAATGTCTGGATCACAAATGTTGACTTTAATCAACTTTATTTTGGCAAAACATAGAAAAATTTAAAATTATATTTATGAAAAATTGATAAACATAGAGCATTTCCATTTGAAGTTTTATAAAGCAGAGACAGTTGTCTAAAGGCTGACAGATTTAAGATATTTTCAATAGTCTTGGAGATGTTTGCACTCATACTGGGTACGCCCTCCTAGCAAATTACAGAATAAAAATACTGAATTATGAATAACAGCAAAACTAATGGTCAGACGAACAAACAGATGTGTCATCCTAGAGCTTATATATGCCTAAATAACTCTGCAAAATGTCATTATTGTTGCACAAACCTTTCTTGAGATATTTGCTTTTGTGTTTAAGTACCCCAGCCAAAACCATCAATTTGACAAAAACGAATTTTTAGTGTTCAAGTGGCTGTAACTTGTGAAATATTTCTAATGATTGGAACTGACAGTGTGCATATTTTGCTTCAGGTCTTCTGCTAAGTAGTTAAAGTCAAATCTAGCATCCCCGGGCCATAAGTTTCTCCGTCATTACTAGAAACATCATCACCCTCATGAACAGTGCATAAAGTACTGTCTTCTTAGTGTGCATAAACTTCATGCACTGGTTCTGCTGATGCACTCAAAACAACTTTACTAACACTAACATGGGCTCTGCCAACCTGCTTGGTCATTTTCTGGTATGTTTTGTGATTAATGCCTGGCAAAGTCACAAGAGCTAAAATTTTTTGCAATGTTGTGTGACCGAGAGGCGAGATAAAGTTCATTAAAACCGACTACCATAGCACTGTTTATGTTATGCGTCTTATTTGTTTCTCCCCAGAACTTGGATGCAATTGTGAACACGAGTATTTCTTGGCAACAAATGGGTAGTTCCAAAATCTAACAACTTGAACAACCCATTCTGTCTCCAAAAATTGAAAAACCATTCAAAACTGCTTGTGTCGCCGCATGCAGAACAAATAAACAAAGCAAGTCGATCCAAGTTTGCGGTTCAACAAAACGCTTGGTTGTATCGGTGGCGTTAACGTCATTTGTAATTTCAATTCTCTCTTTTACAAATGTCATTCTGCATCTAGACGTTGAATCTGTCATATTTGGTGCAGCAACAAAGTCGATAGAAACATTATTTATTGAAAGGCTTGCTGCTTTGGTTTCTTCATCGCAATGTGGTCTATCAGAATTTGCTATTTCTTTTATTCCAGCGAGCTAGCACTGCTTTTTGAGTCTGTGCCCTTCAAGACCGCTTTCCCCCACAATAAAGCATTTTTAATTCTTCAATACAAATTTACTGCAGTATTCTCCACAATAACTTTGGCATTTGTGAATATGACAAACTATCAGCCATTTTGCACACGGCAGGAAGTCATCATTGCTAAGTCCCTAAACCAATCGGAGCGTGCCATTTCAAAGTGCATGACATAGAATTTCCTTATTAGGATATTTATGTCACCTTTTCTTGGAAAGGGGACTCGGAAAGACAGTTAACAAGATTTGAAATATTTACAGCTCAAGAACTTCATTCATACAGAGATGTAGGGGAGAGAATGCCGACTGCAATGGTACCCAACATGTTGTGCTTGCTGCATGTAAAACGTGTGTAACTAAGGCCCAAACATTTGTGGTTTTGGATATCTGCATGACATTTGGAAAGAAAAATGGTAAGACTGGGTGGGAAAAATGATTTTATTTAGTATTAAAACCTTTATTTTTCAACAGAAAATTATCTAAATCTTATGTATTACACGTCAAAGTATTCAAATCTTCTATTATCTCAATTTTGACCATGGCATCCCAAATTCATTATTTTGGGGGGGGGGGTGGTGTCACCTTAAGAACTCTCCAAACACTAATGAAAGATTAAAACCCTTCTCCTGCCATATGTTAGATCTCCATCCCTGGCCACCTCCCTAAACACAGTTATCTGAATGAAAGAAGGGGAAGAAGAAAGAAAAAATATCCAACCTCCTCTGGTGTGGCAAAGTCAACACGCAACACCTTAGGATTAGATTGGGGCCATCGCGTTCCATGCAGAGCCTCTCTTGTCTTCGCTGCCTCCTCCTCCTTCTCATACTGAAATACAACGCACATTCAAATTTTAGCTCTACAAACTGCTTGAGATATGCTTCACTGTTATGCTTTAATTTTAAACAGTGTACCAGACATAGAGCGTTGTGTTTTATCAAGCAAACCAAGGTATCAGCCATCAATTACACGAGTTCTGGTCTTGAGGACGAGGAAAGCCCCTTCTGGAACACTGTTCCTTATTGCCGAAGATTTCAGGAAGTCACCATAACAATACCTGTGTGTACATATACATAATTTAGATGGTACTACGCCTTTCTGTGTTACAACCCTGACCCGCCCTAATGAAGGGGTAATGCTCCAAAACTGTTGATTGTTGGTGTCGCTTACGTAGCTTGGCTCATTTTCTTTAAAAATGCAAAAATCAGTAAAATGCATCCTTATTGGACACCCACCGTAGCATAACAGTGAGACTTGATGCTGTTGATCCAGAAGCCAGACTCCACCAATTTTCCAGTGCGACTCAGCAACTGCTTCAGCTGACCCAGGGTGAAAGGCCGCACCAGGTTCATCACATGAACAACACAACTTACAGGTCTGCGTGGAGGAGACAGCTCTCGGGCAACAATTTCAGGTTCATCAGGGGCAACTAATGGAGCATTGACGTGGCGCCCTCCTTTAACAGGCTCTGGAAATGTGACACACAAAATGATGCTTTGCCATACAAGCAACGGCTACATCGACTCAAACAACTGGGTATAGTCAAATTATACAATTTTTGAAATAACTGCCAACCCCCTCCCTCAACACACTCTGAGACTCCCACACCCCCAATCAAACCACACTGAAAAGCTTATGTCCAATGGGGGGGGGGGGGTGTCACACTTGATCAGGGGGAAGTCATCTTAATTACCACAGAATATTGCCTTTTATCAGCGCAGAATTATCTCAGCTATATTTGTAGATTAGAAATGTAGACGTTACTTCTCTTTTCTTGTGATTGCTACCCCCACCCCATGTTTAAAAATCGAAACTTATGATTAAATCTAACATTTCTGACATATTACTGGGCTACAGAAACAAACTGAAGTAACAGGCATGGGAATTGACCAGCTCAAAAATCCTGGGCTGCTGTTTAGACATGCAGCAAATGCAGTGACAACAATCAGTATATATACATAAAGCAAAAGGGGCATTAACTCAATTTTTATAATATTATACAAAAGCAATCAATATTCTAAACTCTCTAAACTCCTGTCTCACATTTCTACTTTTAAATAAAGCAAAAGCTGAATGGCTGTTGTATTCAGTCATAGTGATGTTTTCCTGTGGCACACAGACTCTGCACAAGTTAACTGCAAGACCAAAAATTTATAATACACAAAAATTTTCCTCAGAAATTTTTTTCTCCTTGGAAAAAGGACTTAAAAATCTTGGAGTACTGAGAATCCGCAGAGAATTCCAATGCCCGAGTAAGGGTAAAAGTATAAAACAAACAAAGCTAACAGAACCCTTGCTAACAAATAAAGTAACAGGCAAGTAAAACAAATGACAAAAACTCACCTGGAGCTTTGACTTTTTCAGCAACAACTTCATTCTTGACTGCTGCTTTCTTTGATTGTGGGCTGGATTTTTCCTGTTTGCTCTTTTTGGAAGATAAATCGGTGCCAATTTTTGGTTGCTTGGCAGCTTTATCCACTTTGACTTTTTTAACGGACGGATTGATCTCAGCTTCAGCAGAAACCTCTGTGACGTCCGTTCGATGTTGAACCTGGCGGGCGTCTTCCTCAGCTTCCTCGCCCTCCCGCATCACCTTTGGTTAGATACCAGAAGACGATCAACAGAACACGTTTACATTAGGCAATGGAAAGCAGTGATCACCATACTGACACAGCAAAACCATTTTAATATGGAAGAAATCAATGACTGAATACTGTTTTAGACAAAAACAACATAATGTGACAACAAAAAGTTATAGCTGCTGCATCAAACTTCACACACCACTGTACGCTTGATTTTCACATCCCGCTTGTCTGCTGCTTGCTCTTGGTCCTCTGTTTCCAGAAGCATTGGCTCTCCAAACTCCAAGTCCAGTACAGACTCAGCTGGCAAACGCACATCATCTATCAACCCCTGGTTCGAAAATGAAAGGCAAAAAGAGTACTAAGCTTGATCAGTTTTGCATAACATTTTTATCAACATTTATTTATTATAGGGGGTTTTTTTTTGCTTTATCATTTTTCATGACTCATACGAGGTCAGTATACCACTATTATGACACTGCTGGAATTAGAAGAAAAAATTAAATAAAAAGAACACACAATGAAGGTGATCAATGTTATTCCATTTCGAAGTGTTTAAATAATTATTTTTCCTGAAATCTCCATGTCGATCAAACCTTAACTCTTTGGCCCCTATACCGCCGGTTAACCGGCGGCGGCGTAAATGAGCTTAGAGGACGCGGTGTCGACAAACTTACGACGAATTCAAAACTTTGCAGCGACGCATTTAACGGTGTAAGGGAGGTAAACCTTATATTATTGTGAAGCTCTATCGTCGGTTGTTTCCCCTGCACTGTCTAAATGAGTTTCGGAAACAGTTTCGGCTTGCCAAACGAGGTTTAGTGTAGTGACCCTTCAGGTCTACTTCCGTCGTTCACACTGGATCTACGGGTTTAATTTGTTGTGTGTTGTTTTGTGTGCAAAAAGTGACTGTATTTGGGACCAAATAGTGAGTAGTATTTAATATTTTCAACTAAAAAGTATTGTTTCCATTGTGTTGCCGAAGAATAGATCTTTCTAAATATGTAAAATATATTGCTGTAAGTGTGGTAGTTTTTAAGCGGTAATTTTTTTTAAACGTTAAATCTATGCGGCCTCTATGCGGCCTCTGAGGTTGCTAGCCCTGCGGGTCCCTACGGGGCCAAAGAGTTAAAGAAAATTGAAACACACTAAAAACTTTGCATAGATTTATAAACCTTCAGTAGCTTAGAATGCCAGGGATTTTCTTTACTTGTACCCCCTCCATTTAGTAGAGTGCCTCATTCACCAGGGGGTATCTTGACATCAAATTGTGTACCTAATTGTTCGCACACTGCACAGCTCTAAAATTATGGACACAGGTAAGCTTTATGTATGCGTCATTTTACATACGAGAATACATAATACATCATGTTTACTAGGACAAAAATAATTCCACCAAATTCTGTGCACACCACCACCTCAAAACAAAGAACATACATATTAACTGGCACAGAGTTTCAGGACAGAGTTCAGGCATGCCAGTGGGGGTAGGCAAAAAAGAAGGAACATACTGCGCGATGTTGGCAACCATGCCATAGCCTTAAAAATGTTAATGCCGGTGTGCGTACAATTTCTGCAGCATTCCCCCCCCCCCCACAACAACAAAGTAACCCTATAAATATATACTTTGCCTGAGGAAATGTGATTTTGTCACATTAAAAAGCAAAGATCTGTAGACATTTGTCTCAGTATTAGCAAAAGCACTAACTTATGGGAACTCACAATACCTATGCATTTCCATGAGGAATTTGGTGTTACACCATAGCATCAATATGGAAATTTAAAAAGTATGCAAACCTTTAAAGAATCTGTAGATATTTCTATTGTGGAAACACTCTGCTTGGCTGTGCTAGTTCTGGACTGAGAAGATCCCCACTTGCGCTTCCGAGCTGGCTTGTCCTTTTCTGTGGTAGTGTCTTCTGTTTTAACAGGACCTTCGGTGGAGACTGCATAATTTATACAATGCATTTATCTAAGGTGATAAAAATACATACAACACTTTGGTCTGTCTGTCCTACCTACCCCGCCCCCATAACGTAGGTGACATCTTGACAGTCAAACCCCAAATACCAAGCCAAAAAACAAAATTTATACAAACATACATTCAGCATTTTGATATTTAATTTTTATCTCATCTTACAAAATAATTCATTATATTTTGCCTGTTTCTCCTGCTGTCCCCTGAAAAATTGCAGTTGATGCAATTGCAATTAAAAAAAAAGCACATAGTCCATTAACATATGTATTACAATTCTCTCTGACATAAACTACCTCTGTGAGATGATCCAAGTCTGCGGAAACTCCTGGCCTCTATCTGAAACAGAATGAAAGCACCAACGCAAAATGCACTTTAAAATAATATTCCAAGTCATTTTGTATGCTTAGTACAAACCAGAATGTGATGCCCCTGAAGGACAAGCAGGACCAGTGGCTAGTGCAACAATGCTTTGTCATGCAGCCACTACATAACCTTTTAAACTGATTACGCACATGATGAGACCTTTTTAGGCAATTTTCACCACAGATAAACCTAAAAATTTTAAACTGCCTGTGTAGGGCAATGCATTATTGGGTTAAACTAATCATGGTCCCACATCCCCTTACTTTAATAATTTTTGTTGAAATGTATTAATAAAAAAAAGAGTTATTTATGTAACTTCAATTTTAAACCAAAGCATCTACCGTTGTTGTCATGAGATGTTTACACACAAAAAAATCCTGAATAAGGCGGCCTTTAAACTGAAATTTTAGGATAAAGCCGATTATCAATGACAAAGTTAATGGAATGTCCATAAAACCTAACATTTACGGTCTTTTCTTATATGATTGCCCCAAAGGGATAGATATATGAGATCATTATTTCTGAGACTGTCACTACAAACTGTACTGGGTATGATTAAGGATTTAATTGCGGAGAAAATGATTATTTTACATATAATAAAGACCCAAACAGTAAAGATTTTTTTGAAGGATAACTGGAGGAGAACCCTAAGCATGTACGTAGGTCTGCCATACCTTGGTGCCCAATGATCTGCAACAAACTAAGCAATGTAACGAACACCATCCAAAATTTGTTTAGCAGAAGGGGGTGCAAAAATCCAATACCAGCTGAAACCCTTTTGTTAAAATCGGTGTAATCCCCCATGTGATTTCAACTGACCGAAGGAGTGAAAAGCTATCATGAGACGTGAGACGCAATCCTGGGGCTGAGGGATGTAGGAGGAGGAAGCTCAGCTGATGCCATAGAGGGCACAAGGACACGGCAGTCTCCCTCCAACTGCCACAAGGGCTGTCACAGCTACAAGGGTGGGGTGGTCTCTCTCCAACTGCCACAAGGCCTGTCAGCTACAAGGATGGGGTGTTGACATTCCGACTGACGGAAGGGCTGTCACAGTACAAGCATAGGATGATGCGATTCCAACTCCACTATGGATCAGACACAGTCACAAGTCACGGAACAAGTTAGCATCTTCCTGTGGGCATTCAAATGTGTTTTGTACCTTCAGTTACTGACGTTTTGCCCGCTAATGATGAAGAGAAGTTTTCCAGTAAAATGTGAACTGTGATAAAAGATCCTGGTCCAAAAGTCAGAAGTCTGTGCAACCAAGACACGACAGTCTTGTTTTCAAAAAAGATTATCCCTGAAGCAAATGAATCCAGCAGCAACACAAGTCTGTCAAGAGAAAGCTCCTGTAGATCGTCTGATGTTAGTGGGCAAACATGGAGCACTGATGTATGGCATCTTCCCACCAACTATTCTTCTGGCACTTTAACACAGGGGAACACACAATGCAGAAAGACTAGATGTTCAAAGTGTTCTGACCCTTAGTTATAGCAGTTTCTGTTGGGTACACCAGATCTCTCCCAAGGCCTTTGATGCTACACATGGATTTTTAAAGCAGTTCCTCGATAGTTTGTCTGTTACAGTCAGGGAGCCAATGAATGAGAATTCTAGTGAAGGCCACTGTCAGTCTGATCTTGTCGGTCACTGCCCGTAGCAGGCATTGCACAAGCACCAAGGCATGAAGTATGATGAATGGTAGATTTCCTCCTTTAAAATCTGTGAGGCCACAACACTCCTGATGCACTCCTCTTCATCCACTGGTTTCCATCACCATCTCAATATGCTCTTCGTACCACTTGTTTTACTGTTAATCTACCAGGCACTTGTCAAACGGTCTTTGTACCTTGACTGTACTATAAAGCACAGATCTTCAGTACAGCCATCAAAGATACAAGCACTCAATTCAACATGAAGGTCAGTGTGTCTGTTTTCTTTCTGAAGAATGACAAGATGAATCATCTGAATGTGTGGCTGTCTCTGCCTCGGGGCCACTTCTGTATACACCTAGCTGGTCTGCAAGGCGATCTCCCTTTTCCAACTCTTTATGCATCACCCCAAATGTCAGTAGAGAACAGAATATTACTCTAGAAATATGTTGCAAATTTATGACCATCTTTTACTTTCTTGGGTCATTCTGATAACAAAAGCTTACAGCACACATTCACCTCTACAAAGGCAAATGCTACATACATCAATGTCAAGTAGTTTAATTAGATTTACAAAATGCCAATAGCTACCTATCTGGGCATTATGTGCTTTAATTTTAATGGGTACACAAGCTTACACCATGCATTCACCTCTACAAAGGCAAATGCTACATATATCACTGTGAAGTAGTTTCGTAACATTTACTTATAATGCACAGTAGCTACCAATCTGGGTGCCATGTGCTTTATTTAATTGGCAAGTACTGTCTGTTAGAAACACCTCAGTTAAAATGCAAAGCTAAATTTAAAAATTCTAGCAGCATATAACAAATGTCTATAATTTATAGGAAGAATGCTGCCTTTTGTCAACATTTCTTGATGATGGAACATAGCAATACTGCAAGGGATAACTGCAGTTTATCTGATTTTACATGGGCACACCATTTGCACCAAAGCGTTGGACTGTATCCTTTAAGCCATTTCTATGGTGAGCTAGTAGGAAAGAGGGATAGACAACCGCCTCTACAAAGGCTGCTGTCTGTTGTTCTGGAACAGTTTTACAATGCTACTCCAAACTGGACTTTAAACCATGCGAATATATAAGGCTTCCACAAAAGTTTTGAAGTACCGCAATAGCGGCCACCTCTACAAAGGCAGCCACCTCACAGAACTTGCTGGGGTCAATCACAACTGTTAGTAGCATGAAAAAAAAAAAAGGAATGAGGGCCAAGTAAATATATTAAGAAACTGCAGCTGCCAAGAAAATGCATCTCTTTGGGTCTTTAGCATAAGTGTTTATGCTTGAACATTTCTCTACTTTTGAGTCTGAATAAATCCTTGCAGTCACTATGTTTGTAAAACAATGAACAGCTAGATGCAGATTTGTAGCTGTTATCTCAAATATTTATCTCATATGACACACTGACACCAGCTAAAACTCTGTCAATGACAATAGCACTGTCCCCATACTCAAAGGACTTGCTCCTGTGACTTTGTTTTGCAGATTCTGAAGACTGGCATAGAAATGGGCTTCTTCTCTTGTCCCAGCATAACACTCAAGACACTCATGATGCAGGTTTTGTAGACTACAGTTTCACCCTGGAGTATGATGCCAAGATAACAAACGGTGTAAACGCCCCTTTGTGTGATGAAGCTTCTCTGGAGCATGTCTGTATTTTCGCAGTCTTTATAGTCCATGTTGAATTGGGTTAAAATACACGCATCTGCTTCCGCGACCCTGTTATCTTTCAGCATGCAGATCTTGACATGCCCAACTTGGGACTAGACTGGTTCAACAGGAATGATGATGACCTCTGTGGCACCTGACAGCAACGTCAAGGAATCAGGTCAGGGCAGGGCAAAGGGCCCAGCATGCAGGTCACGTTCTCAAGGCAGCCAAAAACGGCCAACGACCTTCCTCTGTCATCCAGCAGGGCCCAAGAGCGTCTCATTTGTGTGCCCTATCTACCGACGATGCCACAGACCACAGGATACAGAAAGTGACATTTAAATGACACGAATAAATACTCTTAGTCTTAACTCGACAAAACTGCTGCCTTTTTTAGCACCCCTCAAACCCCACCCCCCCCCCCCCCAAAAAAAAACCCAGCCACTCAGGAATCATGGCCATAAGGACAGATATCTTTTGCACACTGTATTAAAACTACAACCTACTTTTTAATCAATGACTTCTACTCATTTTCCATGTGAGGAAAAAAGAACACTCTCTGAGATACAGACATCTCCATGTGCTGACGCACAAAGCTGGAAAAAAACCCAAATACATAAATGAAACAGAATGTTACTCTCTGAACTCACCTTTGCTGCTTCTTTTTTATCATTACTGACATCTTTACCAGTCTCGTCTGTGTCACTAGTACCAGATACCCTAAAAGAAATAAACACACGTGCATGAATCCATGCATGCTAGTGCACACAAACGATATCATCTACACATGCACAAACATACTACAAAGAACATGCTGCTCGAGATCTCTCATTACCCCACCCACCCCCTCCCAAAAATGCACAAGCTACATTTTTTAAAGACCTTCCAATAATCCATGTGAAATCTGCTTTTATATGCACCGAAAGCACTCACCCCCTGCACACACCAACATATACAAGAAGACAAGCACAGACAAATGCAACAGATTTTTTAAAATCCTCATGGTGCCCCTCCCCTTACTAACAAAGAAAAATGTTATTTTTAAGATATTCTGTACTAGTATAAGCTAGATTCTTATCCTTACTTGGTCAGCTTCCTAGGGGGACTTTTTCTAGGTTTCTTTTCTTCACTGGCCTCTCTTTTCTTCTTTGAAACCTCATCACTGCACCTCTTACCAGCCTGTGAAACCACATCTTCCAGGTCTCCCTGAGAAAAATAGTAACAGCAAAAATACAACGCCTTCTCACAAAAGACTACTCTGGAAAAAAGCTCAAAATGTTATACAAAAGGCATCTAATAAACATACGGTTAAACTACATTAGGCAATAAATATATACAGCTGTCAGACTGTCTGTTAGCTATGACATTTTCTGCATGTTACAAAAATGTTGTGCCAAAGTTGAACAACTTGCATTGTCAAAATAAAATGGTAACAACAATGTGGGTGCACAACTGCATGCACCCACACTGGGAGGTGGTTTATACAAAATTGATAGCCATGCTTATATGGAAAAACAAGTTCTACAAAATAGAACCAGCATTAACTTCTATATATGGTATAGTAATACTAATAGGGTATCACTTAGTTCTTCTTTCAAGTGTATTTTTAGGACATATAACTTGAATATAACCATGATACCTTTGCTTGAGTCCTCGAAGGAGAAGGTGATCTAGAAGCCGATTTTGGGCGTGACCTCCTCCTAGCCGGTGTCACCTGAGCCGTACTCCTCAAACCCTTGGGTTGCTCCCCATCCGTATCAGAACTTGATCTTGAATCTGAGGACCTTGACCGGGAACTAGAACTTGAAGATCTCCTTCGGCAAGAATCTGATGGAGATCGAGACCGAGAACTTGCAGATGAGGAACTATCTCTTCTTTTTCGTTCCTGGGACTTCTCTTCTGGATCAGAGGATCTGGATGTCGAGTCTTCATTGGATGGGGAATGATCCTCCTTGGAAACTTGCTTCTGCATGTCAACAGGTTCAGAAAGGTCCTGAGATTTTTCATACCCATCTTCTTTTCTTTCTTGTGCATCTGGAAAGGGGGGATTTTTCAGTTCTTGTTCCTGTATGTCCTGCAAAGTGAAGTCTCTTGGCTTGGCACTCTCTCTTTCAACTTTCTCAGATGAAGCACTAGAAACTGCAGAACTGACACTTTTCTCCAAATTGCTGTCTTTGTCACTAGCAGCTTCAGATGTTTCTATAACAGCACTTGAATTATCTTTTAGAGGCTTCGGTCTTTCTTCATCTTGGTGTTGTATTAATTTACTGTGACCTTCCTCCAATTTCTCTACCGTGAAAGTGCTTTCTGATTTTAAAGTGCTGTCTTTCGCACTCACTTCCTCTGCAGACCCTCTGCGCCAGCCACGCCTGTGACGCAACTCAATGTGTTCTTTTTTTCTCTCAGCTGTTTCTTCTCCCTTCTCCTTTGCAGCATCTGTCTCTGTGGAGCTGGGTACATCACAAGCCTGTTCCTTACTTGACAGCTCTCTACTATTATCCCCTGAAGTCTTCTCCTTCTGTTCTAATTCCTCCACTGGCTCGTCTTTCAAAGATCTTCTTCCTTCCCTGGCAGAAAGCCTTCTACCCTTTGAATGTTTTTCCTCTCTTGTGTCTGTTGTTTCTTTTTTCAGTTCTTCTCTATTTGAATCAGTTTCACAAGAAGCTTCAGAAGGCAGCAGGTTTCCTTCATCGGATACCAAACCCCCTTCACTTCTTTCCTTAACATGCGGGTCAGATATTTCATCAGCAGAAACTGAGCCCTTCTGCGATGTGTCTGGCTCACTTGCTGTTTCGCCAGAAGCTTGGTAAATTTTCTCTCTTTTTGAATCTGACGCTGAACGACCCCATCGAGACGCCCTCTTTGTTTTTGGAGCAGCTGTTTCACCTGACTCTTTGGTGGGAGAATCTGACTTTTCTGTCTGACTGGGCTGTGGTGTTTCCTTTTGTGAGTCGATGTCTTTTGTGATCTCTGCTGATGTAGCTGTTGACTGCTGAGGGCTCTCCTCTGAAGCAACTTTTCTGCATTCATCTTTCTGCTGCTCTGATGGACTGTCAATACTTTGTGAAATCTGGTTAGAACTAGTAGGAAGCTCTTGGGAACTAATTCCTTTATCATCAGGAAAACAGACAGCTTTGCCCTCTCCTCTAGCTTCTGTCCCTTCGGTGGGTTCTTGGTCTTTTTTCACCGATTCTTCAGCAAGCTGCTGAACCGAGCTAGTTTTCGCAGTCTGCGCTGCTGATCGTCTGCTTGATCGACGTGCAAAAGTCTTGTCTGACAAATCTTCAGGGCTTTTGGATCTTGATCGTGAAGTGCGTGATGAGCGCCAGTGCCTGCTGCTCCTCTGACTCTCAGCTCTGCCCCTCTGGGATATCTTTGGCGACGGAGAACGGGATGATGACCGGGACTCCTTGTGACTGCCCCGACGTTTTCCATGCTTATGATCTGCCTTCTGCACCTTTGAGGACTGAGATCTCTCGGGAGTCCTTGAGCGGGAGCTACAAACATCAGAAGTAACAAAAACTCTCTAAAAACAACAATTCTCAAACTTGAAGGGGAAAAATATGTTCACTATAGCAACACCACAAATTTTCTGAAAGGAAGTTACTTTTATTTAATTGTTCATCAAATTTTATAATAAATCATACAGTCTGGTAAAGAGGAATGTTTATAAGAATGCAATACCTTACCTTGATGATGACCTCGACCTATGTCTTCTGCGCTGCCCTCTTTCTTCTGGAGATGGTGTGCGAGTTTGCTTAGATCTCTTTACCTCAGGTTCTGTAGAGTCTGCATCACCTTTCTCATTGGTGCTTTCCACCACTTCCCTCTTTTGTGATGCTTCATCTACAGGCGTGGAAAAAGAAGAAATATTACCAAAAAAAGGTCTCACATTCAGTAACTTTATTTTTACCAGAAACCACTAACAGTGCCTACCACCTACCAGAGAAAACTACAAAACCAGATTTATTTGTAGTTTAAATCAACATCCCACCAAAGTATTTGATGAATAAATGGTACTCAGTTCTCACAGGACTAAGATGTTATAGTTTTATACATGTATATCATGTTATGATATATGAAATCTTGATAATATTCTTAAGGAAAAAAATGCTAGTATAAGATGCTCTACAACACTAAAAGCGTTAAATCTGCAAAGATACCATGACCAGCTACCCCATTTGCTAGCAAAAACAACCAACACAGCAGTCTGGATGTATAATAGCAACACAAAATATCTCAAATACTTAAGTTTCATTAAAACTTTTAACTGAATCCCATATTAATATTTTACAAATACCATAAATTCTCAGTAACCAAAGGCCGACTTCATAAGACTTAAAACATTTGATTTACTAGAAGCCGAATTTGAGTTCAAGTTACAACTAGCAGCACTTTGTAGCACATACGTATTCCATCACGCATCATTCAATGATTCATTGCATGTAAGAAAAAACACTTGTTTCATTCATAACTTTTACCCATTGATTAAGATCGTGCAGCAATGCAGTCTGTGTGCATATACTGATATTGAGATCAGTGCACGAAACATCTATGGCTATGGTACTTATTCAACTGTCGACAGGATTTAAAGTTCAGAACCCCAGGGACCATCACATTTTAAAAAAATTGAGAAGGCAAGCTACTCGAAGAAATTCAAACGGCATCGGTTCTAATGCTACAAGCCGGTTTATGTCGGATTTTGCTGACAAACACCACGGTCACTGACTGTACTTTTGTTCTGAGTGTAGCATGATCTTTTGGAATTAGATTTCGCAGTCGTCCCACCTCCACATTAAGAAACTTGAGTCTCTGAAATCCGTCCACGTGATAATGGAAAGCAGTAGACACAGCGTTTCCCAGCATGGCTAGTTAAACCACTGTTTCCTGAGAACTTTACTCTACAACTCTCTAGGACAAAAACCAAACGAAAACTCACTTTTTTCTTTGGAGCGATAATGACGACTTCGGCTCTTCGCCATTTCCAAATCACTAGTACTAACACCGGCAGGTGCGTCTGTTGCAACCTTGACCTCGGCTTCTGACGTCACATCCTTGGCCTTCACTTCCTCTTCAGCAACCGACTGCTGCGATTCATCTGCAGATTCTTCAGCCGACTGTCGCTTTCTTTCTTCTGTACATTGACGAAGAGAACCAAACTGTAGGAACTGCTGTCGCATTTTAATTAATCGGTCTGTACCCCCTCCACTTCATTAAAGGGTTATTTGTGTGACAGCGGCATGGCAACAGCAAAAAACTGCAAGGGGTTTAATAAAACATTCATGTCGCGAGCACTTGACTGTCGCCTTTCCAGTTTCCGTAGAGCGCAAATTTGTGTTGTCAATCCCTCAATTCTAAAAACTTTTAAACTCTGGAAGAAATCTGACATGAATTTTTGCGAATGAAAACGTCAATTAAGTCAAAGGAGTTAGATATCGACTGTGAAGTCTGTTTTGATGTTGGTCGTCCAGTACTGTCGGCGACTCACCTTACAAAACAAGATACGTACATCCTTGCTACTCATGGCTTAAAGGTGAAAGATCGTGGTCTATACAGCTTTTCTAGAAATTTTTTTTAACTGTCGTGTAAATGTTTTTAGAACCTAATGCCTTGTGGAGGCACAATGGTGTGCAACGGTTACGCATGCTGAGCACCGTAGGCGTATATCAAAGTACCCGTCAACAACACGGAATACATGTCATTGTACTCAGTCCAGGTTTCAGTGTTTTGTGGATTTCCTTTGTGTGTGTGTGGGGGGGGGGGAGTGGGGGTTGAATTTTATGGGATAAAAACAAGATAAGAGAATAGAAACATCTTCCAGCTGGAAAAAAACCACAACAGAATGGGGGTTGTTCGCAGACAAGGACAAATGTGAATCAAGGGAACTAAATCTGAAAAGATAATCTGCCTATGATTGGGCATTGCAAAGTACAAAGTGAAGAATCATGAAGTTGCGAAATGGAAGCTGTGCTTTAAATTACCTAAGTCACTGAAGAGAATGAAATGCACAACACAATTCGCAAACTTGACTTTAGCAACAGCTACTACAGCCAGTTTTGAAAAATGAACTGCAAACTTCATTCTTTTCAGCCACTTTAGTACATAAGAACATAGCAGGAAAACAGTGTTCCTGAATGTGTTTGCCATCAAAATGGACTGCTTGTGAATGTTGTTTTCAGGAAATTTTAGACTCCGGCAGGGTGGGAAGTTGTGCGGTACAGGATTCTATGAGCGGTTGGTTTGGCCTCTCTCTGGTTCTGTGAGAGAGACTTGCAGCTCAATTCTGACCCTTATGCATGAATATGGCACGCACTGATTAAAGTAGGTGGGTCACAATTTATTTTTGCAGCCTCTGAAAAAACAAGGGCAGATGACAGTTAACAGATGCTCTACACTTAGGGAAGGTCAGTGGAGTGAAAGAGGAAGGCCTGACAAGAACTTAAGTTTCAGGCATGACAGAAAAATTAAACCATCAGCTTGCCAGCGGAGGCAGCAAGGCCACTCATTCCCGACGTGGCAGCAAGGCCACTCATTCCCGACAGAGAAATGAGGTGTGAAACCGAGCATTTTGTAGGATAGGATGGAAATGAAGCAAACTGGGTGCTCAGCTGACAGGCCATAAGAGATAACAGTGTTGAAAGTTCTCTTACTCCACTTGTTAACATGCATGCACACATATATGTGTGAGTGCATGCTCAGACATAAAGAAATGGCTAAGGTATGATGGAATTTTCTTAGAAATCTTGAACTACTGTCCATATCTTATCCCATTTTCAATATTTCTTTTTAAAGAAAATGTTTTAGGCATGTCAGTGGGATACTGCAATCATTTCACATCTTTCAGTTTATCCACAATAAGCAGTCAGCAGTGATATTTTAGTTCTGACATTAATTATAGTTTTAGTTTTTTATTTTATAACATTTTTATTTTTAGTTCATTCTAGTTTTCAAGGAAGTCAATAATTCTTATTTTTATTCAGTTCTGTGTGAAAAATTATAGTTTTATTTTATTTAGTTCTGGCCTTTTTACATATCAGTTCAATTTTAGTTTTTAAAATTGTTTTAAAGATCACAAACGCCGTCTATTGCATATTTCAATGGAAATTATGTTGCAGTCGACAAAATACACTCAATAATGCCATTAAATGCAACTTAACTATCAATGGTCTAACAGTTAAAGTGGCATGATTATCATATTCAGCAAGATCAAATCTGGCCGGCACGAGGGATTTGAGGTCCCTCCTAAGGATAGGTACTGGTGACCACTGACTGCTGCACCCCGTAACAGTCGTTAAGATGCGTACATTGCGAGTCAGGAAGAGTCAAAAGAGAGGGAGCACAGTTTGCACATGCGTAGAGCTGGCCCCGATCAAATGTTTCAAACCAAGAAACCAGTCTGTGACAGCACATTGCTGTTAAGCTTTAAACAAGCACGCATTTCAAGAGATTTGTTCGTATTGCTACGACGTCCGGTGCACAGATAGCCACACAGTGAAAATATTCGCTGGACGAACGCCTGTGATGCAGGTGCACAGACGAGGTCCTCAGCAAGCGCCTGACTGGTCGTTCGTTATTCAAGTGTGGGAAACATAAAGGGTATCGTGTTTCTTTTGATCCCCTGACCCAACAAGGTCTCACTGTCCGAGGCTACCTATAACCCTTAGCTGTAATTGAGGTGCGGCCAGGCTTTTCCCCAGGGAAGGATGGGACCGCTTAGAGACTTAAGGGCAGCTCAGTAAATAGGTAACGTAACTGAAAGCTCAGGGCGACCTACAGACAAGTGAGACGAACCCTCTGCACGAATGAAAAGGATTGAACGAAAATGCAATTTCTTTTATTTTTCGTTTTACTCGATTTTTGTTCATTCACAGATCACAAATTTTTATTTTTATTTCGTTTTAGTTTCTCTGTTTGTATTAATTTCAGTTCTCGTTCTTGTAAAACGAAAAACAATATTTTTAGTTCTAGTTTTCGTTACGAAAATATCACTGGCAGTCGTTATAATTTCTGACTGATCTGTACTAAGGAGGCCAGCTAGAACATGGAAGGAAAGGATTGGTGAGATGAAGAACTTAATTTTCAAACTCGACAGAAAAGTAAAAGAATATATAACTTTTCTCGCAATGCACTCTGCATGTGTCAACTATGAATACATGTATATATATCCTTATAAAGGGTACTTTCAAACTAAATATGGATTTTATGATGTTTTGTGCGTTTGCTTTGATGAGCTGAAATGCTCATCAAAGTCGTCAACCCATGCACTCGACTGCTGTTTTACTTCTGGTGATGCTGACATCAGTAATTACTATCCAGAGGCAAAAGACTGCACATGGTCTTGCACACAGTGTGTAAACCAGAAATAAACACTGTCACATAAAGTCCCAATTTTGTGTAATTTGGAGACTCTCTTGCCAGTTCCTGAAAATGTGCATATCCCCTGAAGAAAGTTGCAGAATGTATATGAATGTTATTATTTTGAAAAATGGTCTATGGAACAATGCCCACTTGGACCAGAAATTTTAAATGGGCTGGCACCATGCAAGTAAGGCTGCAGAAAAAGAGGAAGGAGGTCCATTTTAGTGTAGATGTCAGGAAACAATAGGTTGTTTAGTGCACCAGATTAATGATGCATGGTAAAGCCCAAAAGTAAACAATGGGAAGAAATGTTATATGTAGCAACTTCCAGGACCCTAGCCTTTTCAAGAAATTTCCTTGTCCCCCATTCTTATCTCTGTGAAGTCTACAATCAGATAAATTTAAATCTCCCACAAAAAACATGAAAATTATTATTTTAACATATTAATTTTCATGCATAATGACCATGACACTCTCACATGCAAGCGTCATGTAGTTTTGATGAGTTTTAATTATATTTTAACCACTATTTTGAAACCACAAAAAATACAACATATATAAACTTAAACATCTTAACATGCAACTTTAAAAAAAAAAAGGCTGGGACTTGAAAGAAATTCAGAATGCCACGTTTTATGTTCAAATGTCATTAAAATCATACAATACTTTGTATCTTTAATACATACAAAAACCGAAAGCTCATCTATAGCAAGGTAAATCCAAAGCAAATTCTGCATGGTGGCCATTACATTTTACTCATCTTTCCACAATGCAATAGATCAAAATCATATGCGAAATGTTGCACCCCCTCACTATCTTTTTTGATTGTTTAGCCAACCCGTCTTTGTCAAACCATACGAAGCATTACAATAAATACTTTTTTCTGCCCACTTACCTTCCACTTTCTTCTTGAACTCCATTTGTCGCTCAAGGTTGCGTTGCTGTTGCAACAGATACTGCTTGATAAAGTCATTCTGGCCAGTCACTTCATCATCCTGCAGCTGTAAAGCACAGAGTTTGCACCATGCATCAGTGTCTGCACTACTCCACTTTCACCTTACCCACCCTTGCCCTCTTGGTTTACCTTTCTTTTTCCAACTGTCAAGACCAACCCACATGCAAAATACTTATTAAAAGAGTGACTCTGGTTTATTACAAGAAAAGCCAGAAATGACTTGAATTAAATCTTTTCCATGCATAAATAACAAGTTCACAAAGATTTACAAATAAAAGAACTCAAAACCATGGTGCAATATTGTAACAAGTTTAGTTCACCAAGGTTATAGTCAGTTTAGGAGCTAGGAACATCTGCTAATGCAGGGTTGGGTTTGCTACTGAAAAAAATTGTAGTTGCTGCTTTATTGCTATTTCAAAGCATTTTTTATAAAAAGGGGTGCACTACCTTTTCGCTACTTAAAAAAAAGTAGTGCACTACTTTCTGGCTACTTTTCAAAGGCGTTTGTTTGCAATGTGCAAAGATGAACTGAATGTCAAACAAATTGTGATCGCAGCAAAAAAGATTAAGTGACCCATCGGGAAGACACTGTATGCATGTTTGACTGAGTTAATTCCACAATTTTCACTATTTTGGAGAAATTTGTGGTGGCTACAAGAATCACTCAAATTTGTACCACATTACTTTGCTGCTCACCCAACCCTGCCAACACGAAGGCACGATTTTGACCTCTTTTTGTACTTATGTGAGGAATGCTGTATTGTGAACGATCATATAACACAGATGGGTTTTGTAAAAAATAAATAAATAAATAAATAAATAAAAGAAAGAAAGAAAAGCTTCTCATTCAAAATGTGATAATTTGTGTCCTGCACTCCTATAATAACTAAACCTAAGGATTTAAAAAAATCAGCAGCCACTGATATGTTGCTTTAATAGCTGAAAAGAAAAAATATGTATAGAGAGAATAAGGAATAGAATACTTACAGCTAAATTTGGTGCTTTTGCTGAAAAAGATAAAGGGCAATCTTTATAAAGAATTTAATCGTACAATATAAACAACTGTTTACATTTCTAGTTGTGCATTTGTTAAGGCTTTGGCACATGAACAACAAGAACCAACTGTTGCAGAAAGAAGATTCTGCAATAAATGTTCTGCTGCAACTGTCTGAAGATATGTCTGTTTAGTGCAACAAATTCACATCCTGTCTCGTCACTCAATGATTTAGTCACAGAAATAATTGCTAGGTAAAAGACAATTTTATGGAAGAAAACGTTCTATGCAGGAGGTGTTGCTTTAGGTACAGAGATCTTGGTTAAATAAAAAAAGTAATGTAACGTAGGAGACCAAAAACTATTCTTTTAGCTGTATAGAATGTAAAAAAAAAAACAACAACAAATATTTGTTGAGGAATTACCATTGCTTTCCTCGTTAACTACAGTAGTACTTAAAAATAGTGCAGCCTTTGAACTATGCAATGCACCTAGTTCCAGAAACAGTTTTTGTTTTGTTGCCATAGAGGTTGCCTGTTTGCTTGTATGGTGGACAGGGGCCTTTAATACAATCATGTCTCATAAAATGACTGTCACAGCCAGTCTTTACGCAAGACAACATAAGTCATAGGATTTTAGAAAAAAAACAAACAGAAATTTCATTCGCACATCATTTCTACCAATAATAAACAATTTCTGTATTTTAATTTCATAAATTTAATGAATAAAGAACAAATGAGGACAAAGCGCTATAAATCATCAAATGACAACCCCAACAAAGTACTGGCAGGGCTAGACACAACCGTATGCTGACGCATGTGACCAAGGGAGCCAACCGTACCCAAACACATAGCAAAGAGAGAGTCAAAAGTAAGGAACGTGGCAGATCTTCAAAAAAGATCTGCGGCCCCTTTCTTTTAAGCGGCCCTAGTCTTCACACAACTAACCCTCGGTGTACCACGTGTGCATACAGCGAATCCCTATTTAGTCTATAGATTTAGTTTATAAATTTAGTTTGAAAATTTGCTACTACTTAAAAACGTTTTTGAAATATCATGAGCCAAATGCCAGGCCAAGACCACCATCAGAATCAAACAGTGGTATAAGTCAAGGTTTTAGAAAATTGAAAAACTGGGTTGAGGAAAAGTTTTTATGACTACAATGCACACAGATTGGTGAAGTATTTTATGTTTATATTTTGCATACGACTATGAGTAGAAAATAAACTGAACTCACTTGCAGCTTATTGTAAAAGCTGCTACCATATGTCGGGATCATTGTGAGAAGTGAATCTTAGGAATATATTTGATCATTTTTATAAATTCTTTACACTGTTCACAAAATTTTGGTGGGACCCAATGTTTTCAGATGGTCAGGTCTCTCTACAGTAGTTACCCTTCAGTTGACTAGAAAATGGCTGACTTCTGGAATGACCACTAATGCAAGAGACATTTCTGCTAATGATATGTGTACTGTCCCAAATACATGTGACTTTGGCTAAATTAAAACAGTGTCATGTTTATATACATAGTTGATCTGAAAACACTAGTAAATGCTAGAACTAGTGGGTGTAATTTAATTGTTGTATATTTTTCACGAGAATGTTTCATCTATTGCATGTTGTAATGTGATTACCAACTGATTCTTAAGATGGCCTTTGGTTGTACTATTGCTCATTTTAACATCTGAGCGATTAAGAAGGCCGAGGGGTGAAGTAGTGCGACTGCCTTTTCCACATGAATTGTGTGAACTGTAGATAGAGAGGGTTATATTACCAATAAAGTGTATCTTTTTTGACTCTGAAAAATTTAAATGTCAAATAAATGATCAGATATAGGTTACTCCCCCCCACCCAAAAAAAGAAATGTGCTGATTGATAAGAATTTTTTCAGTGTTCAAACTGCTTGCGTTGGTAAATACAGGGAGCAGATAACTTCCTGCGTCAAAGAGTTAATGACGTTGGCGAAGGCAGATAACTCACCTTCATCGCCAGACGACGCAGCTTGTGCTTCAGAGTGTCTTTTCTCCAAAAGAAGTTGCTGAAACGAGTAAATACATCAAGTGAAAAAAAAACAGAATAAATTGAAAATGTTGTGGGAAAAAACCAGTAAAAAATCAGTTATACTAGCAAAAGAAAGTTCGGATAAAGGTAATATAAAGCTATAAACTACCGAAAGGTTGCATGCTAATGAGTATGAACTTCGGTAAACGTAATTATTTATACTCATAATAGATATACTGGATAATTCGGTTACACTTAAAAGATCATGTTACTGCAAACCATATCAAAACAGGCACTACTGCAATTGTAATCTCAGATATACTAATGCAACATAAAATTCATGGTTGATTAAATCTAAAGTCTCTAATAAAGCTAGTGCTTTCCTTCCATATATTGTATGCCTTCATCAATGATCTTGTTGATATAGGAATTTGCTGTCCTACTTTCCATCACGACTAAAAACGAGCAAAGTGTGACTTCAATATTTGATTATTACCGCTCTCAGACGATCAGTTAGCTGTGTCTTGCTTCCTCCTTTTGAAAGCCCTCTTTGTTCTAGTTCTCTTTTCAAGTCCACGACGCGAAGTTCGGAAAGAAGTTTACCATTCAACGTAATGTCGCTTTCGTCCGCCATTTTGGTGCAGCAACGCTGCCTTCGTCTATTTCCGATTACAGTCAAACAACATTCCGTCATCAGAAATTAGTTAGTTAGACGAATCGTTGGACAAAAAATAACTTATGAGTGTTCGTGCAAGTTAAAATTGAATTTGAATTCGATTTCTAATAATATGCTAATCGTTTACAGGAGCAGGGGAGATAATCATTCGGCCGTCTGCTATTTTTTTTTGTGATGAATTGGGGACGTCTGTGAATGGTTTGGTCCTTCCCAGAAGGTGCCCCAATTCAACAGATGATTCAGGTTTAAAATACTTCAGAACTGGCACGTGATGGCTCCGCAAATAACAGTGCTTCCTAAAGCTTTTAATTTACGCAGTTGATTAACTGCACAATTACTAAAGACCACTGGCTTAGAGTCGAGATTGTAGTAGACTAGATAGATAGTAGATCTAGTAAAATTGTTTTTACGGCTGCGGACTGGGGTACTGGCACTGAGTACAGTGACAGTGATAGCAGAAGTAAGTACTACCACTGTGTTGGTCTTTTACAGAAATATTAACTAGGAAGAGGACAGACTGATGGTGCTATTTGTATGTAAACAGATCCGAGGTGCACTGTGCATTATAACAATAACAATTAACAAGTATCAGTATGAAGTGGCAAGGCCGCCCAGCCATTCACATTCATTCATCATGATTCATTCAGTTATTGTCAGTAGATCAAACTCAGAAACTGTGTGAAAGTTTGCATGCTTAGACTGGTGGATTTTTTCAGTCATCTTTTGTTACAAGTATAAGACTCTACAACTGCTTAATGCAGCGATCTCGCTGTGATTAAATGATAAAAAGATGCATTTTACGCTTTAATAACTTTTTTATGACACCTTAGTTACGGTCTTACTGCAGATCAGAGAATAAACATCTTCAGATCTTGCCTTGGTTTGACGCTAACTTCTCATAAAGATGAATCATGTAAATCAGAAAGCCCTATTAAATTCACAGAAGCACCTCGATCCATACCCCCATTTTTCATAATCCTAATGGGCTTAGTGCACCTCTAAAATGTGGGCGAAAGTCCATTTAACAGTGAGAGGTATTTAACAATGTCACACTTAAAAGGACAGTTTTGCACTTGTCTAATCAAGAACAAGACATTGTGTTACAGGGAATAAAATCACTTTTCATGGAATGGAGAATGGCGAGGAGAGGTAGATTTGTTGTAGAGTGCCTAGATTACCACAGTTTTTTTTAATAGTAATGGTTTGAGGCAATATTTAACACATTATGAGTATGACACCTTCCATGAGGTTGTACTAAAAGTAGTGTGAAAAAAGTTTTAAGTTCGAGGTACTAAACTTATGGTATAAAAGTTTCTTTTGTCCCAATCATTAATTCGTTCCTCACTCGATGTAGCTATTTATCTTCAGGAGGAGAGAAGCATATAAAGGTGGGCATGGACTGACATCATCTAGAAAACGTACAATCAGTAATTGAGTTCAGACCTGTGAAAATGGACCACGCTCTAAATGCAGTGATGAGGAATGTTGCTGATGCTCAGTGGCTGGATAGCGAGGCCCGTGACAAGGTTTGAAAAAGCTATATCATTACTGTTAATATGACAGTAGTGGTTTACTGTTACAAGTGCTAGTGTGTTTATCTGTGAATGAGCCTATTAGACAGAAAGTATGGGCATATGTATATGTGCTTTTGTGTGTCCATGCATGCGTATACACATGTATGTTTGGGTGGAGGGGGAGAGACATTAGTGAGTGAAAGAAATATTTTGGTAGAAAATTAGTGAAATGAGGTGTTGCTTGTAAGCTGACCTGTGTTGTAAAACTTAAGAGTTGGTGGTAGTTTGAGATCACTTGCTCTGGATGGAGGGCATGCATTTACTATCATCAGCAGTAAAATTAGGACATGATCAGATGAAGGGTAGCAGTCTTGATTGTCTTGAAAGTTGACAAACTTGCCTTTGAAGAAGTCAGGAGAAGTTTTTTTTAATCTTCTTATGCACAACTGTCACAAATAAATTTTTAAAATAAAATTAACTAAGATTGGTAAGTTGCTTTATTATCAATTGAAAACAGCTGAATCAACCAGAATGATGTTAGCAGGTTACTCCTTAAAAAAAGTTTTGAAGTTCAAGTGTGTTTCCTAGAAATATTACAGATTTTAGTACTTTAGTTTTACTTTTAATTTGTTTTTATTGTCTTTGTTACATAAAGATGTAAATTATTTTGGTAATCTGGTTTGACTGTCTTGCAGGAAGCATATATGAGATACCTGGAATGCATTTTGGGTATTGCCAGCAATTTACTGCAAAGTGTCCGAGATGCAGGTAAAAAGCAGAGTTGAGGGGAGTGATATCTCTGTGTGACTGGTTATTCTGGGAGAAGCCCTAAGTGATAAATTTGTTGACCAGTGGAGTTACAAAATTGTTTGATAGTGTAAATCACTAACCGTGAAAATTCTTTGTGAAGGACTGATGAATAGGCCTAGATAGATTTATACTTTGTCTAAGTATAGATTCCTGAAGAGTTTGAAAATGGATGGATATTTAGGTAACCAACAAGCTTTGCCCTTAAAAAGTTTGCTGTTTTTAGGTCTGGAAGAACCAACATTTTTAGAAGAAAGTACAGTCACAAGTATGATGCCTGGGTTTATTTTTTATAAATGATATTAAGATATTATTTGCCATTTATTGCTAGCTGTTTATCATCCTTCTCATTTTGCAAATGTCCTGGGATGCCATTCTTTGTTGAAGGTGGTTCCATTTTGATCACAAAGGAGATTCAGAAGCAAGTGCATCTGGCTCAGCAGTGTATCGAAAGGGTTGGTGTTCTTGTGGATAAAATTGGTAAGTTAATCTAGCATGCAGTCACATGCTACCATTGCACATTAATATTTATATGCATATATAAAATTGCATAAATCATAAAATAGGCATGGCTTTCTTTTTAACTGTAAGGTCTTAGAAGACGAGGCAATTTCATTATGCTGCTAGTGAACTTCAAAAATGTTTACTTGTTATTTACAAAGTGATATTTTGTAATAATGAAGCATACTCAATGACTCAAATCTGTTGCTATCTGGAGGCAGTGATGTAAATTGCTTACGCATGAACTTCCTAGCATCTGGCCAGCTAACGGCTGTTACATTATCACATGGGGCACCAACACCTGATGAAGCAAAGCCTATTCAGTCCAATTATTTCATCACTGTGCCACCTTTGTCTCCAGAGCCAACTGCCAACACATTTTCTCGGTGTGTAATTATCTTTCAGTTTCATCTTTTTGCCTCAGTCTGTGTGACATTAGGATAGTGAGCTGCCTGGACTGTTCGCTGAGACAAAACTTAAGTTATTTTGTTGAATTTTCCCCTTACCACACTCTCTCCTGCACATTTATCTAGACTTTCAAACAGTTAATTTTAATGGTACTGATGAGTTGCTTGATTACTGATTGTCTTGTTTTGTACTCATGCAACTGACGTGTAGCCGGCTTACATTGCCATCTGGCAAAAAGTTATTCTGTGTCAAAGAGTGTGCCATTGTTGGTTTTGTGTCTGCTAGGGTGAAGTACAAAACTCCTGTGGAGATTGCTTACCAGAGAAACCAGCAACTTATGGCAGCTTACAGGGCACGGTTGACTCGAATGAATGCACGAGATCCTGGAGCTGCTAGTCTGGTTAGTGTGTGTGTGTGTGTGTGTGCTTGCATGTGTGCATGTATGCATTAGATTTTGAAATTGTTTGCTAGTGTATATTTCCACTGACTTTTCATAGATGGTAATATGCATGCTTTTATACAGATCTTTCAATCTGTCAGTAAATATAAAATTGATGGTTTCAAAAACTGACTGGGGTATGTAATGTGGATTTTTGCTTCTCACTTTTCCTCCTGGAAACGAGAAAACAATATTTTTGTCATGAATATGAAGGTTGTTTTAGAGGATTTTAAAAAGTTTCACTTGTGTAGAGTTTTGCAGTTCATCCTTTCACCACTGTGTCAATTTAACAAATTGTTGTCTTTTTCTTTATGTGACTTGTTTATTTATTGACAAATGACAAGATGTGCGTGTGTTACTTTGTTAAAGAGTCTGACATTACAGAGAAAGATGGCTGAAAATCTTGCAATAGCCAAGAAACAGGAAATGGCAGTAAGTGAATACAAAAAGAGAGAGAAAGAGAAAGAAAGAGAGAGAGAGGAAAACCATGTGTGTTTGTGTGTGTGCGTGCCCAGGAAGCAGGTCAATTACTGGGTTTTCAATTTCAGCATTGGCTTAAATGTGTGGTATGCTCTGCATGCAAACATGCCATTGTTTATCAGGTTTAAAAGAAAATAAAATGAAATCAGATTTCTTTCTCTTTATTTTTGTTAAAACATGTGGTGAATCAGTTCTGTGCACTTTTGTCCTGTGTTGTAGTTGGCCAAAAAGATGCAGGAAAGGCAAGAGCGACTGGAGGCAGAGGCAGCAAAGTGAGTGTGCTGGGCTTGTTATTTACCAGAAAATTGTCTTTTGGAAATATTTAACAGTTTGTCAAGACAGTAGGAGTTCATCATCTGCTAGAGGAATTCTATCTACTTCTAATGTGTCCTCTTGCATGCTCACTCTCACAAGCTCACTCTCACAAGCTCACTCTCGCATGCTCACTCTCGCAAGCTCACTCTCGCAAGCTCACTCTCCCAAGCTCACTCTCCCAAGCTCACTCTCCCAAGCTCACTCTCGCAAGCTCACTCTCACAAGCTCACTCTCCCAAGCTCACTCTCGCAAGCTCACTCTCACAAGCTCACTCTCCCAAACTCACTCTCACAAGCTCACTCTCGCATGCTCACTCTCGCAAGCTCACTCTCGCATGCTCACTCTTGCATGACCTACATTAAGAGGACCACAATGCATAGGCAGAATCAACCCTTTGTTACTCGTGATATATCCATGGATTCACATGACTTTAGTCCGTACTCACCAACCGACACAGGACACAAAACACGAGAAAATGTGAATAAAAAGGACCCACTGATTTATTGCCTACACTCTCACAACATCACTGATTCACACGCACACGAATCTAACTCCTTGACTCCTTTTTCTTCTACATGCACTAACTCACTGCCTTCTCTAAACTAATTCCTCCTCAATACAACATTCTCAATTCACGTTTCTTCCATTAAATATTCTCCTGTCTTCAAACTAACTCTTACTCCCATCTAACAACTGCACATCAGCGTTTAACCTCTCACCTGAAATATCACACACACTAAGTCTACTAACTACTACTTACTAAGTCTTACTGTTTAACAATCTGCAGGGTAACTAACTAGAACACTCCGGCAGAGTAACTACCACAAATCCCAACTTCAGTTAACCCCAAATCTCAATCGTATATGCCTCTAGTCACTCTCTGGTGACAAGACTAGGAAAAATAAAATCACATTATGTCGAGAAACCATTCACTCTGTGATACAGTAAACATTACCAAGATCCTATGATAATTCTGCAAAGTGTTTTCACAATCCAATCTTTTCAACTATTCCGCTATGTCTCTGAACAGAGAAAAAAACCAAAAGCATAACACCATACAGATTTCCTCAAAAAGAATCCCCTAGATCTCATGGTCTGCATTTCATCTCATCATCATTATGGTCTGAGTCCCTAGCATTGGGGTATCATCACTTCCCAAGCTCACAGTAATTCTCAAGCAAAGAATACACACTTATCCTGTGACACTCTAAGGTGGATGCTTAAATTTGACAGTCCATCGACCAGCAATGAGTTGCGGTTGAGTCATACACATCTGTATAGTCTCTCTTGTAGACAGTTCCAGTTATCAAACACCACTGTCCATATTAAATTCTAGACACCATCTCAGCGTCACATCAGTTAAAACTAGACTTTTTTGGCTATCACAATCACCAGTCTTTTATCAGTTGTAGACACCAACTCAACATCTCGTCAATTAAAGCAATGCCTTCATGTCCATGCTCGAATCATGTAACCAGTCCTCCTTAGCAATTTCCGGTCTCACATACAGCAGCCGACTGTCCGGTTGCATCACACGTAGTTACAATCCCTGACTAGTAACGCCTGAGTTGGACACGGTCTCACATTAGCCTCCTGAGAATAATGGTCCCTCCCTGCAGCTGTCCTCCAGAAGTGCTCTTCTCTTTGTAATCTGGATTTTGGCTAGAAATTAGAATAAAGTTATGCTAGTACTTAGTAGTAGTATAGATACATGGTAGGGAAAGACTGCCAAAAGTGCAGCTTACATAATGTAGGGTAACATTGAATCTTGTTTGCTGTTTCAGGCGCTTTACAGCACCTATTGGAATGTCTGAAGAAGAACAGGAA
Source organism: Lanistes nyassanus (assembly GCA_004794575.1). NCBI lineage: Eukaryota > Metazoa > Mollusca > Gastropoda > Architaenioglossa > Ampullariidae > Lanistes > Lanistes nyassanus. Next base: position 86,709 of record SMGT01004693.1, read on the forward strand.
CAGAGGCAAATTTACAAGAAAATTCTTGATTATGAGCAAGATGCAGTAAGTGGACTTTGTGGGATGATTTTATCGTGTAGAATCAGTGCCTTTCTATGACGGCACATATTCTTGACTTTCTCGTATCATTTGAACCATCCATAAAAGAACTTTTTTGTTTTGGTTCTTTGCTGGGGAGTGCAGCGAGTTTCTTTCAGGATTGCCATTATACTTTGCTAACATGATTGCCAAATGACACATATTTACTAGGGTAAATTTTATGTGAGAACATTCCAAGTGTGTAGTTGTCACACAAAACTGCTGTATTTTAATGATTAGAAGTGCATGAAGTCTCCTCTGGTTTATTATTATGTATATCAGCTTAAATCAAGACAATTTTTAGAAAATGTGCATTCTGTTTTTCTGAATAAGGTTGTGGTTATACATTGCTGCATTTGGCAAACTAGCACACACATTCATCCACTTATGAAAAGTCTTTAATATGTGTGTATGGATGTGTATTTGTCTACGTACATGTATATATAAAAGTGCACAGAATTCAAATTTCCCATGTTTAGGTGAACCAAAGCATGCTAGATTTGGTTTTAGAAGTTACTTTTGCACCTAATGTGCTAAATATCCACCCTAATGTTTTTCCTCCAAAAACTTAATCTAATAGAGTGATTTGATTGCTTTCGAAAGGACAAAGAAAGAAGACATGGCATATATGATGTAGGTAGGTAGAGAGATTGTTTCATGCATGCATTCTAGAAATGCAGATGTTTTCATAACTAATGAGGTGAAATTTTTCAAAAAAAGAGATGCTTATCTGAGTGATGTATTCTGTATGTTTTATACAGAAGTGGTTGCAGGAATGGAGAACAAAGCTAGAGCATAATTCTCAAGAACCAGAGCTTTTTTGTCGACTCATTCAAGATATTCTTCGGTGCACTGACCATCCTCTGACTTTAATGCTGAAAAAATACCGAGAGAAAATATACGAGAAACTATACCCTCTTGTTGTTAACAAGAGACAGAAACTGTCAGCAGTTAAAGTGCCTCTGTCAGAATCTTTGTGGCCATCAGAGCTTTGTCATGGTAGCAGTTCTGGTGGCCAAACTGACATAGGGAAAGATGAGAATCTACCATTTGATGTCAGAACACCGACTTGTGATGGCTCAAGTACAGGCTTTGAAAAAGAAAGAAGCAAAGATGCTAGACAGTATGGTTCTGGCGATGTGGAAGAGAATGGTGTTTTATATAATACTGTGGATAATGGAAACGCATGTTGCCACTCATCTCTGGAGAGGTCAGATATAAACACAGAAGAAACCATCTCTGATAAAGAAAACCAGGATGAGATGCATCAAAAAGTAGACCCTGATCTTTCATGTTGTGGAACAGACCCAGAAACTGTATATATGTATAAAATAGATGCTGATGATGGATATACAGGGGAAACTGAACCCTCAGTGGAAGGAGACTCTGTACCACAGGCTTGCTGTCCTGAAAAACACGATTCTGCCGTCCATGAGAAAAGCTGTGTAAATGAGAAAGAGGAATCTGTGGCAGCTGATAGGAACACAAATTCTACCAGGAGAATGAAAGTAGACAGCTTATGTATAAATTCAGAACCTGAAGTAAGAGAATTGAGTGAAATGGATGATAATGGGCCTGTGATAAATGATGTGTCTGAAAGGCTTGAGGGTAGCAAATCTTTGAGCAATTCTAGTAATGGTGGAAGTTCAGAGGGAGACTCGAGCAGTCCACATGGGGATGAAACCTCTTCATGTGCAAGGACACTACCTGACATTGTGCAGGAGAGCAAAGATGATCTGAGTATTGCTGCCATGAAGAATGAAAAGCTTTCTGGACAATTTGCAGAGGAGCAGGAAAGAATTGCCAGGATACTGAATCAGGTTACGCAAGACTATGAAAAGTACAATGAAGAAAATATGGATGATTTGTTTGACGATGTGGATGAAGAAAGTGGATATGGAGATCACCAAACAAGCATGCCAACCAGCTTGCTTGAATCTGACCAGAATGCCATCACAGTTTCTCTGGCAAATGTCAGTCAGGACAGCATGGTCCCCAGATCTCTTTCTGGTTCAGTTCAGGATTTCCCCAGCCTTCCGAGTGTGGATGACGAATCTTCAGAGATAGAGATGTTATCAAGTGCAGCTTATGAAAGGCACCTGAAAAACATCTCTGCTGATGTCCACATGTATATGGAGAAAATGTTGGTACTTTTCACTATTGCATATGAACAGCTGGATTCTCCACTTGGTAGGGACCAGTGCTATGCCTCACTTGAAGAAGTGTTCTTCAAACCATTGTGGAAATTTCTTCTGATGCTTTTCAGGCAAGTTACTGTTATAGTGTATGAGTGTATGCTTCTCTGACAACCATTTTTTAGTTTCTTTTTAATTTTATTTTTGTAGTTTTATTCATTTGTTCTGAAATATATTTAAAAATTGGATGAGTTGCAGTGATTAATGTTATCGTTCATTTTGAAATTCTATCTTCCGCTCCATCACTTGTACAGGAAACATTATCTTATCTGAGAGGCAATTGTGGTGAGGAAGGAATTTAATTCTGTTTAGTGATTTTCAATCCAATCATAATACATGTATGTTAATTTCTTCTTGGTGGAGTGGTTTAGGTGAAACGCTTATATAGAAGTCAAATGAACTAATTTCCTATTACATATACTGTGGACAGTGTATTGAGCAATTTTTCTGCTTTTTGTTAGCTTCTTGTGCTTTCATCAAGTTGTTTACATTGTTGTCTGTGTAAGACTAGAGTAGTTACATTGTTTCAGTAATCTCTGATGGAACATTGATGATATAAAGAATTTAAAAAAAAAAAACTTTGTTCAGACTGGTACATTACCAAGAAGAACTGACAGCTGCATGCAAAATGACAAAGATGGCCAACGTGACTCCCCAGCAGCTGGGGGTGTCACAAAAGCTTTGTCTGTCTACATCAACAGATGGGACTGAGGTGGGTTGTGTTCAGCCCTATCACACAGCTATCGAGGAACTCACTCGTATCAAAGACCACTATACCATGCTGAGCAAGCTGGAGTGTATCGGTAAGAGTGTGAACTTATTGATGGGATACCATGGTCTGTTAACCTGCGATGTTATTGTCCAGAAAATAAGTAATAAGTAATAATAATAAATGTAGATTTTTACGCGTGAGAACACATTTCATGCACACTTCGCGCGGACGAGGCACACAGACACTCTAGTGAAAACAACGAACACACACATACACCCACACAGAGGGAGAGATGAACACAACACTGACCCACAGGTCAGGATACAGATCGTCCGTCATTCCCAGGTGGGTAGAAAAGTATCATAAGAGAGGATGAACAGAGAAAGTTGTAAGTTAATGCAGACAGGCAGTCGCGACATCAGTCAAGGTACTTGCTGAAAAGATAAGTTTGAAAGTCTGTAGTGATGGGGAGTGGTGAATGTTGTGGGGAAGCGATCAGTTCCATTGGGTGGATGCCGAGAAAGTGAACATGCGCTGTCCGTATGTTTTTGTCCTGATGTGGGGTACTGAGAGAATGCGATCGTCTGAAGAGGAGCGGAGCTGTCTCGCTGGAGTGTAGACAGAAGTTCTTTTAAGTAGCTCTTTTATTTTATTTCACCTAATACAAAAAAAAAATTCTTGGTCAGGAGTTAGCTGTGTTCAAAATGTAAACAGAGCATAATTTCTTCCAATCTTGCTTCAGGATAAAGAACTGATAGTTACTGTGCTACATCATTAAACAAAATTGGTTTGTTGTTGGTCTTTCTACAGTCAAAGTTGTACGTCTAATATTTGACAACATCAGAGACTTTTATCAGAGTCAAGAGTCTGATGAACCAAATGTGTAAGTATATTTCTCAGCTACAAGATTGTAATCATAACAGAAGACAAGTTCTAAACATTGTGTCTCAAGAAATACCAATTGTGCTTAAAAGCTGCACTTTGCTATTGTTTGTTAAACTATGGAAATTTTGTTATGGGTGAGAAATGACAAGTCACAGATGGTTAAGTGACTCCTGTTGTTTTTTCAAATGTATCTTTTGGTAGTTACTTTCTGGGGTTTCTTTCATGTAGATTTCATCTGGTATATGTTGCCATCTGGCTAGAAATGCTGATACCTTCTGTGAGAAGTAACGTTTATTTTAATATTTACATCAAATTAGATTCAACTGTTTTCTTCACAAAATACTATTAAATTGCAGTTGTGAACTTAGAAATGAACTGGAAAAAGAATTTTATGAGAATTTAATGAGAGAAATTGAAAAAAATTTATGTACTTCTGGTGCCAGACAACATTGGTGCACTACTTCTCCCATAGAATATTACAGGTGTTAGTTTTTCTTACCTGTAAGTGACATGCATCAAATGTTTATTGTGCATTTGCTTTACCAGGGGAGCGGATGACCTGCTTCCTGTCATGAGTTACGTTGTTCTTCGGTCACACCTTCCACAGCTGGTGTCAGAGTGTCATGCTTTATCAGAATTCATCCATGAGGGGTCTGTTCCAGTTTTTGATGTAACCTATGTAGCTTCTGTTTCTTGCTCATTTTCTGAATGGGTGTATAAAATGCTGGATGAGGACTCTATATTGTCTGTGTCAAGAGGTCCTGTACTAACTCTTTTGCTTCAGCACTTTGGTTGCAGAAGTGAAACTGACTTATCAAAAACCTAACTTTCTTTTGTCTGATTTTTTTTTGTGGTATTTTTTCAGTGAAACTCAAAAGGGGTACCCAAAGTGCAGCCCAAAATAAATTTGATCAAACTGAATTGTTTCATTTTGACAGGTACTTAATGGGACAGGAAGGCTACTGTTTGACTACCTTGGAGACAGCTGTCTCATATATTGTTTCTTCAGACCTCCAGAGACCATGTTCTCCTGTTTGACAGAGAAAATGATGATCACCATCATACGCTTATTTTAATTGATGTTAACATTGTATCCCGATACTTCATTATGTGAGATAAGAAATTTAGGCTCTAGCTTATCCAGTAAAACTTTGGAGGCATATCAGTTAATCAGTACATCCAACCAGTGGGTGTGAGCACAGACCTTACATATACAGTTACTTCACTCCTTCTTCGCGCTTTGTTAAGAAAATCTGCCCAGTTGAGGGAAGCAACTCGTGCTTCTAGAGTTGTGTCCCTTTTGGTCTAGGGGTTTGTGCCGAAACCAGCATGAAGCTTTTAATGATTGTCGTGCTACTTTATTAATTCTGTTCTGCTTGTGGTAGGAAGTGTGTTATAATGAAAGCTGCACATACAGTAGCATGTACCATACAGAGGCATGGCAGTCATTCTGATCCACAGTATTTTCTTATTTGCTGGTTGTTCGTTGTTTGTTGTGTCCTGAATGCAGTCACCTGTTTTGTTTATGCACACACCAAGAAGTCATTCAGAAAAAAAATTCACACACACACACCCCCTCAAACACACACATGCACACACACACTAAATATTCATTTACATGCTTCCTTAGCATTTTACTTTTCCTGTTAGTTCCATTGCAGAACTGTCTTATTTCAGACAAGCAGATAAATGAACTGTGTAGCAAATTCTCCAACTACTGTAAAAACACATAATCCTATTGAAATGTATTATTTTAACAGACTTTTTGCCCATACCATCAGATCCAGCACACTGCATGAGTTTGTGTGTGGGAAAAATAACATGTGATAATTTACAACAGCCTAAAATGCATTTTAAAAAATCAGATGCTACCTACTTTACGGTAAATATTTGCAGACATCCAGACAAATAGACATACAGGCATGGTGTAACAGTTTATATTAAAGTATTCAAAAACTTAGTGTAAATTATTGTAACACACACCTCAGAGTGATTAGTAATGGCAAATAAATTTTTGTTTTTGACTTGTCTGCAAATGCAAAGCAAACAATGGGTCAATGCCTTAGTCTGTGACCCCAGACATTAAAACAAATCTGCTAACACATCAAACCAACTTTTCAATGAATATTTTACTGACCTATCTGAAAACAACACATTGAAAGATTGTGTTCATGGTACCCACTGAAGTATCCATTTTTGCTAGCTGTTGTTTCTCTTCCACTGCTATAAGAAAGGCTGGTGGTATGATTTTTTGCAACTTTCCTACATATGCCTAACCTTCAGTAGTTCTGTTAAAAATATATATATATATATGTATAGCAGTACAGCAAAAACCTTGGTTAATGGATGTTTAAATTTTACTGCTTTCTATAAATCATTCATTCATCAATTACATATTTTTTAATATACACAATGCCATATTTTATTAGGAAACAATAATAAAGTTATTACAGTCACTTTTAAAAGATTACATTGTCATCTCTCAATATGAAAAGTTTTATTATGTTATTATTTTATTATGTCACACTAGAGAACTGACAATTTGCTGGAAATAATGAACCGACTGGCATGAAAATGTTTTTTAAAAAATTATGTCAATGTTTAGCCTCTTATATGTTTACATATCCTAACTGCTTAAATGGATATGGGAAATTTAGTTATATCTGTTTCATTATTCTTTTGCTGTCTTTTTTTTTTCCTTGGTTCAGAACTTCCTTCAGAAGCTTGTCTGAATCACTTTTCATTCACATTTGATTTGGTCTTTTGCAATCTATTCTTTTTTTTGTGTGTGGGGGGGGGGGGGATTGGGAACTGAGAATAGAGTTGGCACAGCATTCCAGTTAAAACCTTTTCCTTCACTGTTGGTCCACTAGCTGCTTTCAAAATGGTCACTGCAAAGCATGCACCCCTTAGATCGAATTTCAGCCGCTGAAAAATTCTCTAGGTCTATTCTCCTGGTGTTGAAAACCCAGCGTCTGCACCTTTATGAAGAAAATTAATAAAGTTAATTGGCAGATGGAGTTCAGAGATAAACACTATAGTATAACTTTAAACGCTCGCTGAACATGTGAAACGTCTTTCCTTTGCATTCTGGTTTGCTTCTTCTGTTTGTACAATTAGCTCCTGAACAAAATGCCGAAGAATGTATTCTTTTAAATCTGGAAGCCGATACTGTACTAGAGCTCGTGTTTTGCTCCATAGCACCCAGTCATGCTGGATAACTCTTCCCGGTGAAGAGTTATCGTACACAACTGGGCAGACTAGAATCGTCCGAGTGAAGTATCTGTATATGTAAGGTCTTTGGTGTGAGTTCCCACTGTGGTGGATATTGCGTAATCCAGCAGTCTGAAGATGCTATTCTGCTCCTGCAGACGCTTATATAAATTCACATAAAATAATAATGTTTTGATTATTTAAAGTCAGCATAAAGCTGACATTTTAACATTTTACTCTGCCCAAGTCCTTCAGGGTTCACTGTAACCATATTGTTAATTTTGTGTAATGCTGAGAGATGTCTGTGATGGTTAGTGACTGTCGATTGATATAGTGACAGCTGTTGCTGTCCTTAATTTCTGGGTGAACAAAATTTTAGAAGTGTATATACACAAGAGTGCAACTGTTCTGCCTGGATGGCAGAAATTTCCCTTGAAAGGCTTGCCGGTTGGAACTTCTGTGCTTTGAAAATATTTCCTTCTTTGAAGTTTTTTTCTCGTTAATTTAATTGATGGATTGGTAGTTAATGAACTGAGGACTGTGGGGTTTGTGGCTTCTCTTGAGAATGATTACCTTTTCATCTTGTGTTGCTGCCATCCATTTCCACCTTTCTGAGCTCTGGGAGTTACATCCATGGATACACCAAAAGAATAGTTCCTGTAGTCCAATACTTTGAGAACATTTAGTATGGACATTGACTACTCCCTATTTATTCATAAATATATTTTTAACATATAGATTATAATTTTTTACTTTCTGAGCAGGTTATTTAGTGCCACATATCACAATTTTTAACTGATGGAGTGTGCAAGGGATAAATGTGTCTCCATGTACAGTAAAACCTCCCTCTTAGATAAGGCCAAAACTTTGTTCACCGACCCCTCCTTGGTTACGCTAAATGTACTCTGTTAAGACTGCTCTCAGTTAAGACCTGATTCTGATGGATTTTCAGAAGTCTTAATAGGGAAGTTTTACAGTATTTCAAAAGAGATTTTGGTGTGAGTGTGACACATGCCACAATATTATGTGAACAATATAATAGGCTTTATGTTTAGGTTAGTTCTAGGAGTTGATGAATCCTTGAAGTGCTATAGTGATTCATTCAATTACGTCTTCTTTTCTTAGGCAACATTTATTTCAAAACATACCGTTATATGCATAAGCAATATATATCTTCTGCCATATATTCTGCTTTGTGGGCATTGCTTTCTCGTGGAAACCTAAGCTTTCACTGTGCATCAGTCAGGGTTTCTCTGCAGGAGAGGAAGAGAGTATGGGGCTGGGTGGAGAGAGCTAGGAGGTGGGTAGGAGATGTTGAATACTTGTACACTGTACCTATACAACACAAATACTTGTTTTTGTGTGCTTGCATAAATGCTCACATTTACCGTTGGATTTGTATCATATCCATAAATGGGTTGGTGGGGAAAGGGTTGGTTTTTGGTGTTTTGCTGGTTGAGATTGCAAAAGGACTAATTAATGTGCCATTTAAAAAGTCCATTATCCAGTTATTGATTCTGAAAGCTGGTCAGACTTGAAAGATTGACCGACTTGCACACTGACGTCAATTTTGTGGCCAAACTGGTCAAATGACTGATGAACATCCTGAGCCAAAGACTGGGAATGTGTTCATGCATGCATTACATAGTCTGAAAACTCCTTACTGCTAATGCAATAAATTTGTAAAGAAAATTGAGTGGATGTGGGTTTTCTTTACTATTTTTCCCCCTTTTTTTTTTGGAGGGTGGGGGTGGCATTTGTTGCATGGTTATGAAATTAAACAAACTTAGCATGTTTTTTTCCCCACTCATCCAGTGTTTTGGTGAGTGGGAAGAGTAGGTTTTTTGAATGTTTCATCACCTGCTTCTCATTTTATTTAAATGGATGCTTTTGCATGTACACAGTTTTATATTTATAAACATTTATTTCTATTTTGATTTCGTGCACCTCTCTTTCATTAAAAGCTTAGCTGTTGATAGTTGACCTGTTGATTACATGATTGCACTCGTAAACCAAAGGGCGCATGCTGTTTGTGCGAGTGCAAGACCACACGTAAACATACGACCATTACCATTTCAGAACCTTCTCAGAGAAGACTGGATATTTTTAAAAAAACTTGCTATAGTGAACTAAAAAGTTGGTATGGTTAAGGACGTACACTATTCCTTCATCAGCTTCGCAATATCGCGTTGTACCACGGATCTATAAATACTGGATATCTGACTCGGGGTCAAGGTTGTGGAGGTTAGAATATGAGTCAACTTGCCAGTGCGGGTATTCACCACTTCCGGTCGAT
>SMGT01004694.1:0-36029 GCA_004794575.1 Lanistes nyassanus
GGTATATTTTATATGTAATATTTATACCCAACTGCCTAAAACCATACTGAAATATTGAAAATGTGGTTGTTATAAGAAAAAAGTGCCAGCGAATCCAACCTTGACAAAGTAGGCGTTGGTAGTCAAATGTGCAGAGGTGAGATTTACTGGCGATGAAGAGTTGGGTCTGAAAATGTAGGCACCTGATGCCTGGTCATCGGGCTTGAGGTTTAAACCTGGACGGGCCACATAGTACATGAAGGTCTGCGAGGCTGGGATTGTCAGCTGCTTCTCCACATTAGTGATGCTCTTCAGAAGCCCAGAATTTCCATCAAATGTAAGGGAAATGTACTGCAATTGCAAAAGGAGTTTCCATAAAATAAAAGAAAAAAATACTGCCATTTCCCTGAAAATTTCTGTTAAATGTAAGGGAAATGTACTGCAATTGCAAAAGGAGTTTCCATAAAATAAAAGAAAAAAATACTGCCATTTCCCTGAAAATTTCTGTTAAATGTAAGGGAAATGTACTGCAATTGCAAAAGGAGTTTCCATAAAATAAAAGGAAAAAGTACTGCCATTTCCCTGAAAATTTCTGTTAAAAGGGAAATGTTCTGGAACTGCAAACAGCGATGCTGTCTAGTGTCCAGAAATTCAAGAAGAAGTGGGTATGAGTGCATGTGGTAGTGGGGTGTGTGTAGTTTGCAGTAGCTTGTAGCAGTTTGCAAACAACAGAAACATGCATGTGCATATAACTAATGCAAGGAAAGCATATGAAATACTGCCGTAATCTTTCACAATGTTGTTCTGGTGATAGCAAAAGTGATTTTTAAAAAAAGTCATACGAAAAGTGAGACAGATCATATGCCAGTTTACCTTCCCTTCCAGAACTACATCAGATCCAAAGGAATGCTGCTTGATCAGTGCTTTTGAAAAGCCTTTGTCTAGAATTGAAAATGGTACACACACACACACCCATGCACACAAACACACACCCATGCACACACACACACACATGCATAGTACTAAATGTTCTTCACAAATTTTCTCTATCTGCTGCACATTTCTGCTAAACAGAACATTGACCACAAGAGTGAGAGAGGGAAAATCCAACACAATTCTAAGATTTTAAAAGCAAATTCCTGACTGACTGCATCACCTACTTTCTGGAATCAACCAGAATTCATTTTGTGCTTAGTCTCCACTTGCGGTGTGTTTGAAATTCACCAATATGCTCCTAAAGACTGTTTATTTGGGTCGGCACAGCTCATCACTTCATGGCAAGATATTTTTGCCAATGAAATCTTCCTTAATCTTGCAGATGCTCAAACAACTTTTTAAAATTTAAAACTTTCCACTAACAAGTTTCAAGAACCGCTACCCAGTGACAAAAAATGAGAGGAGGAAGCACCTTGTGTTACTGGTCTCTTTGCTCTTCCTCCACACGTTAACTAGTTTCACACACTTTACATTATTCTCTTCCCCCCCCCCCCCACCACCACCACCAAAGAAAAAGCGCTTACAGAATGGATCCACACCTTGGGACGACTGGGACACAAAATACACGTTAAAGCCCAAGGGAGGTAACGAGACAGAAAAGACCAGCTCATTCTTGGCGAGAGCACCCTTCCGTTCAGGGATCCGCATGGTGTCATCAGAAATGGGGTATACCTGCACATGACACATGACACAAGGCACATGACACGAGGTCAGACCAAGCCACTGAACATAATAAACATGACCGTGCATACATACACTAATGAAGATGACAAGTTTGACCACAGATAGCATTACTACAGTCTTTATCCTAAGACAACTCTTTCCGGTTACTACGCATCTAGACAATAGTAACACATCCAGGCACACCCCAACCCAGTCCCACACCCTTTTCCCCCACAAATACATATGCAGAATGCAAACACCTTAACTCAATTAACGCCGTGGGCCTTTACAATGGAGGCCTCCTGCCCTGTGTGCCATGGTGCGCCTGGGCCTTCAAATTGAAGGCCCATATTTTTAAAATGTTCGCGCATCTTCCCAAAAAAGTCATCTAAGGGAAGAAAATGTGTATCAGTGGCTCATCATTTATTTTATAAGGCTGTCTCCCTTTGACCATGAATTGATGTTGGTTTGGCGAGAAACATATGGGTTTTTCCCAAGTACCCTCAGCGAACCAAAATGGCGTACATATGGCGGATTTGTGTTAACTGGATTTCCAGTTACCTCATTTCTGGTGGATTTTAACAAATTTTGAGAAGATGGCAAAGATTAAGGTAAAAAAAGATTTTATTTAGCATTTGTTTACATTTAGAAATCAGTTTGATTCTTGTCTGCAGGTGCTTACAGTTTTTTCTTTGGATTATTACACATGCGGCCTAGAACATCCGGCACTCAACACTCCAGACAATCCAATATGGCTGCAATCATTAAATTTTATAAACAAGAAGGTCAAGATCTGAGCTAAAATGACTTCTGATGAAGAAAAGTGTTATGTTTACAGTTAGATTAGTTAAACAATGCAAAGTGCAACAAATCCACCCGTCCCACTTGCTTCAAAGTTGCCCACCCAGTCGTAAAGGATTTCCTGCCGACTCGACATGTTCTCACCTCAGCAGGCACAGGGCTACCGTCAGGTCCAACCACACTGTATGAAGTGCCTGTGACAGGAAGCCGCACAAACCACTCAACGCTTCTGGCCACAGGATTATACACTGTTACCTGGAACTGTTGATAAATCAGAATTATTGCAGTGGTCACTGTAAAACCCACGCTGCTCTCGTCCTTTATCTGTATCATCTGATGCCAGGAACTTTATTTAGGATATCATCTAATGTCGCAAGTTGTATCAAACTTATCATACGATGTTCTTAAACTTTATCCATTATAACATCTGACGTCAAGAATTTTATCAACAGGTTTGACTTTGTGCTTGCTGCAATAGACGGATTTCAAACTAAGCTATACAATTTGTTCATGTGCATCTAGCAGCATAATATGCATAAACAGACAGGTTGATAATACTGGTTACTTTACAGTTAAAAGATAAAAATGCTTAATACCTAAAACAAAAAGGCATAACACTGATTTTGACAGTATAATGCTGCCATCAAATTACCAACCTGCTTGTTTGTCTCTGTGGCAGAGCATACACTGATGTTCAACAAGGGGCAGAAACTGCGCTCTGGGAGTGGGGTGGAGTCCAGTGGCAATAATTTTTTGAAAGCATCACTAATCACTTTCTGTAAAGTCAAAGAAATTATAGACTTTTTAAATAATTATCAGCACATGAAATTAACATGGAAACACCTTTCCCTTTGTCTTCTTAAACAGGGCACACAGAGACTGAAGTAATAATGTACTTTACAGGTTAGTTGTTATAAAACCAGAACCCTAAAAATAATTACTCTCCTAAAATCACGTTGAATCAGGAGCATTTACATAGGTAACAGAGTCCCTCACTTAGGAAGAAAATAATTTCTCTGATTCAATCATTTTCACGCCATCAAATCAGTCATCAATTTGTTCTGCGGGTTATCTTTGCTATCAAATCTAAGTCAGGATGCAAACACCTCCCACCCCAAACCTTTTACAGCCATATAAAACTAACTCATGACTAGGTTTGATTTTTCAGTAAAGAACCTCTAGAAATCTCTTGTTATTCCATCAAAAACATGAAGCCTCAGGAGATAACATATTTCAACAGCAAACTTCAGGTGACTTACCTGGCCTTCACCGACGCCCTCAGCAAGTCTTTCTGCATAGTCAAAAGCAACCACCTGCTTCTCGGTTCCCCTGCAAGCATCAAGAGGAATGGAACCGTGATTCCAGGAAGCACAAGAAGATGCTGCTTCTCATGTCTGCTGGTGCAAGACTAATGTGTCACTTTTAATACAGAACAAATGAGGACCGAGTACTTAAATTATCGAAAGATAACTCCAACAAAGGTACTGGCAGCGCTCAAACATAGCCGTATGCAGGCGGCTGTGCCCAAGGGAGCTTACCGTACCCAAACACGTGGCAAAGAGAGGGCCGAAAGAACGGAACTTGTAACTCCAAATGCTTGTTCTCTCTCTGCCTACTGATGTTTAGTTTCAAACTGTGTTCCCATAACATTTTTAGGATTTTAGCGAGAAGAAAAATAGATGTCATTTCTTTAAGAGTCGGGTAGTGACAGTAAAGGATGGGCAGTCCATGTAGCTGAGGGTACCATAAAGGTACAAAAATCTATCCTCAATAAACTCAGTCCATACCAGGAAGACAATTGGCTTCATGTACGGTTCAGATTGCCCCTCTTCTTTTGTCTCGGTACTTTCAGCTCTTGATAGAGCTTTGATGGTTCACATACAAGTTTATAAATGTCTTTCCCCCCACCCCCCAATAATGTTGTGTGGATATTAAGTCCTAAAAAGACTTGCAGACACATGCTTGTCATTACTTACGAGACAGCATCATGGTGTTGAGCCACACCCATTGCTTTTTCTGCAAAGTGAAAAATAAAAACCATCAATAAATACATTTAAACATCGTTAGTGTTAACTACAGCAGGTCTTCACAAGCACGCACACGAAGATGTTACAAGATACAAAAAGTTACAAGAAGATCAGGGACCCCACCAAACTTACCAAAACATTGTCAAGGGTCTAGTTTCAAGGGAGATAACAAAGAATGAGGTCAGCATCAAGGGATCATATAAGGAACAAACTAGTATGAAGGGAGTTCACAAAGAAAAAGTAAAGCTAGAAATGATCAAGGAAGCATCCAAAGAATTAAAAAAAACCCCAAGCAGATATGGCTGTCATTACCAACTTTTCTGAACAAGGTACCCACAATAAAGCACATGTAAGGGAACAAAGCCTTCCAACAGGCTCTGGCCAAAGCAAAAACACTGTGTTCAGCTAGACAAATACACAAAGCCATGTCCTGACAATTTAGTTTGTCATTTTCCCAATTTTCTTGAACAAAATATAACCCCTAAACAAGACAACGAGTACATTTTGCACGTGGGCTGTGTGTACTCTGTGTTTTTTTCAGGCTAAAATCTAAGCTCTGCATGTTTTATCTGGCCAGACCATATTCATGTACAATGTGTATTTTGCCCATTATGTCCTCTGCTCCATGTGTTTTGTCCAGAAAATTCGGTAATAATGGTCATTATGAAATATATAAACATGGGGAAAGTTTGATAAGAAAATAAAAGCTAGAAATGATCAAAGAAGCTTATAAACAAGACAAAATTAGTATCAAGAGAGTGTACAAAGAAAACAAGCTAGTATCAAGGAAGCTTTACCGAGGATGAGCAGATTGTAAGTGCTGTTGTCAGAGTCCTCCAAAAGAGCCAGGGCATCCATCTGTTTCACAACCTGTTAACAAAACCACACGCATGCCAAACCTCCAGTCACAGAGCAGGTGGAGCCAACAGAGAGGAAGCTCTGTGTATTGTCTAGTCATTTCTCAGGCTTCAATATCATGGTAAGATTGCCCCCCACACAGGCATTTTCTTGAGCCCACCAAACACCAAGTTTAACAGAATTAAACCTACCTGCAAAAAGTTGTTGGTGCGGCGGACAAAATATTTCAAAGCAGGTCGGCTGGTGAAGTAACCGGTCCAAAAGCTGTGAGGTCTATGGGCGTAGGGAAAGAAATCATCTTCTTTGACAGTGTAGGTCTTGTTGGCGCGGTTCACGTGGTACGTATAGCAGGAAGGTGTGGAGTACAGCAGGTTCACTTTGCTGCCGTTGTCTTGCTGTACGCATGGATTTGAAATTTTTTTTAGCTAAGATAATGTGCTTGCAAGTATGGGAGCCATAAATTCACCATCAATCTTACAACCTTTACCCACAGAGTGCACCAAAAATGTAATGAAGGCAACAGAAAAAACACATGCCCTTGGTTTACTAGCAAATCAATATCGTTACTTGCTTTTACTCACCCACTCACTCACTCTCACTCATCCATCCACCATCTGTCTCATTCACCAACTCACTCACTTCACTCGCACATAACTGACTTGCTGGCCAGCTAATTGGCCGACTAGCTCATTCACTCACACCCACATATGCGTGCATGCACACATGTATGCAAGAACATGGGAATCCTGACAACAATCACCTGCAGGTTGACGTAGTGGATGAGTTTGTCCAGATTCTTGAACCAGTTACGAGCCGCTTGGTAGTTGAAGTCATTCCCCATGGTCACCATCAGGTGGTTGGTAGAGTAATGATGCGACTGTGAGAGCCACCATGTCAAATTTATTACATAATGCAGGTCAACTGCTGAATTAATGTTTATGTAGGGTGAAATATTTTCCTGAAGTATCTCTTGCAACTTAGTTCTGTCAGTCTGTAGGCTACTTAGGCAAGATTTGACAAGCATCATTTAACAATCTATCACCTGTGTGAGACTTTGCTAGAGATGACTGTGCATTGTGCTGGGAAATACTAGCAGGATAAATTTCTACATCGCAAATGTGACAAAAGTCACTTGAAATTTGCTTTACTACTATTTTGTGTTATGCAAGGAAAAATATGTGTCATAAATTCCAGTTAAGTCTGATGGGGTCCCCCCACACCTCAATAAACAACTACAGTTGTTGACGTTTTGCAAGAGCCTACACAAAACTGAATGAAATTAACACCCAGTTCCTCACTCAAGCTAAAAGCTCTTCATTAATGAATTCCTTCAGATCTTTAAACCTGCCTTTTAAAAGTGGGTTCTGAAGCATCGTTGCTGCTTTTTCATTAAAATCTGCTTTTTCCTAAACAAATTTCACTCAGCAGATCATATTTCATTTTTCTGAATGTTCCCCAGCATCACAGAGAGTCCAACAGTCATCTACCACAAATGTTTGGGTCCGACTATTTTAACCTGCAGCTTTCTTTAACGATACCTGTTTCAGGATGGACAGAAGAAATGCATCCACACGCTCTTTGACGTTGACATCATGGAGACGCAGGTCATCCTTTACAAGATAAAAATTACCAGTCATTAAACTACCAGCCATTAAATTACCAGCCGTTTTAAAGTGGTTGTAAGCATTCAGGTCCAAGGTTCAGTCTTTGACAGAAACACTCTATACTGTACCACGACAGTAAAATTTCTTTATTGGTTGTTGAATTGTGTCAGCATTCTTGATTTTCAATTCCCTTTCCTATAGTTTTTTGTTCTTTTTTTCCGATGACTGTACACGTAGTACACTTTGAATGGCCGGTGCCTAAGACGTGAGCTTCAGATACATTATTAACAATGTCATTCAAAGCATCATCTACGCAAAACCTAAAAAGCACAAACCAGTTTTCCTAATGACACCTGCACTGCCTCCAGTATTATTAAAATCACCACACACAAAAAAACTGAAAAGTATTGGCAGCCAAAAGTAACAGGTTAGAAAACAGGAAAGAACTAATTTTTTCACTGAACTACTCATATACCAAAGTAAATGTAGCATAAATAGTTAAAGCATCAAAGTATGAGCTTGAAACAGTTCACTAATTTAAAGTACCAAAAAGAGCCACTTTTAGTATATGTACTTACAACAATCTCAGGATCATCACAGAAAATATCAAAACAAAAGCCATCAGGAGGACTGTAGTTGTTCTGAAGCACTCCAGTAAAAAGGTCAGCCTTGGCCCCTGGAAAAAGAGACATTTTCAGTTTTCAAAAATGATGACAGATATTTCTCTTCATTAAACTTCACAAATCGATTGATCAACATATGAATCGACAGTGCCACCCACCTGACACAAGTCAGGGTTACATGAGAAGTCAGTTAACATGGCTCCATTCTGAGTTCTTGACTAGAATGTTCCTATCCATTCTGGTCACAGCAAGAATCAGCTATCACGAGCAATTTTTTGTCCTCCAAAGTTCATGTCAAGCAGACTACACTGGTCTGAGTCAGACGCCTGCTGATCTATGCATCTACTCACTAAGTAGATACAAAACTGTACGCGTGTGTGTGCATCCATGTACACCACCTCAACCATCCATATGTATGCATACATCCATCTGCACCTGCACCCCTCCCACATCACTTTCACTCTCTCTCTCATACGCATGTGCACACACACATACGGATGCACATGCACACATACATGCATGTGCACATGCGTGCATACACACACACAGCACAATCTCACACTGAGATCACTATTCCCAAATGCGTCGGTACATGTATAACCCTACCAAGGTTCCGGGGGCTGCCACGCCATATCATCTCCATGGTAGTGTCATTCTGTCGCTTGTCCTTATCTTGGTAGTCCAGGCGCCCAAAGAATAGCGAGTCAAACCCAAACTTAAAAAAAAAAAGACATGGTCAACTGCTGTTTGCTGTCTGTAAACTTATATGAATATCGCCACTGTAAGCTTACACATATAGCTACAATCTTGAGCTATCTTGTCTACATATCAGATGAAATTCTTCTTGTCATGCATTAAATCTCTATAAACTTTTTTTGTTTCTAGAGCACTGACTGTGACTGACTTATTGCGATAAGGGTAAAAAGAAGAGTTGTGGTTAAGGTTACATGGCCAAAAAAAGGAGGGGAGAGGAAGTGGGTAGGCGGCTCAGTAGATTTCCCCCCCGCCCCCCCTTCCCCCCACTCTGAGAACTCCAGGGAAGGGAAGCTATTCATACAATCCTAGCATAATATTATGTCCCTTGCCACAGTATCGCTCAGATGTAAATAGCCTGCAGGCACTTTTATGAAATAGGTGCCAAAAATAGTTCAGAGTCGGCAAGAAAAAAAAATAT
Organism: Lanistes nyassanus; assembly: GCA_004794575.1. NCBI lineage: Eukaryota > Metazoa > Mollusca > Gastropoda > Architaenioglossa > Ampullariidae > Lanistes > Lanistes nyassanus. The sequence continues at coordinate 8,726 of SMGT01004694.1, forward strand.
GGAGGTCACAAGGCTTTGTTTTTGGGCCTTATCAGACATAGGTGCCTGGAAACAAAAAGAAAAACTTCTGATAGTCCAGAAGAAAGGACATATGATGAATTAAGATAACTCCAACAAAGGTACTGGCAGCGCTCAAACACAACCGTATGCAGACGCCATGTGACCAAGGGAGCTTACCGTACCCAAACACGTAGCAAAGAGAGGGTCGAAAGAAAGTACCTTTGTTGGAGTTATCTTTCGATAATTTAAGCGCTCGGTCCTCATTTGTTCTTTATTAATGAATTAAGTTGGTAGTACACCCTGCAGTTAATCATGTTTTCCAACATGCACACAAACATAATTTCTCTCTGCTCTTCTTCCTTTTTTTCTTTTTTTAACAAAATGACATTCCACACAAGCAAGGACTGCACCTGGGCAAAGATGGATGCCTGTTCTCTTGAGTGGCCAAAAGGATCGATCTGCCATCCTACACGTGGTCGGCCACATTCCCCGAAGTTTTGCCGCAAGTACTCAAAGCCCAGGGTGTGCTGGTCAATGATGGTACTATAGTGTGTTGTTGCCTCATCGTTCATACACCAGCCTCCCAAGATGAACTCCAAGCGACCTGCCAGTTAAAATCCACTTTGAAAAGGGGCTACATTTGAAGTTCTTGTTGCCAGTGAGATGGAGTTTTAGCATTTGAATCTTGACTGGAGGTTGATTAAGGCCTCTGCCACCAGGACAGATCTGTCCCATACTTTGTTAATCTTTGTAATGTCAAAGTTCAGCCAAGCAGGATGAATATTTGTCTAGTTATGAATAGCCTTTCAAGATCAATGACAGCACTAATAAAGAACAAAGGAACTGCTTTTATTTGCAACAAACATTTCTGCAAGCTTTTCTTTCTCAATCATCCTTTAACTGGGTGATGGAAACATAAATATTACAAATTGGCCAACCATAAAAATCCACGCAAAGTTTATTACTGCGGCATAAAGAAAGTGTGGTATTTCAAGTTCCTTGGCCCTTTAACACATTCGCGATGTGTGCGGACGATGTTCTGTGCACAATGTTGCTTCCCTTTTACTACGTTTAGACCGGTTTTTGACCACAATTCCAAGCGAGTGAAAAATGGCTGTGTCGTGTGTATCCACATGTGCTTTGTCACTTGAGAAATGCTAAATTTACTCTTCAAATGAAACGCTGATGAGGAAAATGACATTGTTTTGCAAATTTAATGTGATTAAGTGGATGAAGACAAGACTATTTGTGCCTGAGAGGCCCAAGAGAGTGATTATGAAGAGAAAAACGTGCGAGCACAGACTGTATAAGGAATCCTGAGGACTTTTTGATTACTTCAACTTCAGCTGTGTTTCCATCAAAGGATTTTACAAATTATGGAACAAGGTCCAAGAAACACAGTAAGAAATGAGTTTTCTTTATTTATTGTAGTTTTATATCATGTTTAAATAATTTTTGTATTGTTTTGGGGGATTTTTTAATGAATTTTTGAAAAAAGGCTAAAAATGCCGCGTCCACCGGGACAGCTCGAGCTACGAACGCTACAGTAGCATTGAGTTAAGAATCCCCCCCCCCACTCCCCCACCCCATGACTGATGATTTATAGCTTTACAACAATCCTACTCACCTTCGTTGACCAGCTTTTTCACCGTATGTCTCATGAAGTCAGTCTGTTCTCGAAACCAGCGTTCAAAAAAGGCAATTTCAACGTAGATGAACCTTTTGCTAGGATCATTAAGGAGTTCAGGAATCACAGAATCCAGGATGTACTGCACCTCTAGAATTAACAAAAAAATTCCAGCTAATATTGTAACAGTGACTCAAATTATGCATGTACTGTTGATAATGTGAAAAGTGTAAAACTTTTAATCTAGGTGACTAGATATTTCATCTGGTTAGATGCTCTATTAGCGATCCTACTTAACGCCAATATAAGACTGTTATCAAAATATTTTACTCCTGCCAACCATGTAATAAGATTTTGCAGGGCATGTAAATAAATGAAAGTCACCCAATCAGTCAACAGGTTCTGGCACATTTTTAAGAATGCATTACACTCCTGTTAAAAGATTAAAAATTGTGTAAAATGAACTTAAAGTTCTGAAACTTAGAAGTACATTCATTTTCATATTAAAAAGGATAGACAAGAAACCTAATGCTAACCTTTGTAATAGTACTGGTCCACGGTAAAAAGCCAGCCAACATCGTCATGGGTGTGGGGCACAATATGCACATTGATCATGTCATCCTTCACTGGATTGCAGCTCTGTCAAATATAGAAAAACATGATCAAAGACTTGCATTACACCTATTCCCACTTGAATCTGTTTATTATGACCAAAATTTAATGCACAGAATGCATGTAGTGAACCAGTACAAAATGTCGAATAATGATGGCACATATACTTTCAGTGACTGCAGTGACCCCATACTGACCGAGGGCAGCTGACAACGCCCACTTCGACTGTTACATTTTAAGTTAAAACAAACGTTTTAAAAGGCAAATATAAATGGATTATCTACAATGGAATATCGACGATTCAAAACTTTGCAGCAAACATCGGAAACTGACCACTATATGTTTTACGCTTTATAGCAACTGAACTCTGTTCGTTCGAAGACAGACTATAATTTGGTCTGCACATGGTTGGGCAACAGTAATTTTATGTTATGAAATGTAACATATTTTAGGAACTGCAGTGACACTGAAGGCTGATGAAGACTGTGTCTAAGTTGTGATCAACGTCACTGATGTCAGACGAGAAAAATAATTTATGGTTGAGCTACGAAGTAACATCAACATGCGTACTAGTGTTAGCAGTGTAATGATCATGATGGTTTCGACAGGAGGAAGTGGAGTATTAGTTCCACGGTTTGAAAAATACAAAAACATTATACTTACACCGTAGCCGCAGGCTGCATCCCTCTTGTAAACATATTCATTTCTGAGTGTAGCTGCTTGGAGAAACGGTAAAGCATAAAGTACAAAAAGCAAAGACAAGCGGTTAGACGCCATCGCCCTCGGTAAAGCGAAACAAACAGGAACGACAATCGTATTTATCATGTGACGAGGCTTGGCGATCTCAAACCTTTCGCCCTTGACAGTGGCTCTTGGGATGTGTGACGTCGTGGTGAACAGCGACTCGAGCGAGTGCCGGTCAAGCAACGGTCGTTGTGGCTTGACAAACTGTAGTGTCTTGACCTCGGACTTAAAGTCTGATCACAACGCCCCCTTTATCGTCTTTTCTTCGTTTAAGTTCAGGTGTTTGTGTGGTAAACAAGGACACACCTCCATGGACATGCGCACAAGCAGGGGATATATATATATAGGCCTATACTATTATTATATATACTATCTTGGCATTAAAAGCAGTTCTAGGCGCAAATCTGTTAAGCTATATATATATATACTTGAAATTAGGTTCGGAATCAATACGAATTCAGGTGGACATGCATATATATAGGTCCATTACAATGGGTATGTATAAAGCGCCCCTTTTTTATGTGACGTGTTTGTTATGAACTTCTAAAAGCACTTCCCAAAAAAGTCGACTGAGCGACCGAAGTATGACCCCTCCAACCTTATATAGCCTATGCCTCAACCTAATTAGATCGTATAGAAGACAGGGTTTAAACAATTACAATTTATAGTACGAGATGGGTGGACGTCTGGCTGTATGAACGGATGGACAGACGGCGGGACTATAAACCATTAAAGTTATCAATTCAATAAGCTGACGATCCGCCCACCCGCCAAGCCCATTCCCCCCTCCCCCGCGCCTGTTATCATTCGCTATAAGCAATAGAGAAAAACAGAAAGGAGAGAAAGACAAGGAGAAAGCTGACAGTACTTCAACAGTTGGAAGAGTGCAAAGGCAGACCCAGCTTTGTGCGAGAAACCGCCCCCGTTGACTGTATAGCTGTGGGAGCTCTATATCCCCCACCTACAGCGTCGCTCGCGCACTTTATCCTGCTTGAGATCTGTAAAAATTGGGCTATGGCGGCGATAACACGTAAACAAGCAGATATCCCTGGTCACGAGGCAGGAAAGGGAATCAAAGTGCATGGAAGCTCGAGCACTGCACGCTTAGACTATCTTACTGATGTTCGTACGCACAACAATATAGTCCACTGCATGCTGTGAAACTGAAGTTTGCATGACCATAGACCTCAAGCAGGTTTTGAAGTACTAAATGCAGTTCAATTCGAGTCAAATTTTGAGTACCCACGCCAAAATGTGTAACTTTAAAAACCTCACTACGCAGGTGTACACAGTAGAATAAGTTGCCAACATGAAGCTGCACAGATACCCAGAAATGTCTTTTGTCCCCAGACGGTAGTAGTGTGATATTTGTGCTGTGGATGAATGTGTGAGAGAAGACCAAGACGTGTCAAAACTTGTGGGACCAACTGCGGTTGGTTTTGTGGCAAGTCATCAGCTAGACCGGTTTTGTACGGCAAGCAGCCTGGCCTTGCTGTCCAGCAGAGCTTTGCGCCACTGAAAAACCTTCGAGCGAAGAAAGACAAAATATTTGAGGGCGCCTGTGGTTGGAGGGGTACGCGTGAGGGTCTTAATTGTATATCCAATAGTCAGACGTACACACGTACAGGCTTAGCGTTGTCCAATGGACTACTTTAGACGTTAGTTTCACAATGTCTAGCTGATACCTATAGTGAATACAAATGTAATAAGTGTGGGTGCGTGCGCGGGTGCGCACGCGCGTGGGTGTGCGATTAAAAAAATGTGCGTGATGGGGTTATAGGGCCGGGCGTGTGCGCGCCAGCCCGTGCGAGCTGCGCCCTCTTCTGGACAAACTACACAAAAAAGCACGAAGTTTTTTTTTTAAAAAAAAGGGAAAAGAACGTTCACGTGAGTTAAAATGGGTACACGAGGTGTGTGTCGAGTTACGCTGTTGTAATACGCTGTGTTGGTGTCTTTACGGAAATGGACAACAGCCAAAATAAACATAGTTATCACGATGACCAACAAACAACTGCAAGTAAGACTTGATTCAATTTTTTTGGTTTATTTGTAATATATACATACGGGAATAATGCTTCAAACATGATTAATGCTGCTTAATTAGATGACCAGCGCACTCAGGCTGCTAGCAGAGACAGGCAGCTGGGACCAAGCGGAAAGTACTTCCGAAATCAAGAATTTGGTGGACTTGCGTCTGCCCTGCAGGAACCTGTCTCCGGCGCTGTCTGATGGCAAAATTTCGCCGTGCTGTACTCTGCTGTACAAGTGCCGTGTGCTGATGAAGATGCTGTTGCTCCTAGCTGTCAGTGCTGTGTGGGAGGACCCACTGTAATCTGGAACGTTCGTATCTCCATGGGGTTGAGGAGAATGGTTAGAGGGTCAGAGTTTGTACCTGCCCTGGACTTCTCTGACGCAAACTTCAGCGTCTTCCCTGAAACAGCACAAGGAAGAGAAGACGGTACAGTGGCCGGCTCGCGAATTAAAAGTAGCCTTCGCACAAAATTTGCAAGTCTAACCCTTCTCTCCACTTTTAATAATTGCAAAATGACCTAACGCTTGAAAGGGGATGAGAGAGGGATAGCATGAGAGAAGCGAAGGAGATAGATCTAAAGGTCCCAAGCAGGCGAAGGATAAGGAACCGTTACTTGATGGTGTTACCTCGCTTGGCACTAGCCCCAGCACGCGCGCCCTGCCCTCTTGTCTGCCACTGCAGCCTTTTCAGGTCACCTAGAGCCATGTTAGCCCCCAGGGTCAGTTCCGTGGCCTCCAGCACGTCAAACGGTGCGAACAGCTTCTGCAGTACAGACGACAAACATCATTTCAACAGCGCCGTTAAGATCTCGTTATTCTCTGGATGTTCACAGTCCACAGACATTCAACGGAAACTGTTGACGTCACAGTAGCCGAGAAGGGTACGGTAAGGACGTCGGTGACTCTTGAATATCACAATTATCTATAACAATTACGAGGACGACACAACAATGATAATGAATAAGGTGCATTAATGAGTTGATAATCTAATCAGGTACAAAGGAACTAACCGGACATGGATCTTAGATCTACACATAACAAACATTTTTCCTATTTGCGTAAGAGCACTTGGCGACTGTCTACCGCGTATGTCTCGCGTAAATGCATAAAATTGTTGACGTGTGTACGAGATATAGGCGATCGGGTTTGTCTCCTTGCGTAAACGCACGTTTCCGAGGCTCGTATGTGTTTTCATTCAACCTCAGGGTAGAACAGTGTGAGACAGGGCTTACCTGCATAAGCACGACGGCAGGTTGCGACAGAACGGGATCCTCCCCTTTCTCGTAGAAGTGTTCCAGACGCAGTAGGTAGGGCCTCGTGGCGCTGGGCACGGGTCCGCTGGACGGAAACTGCTGCAGCGTCAACAGGTGGACGTTGTCCGGCAGAAAGGAGCGCACCCCACTCCACTGCAGGTATGTCAGGAAAGTTTGACGTGCATGGCTAGACGTCTGACAAGGGCTAGCTAGTTCTATATACTGTAGCTGGTAGGACGTTAAATAAAGCTGGCTAGCAAAGGCACCGACCTTACTACAATCTGGGCGGCGCGGGACCTGCGACATCTCTACAAAAGCTAGCTTCACTCGCAGTCCTTGGGATCTGCAAAGCCTGCCTTAGAAAGTACGCAGGCAAGCAAACGTTACACCACTGTCCTCGTCTGTTTCGAACGATGTGTTCTTTCAAATAAATGAAATAAGCAAACATATCCAAAATGTTGTTACACGTTAACGAGATGTTAGTCACTGCGAGACGAATGACATTCTCCCAATTAATTGTAACATGATGACCGTCACGGAGCCAAAAAGGCTGTGTTGTATTATTTAGCGTTATGTAGCATTATGTAGCGTTATGTCGAGCGAGAACCACCGGACGAAGAGACATGCACCACTGTTTCCTTCAGCACTCCACAGACTCATGTTTTTGGTCCATCAAAGTTTTATTTTCCAGCGGATGAAAATCCGAGTGGCGGCCGGTTTACAAACTTAGTAATTATCCATGTCTCTCTGACTATCACACTTCATCCGTCTTTCAAATTCTCTAGTCTCCCCTTTTTATTTCTCTCTAACACAACGCCCTCTACATCATATGATCTATCCCCCCACTCACGTGCCCCTACCCTTGTAGGCAGCATCATGTGGGTACTCAGCTTATGACCTGTTGACAGGCATCTCGAGTTCCCGAGATCACCAACCGGTCACTGCTAATGCAGCCGTGCCTGGCTGTCATCATGCCGTCTCCCCAATCGTCAATGACACTTGGGCAGGTGAGGTTGGTTAACCCCCTATCGTACGAGATGCCACATTCTAACGAAACCTTATTTACCTGACCTCACGTCAACAACTTGATAATCATTGTTGTTTATATAGATTTAAGTACGGCCACTATATCCTTTCCTTAACTATAACAATACTCCTAACAACTCTGTTACCTACAAATTTTACCCACAGATGACAAGCATATTGTTATATAATGCTAGATGCGCAATTCCAGTTCAATGGAATAAAATCTGCAACACACGGTTCTACCAAGTCGAATAAAACAGTTGACCAATATTCAACAATTAATTCGGGTACAGCGGAGATTTCGTCCCCTTTTCGATCGAAGGATGTTCGCTCCGTCTTCTCTTACTCATCAGCAACGGACAGAAGTTGTCTATGGACGGTCAGACAAGTTCTCAATCGTCTGTTCCTCTCGACGTTGTTGAACCGTGTGATGCCCGCTTAACTCGAGAAAGCTATGCGAGGCTAAAGGCTACATGCTTACCACAGTGTGGAAATCCTGCTTCCACTGGCTCTGTGACGTGCTGAGGGCAGTGAAGCTGAGGTCCGGCGCCAGGTACAAGCGCTCTCCCAGGTCACGATGAACTGCCGCTGCACTGGAGACTGGCTCCAGAAGAAGATAGTGTGACCCTGCGAAAGGTCAGTACCGGATTCCTTTACCCCGTGATCTTTCTTTCTTGTCGGTCTTGCTTCGATTGAAATGAGTCGGCGGGCATGAATTTCTCAAGAATCATACAATCTAGCAGCGACACATCAAAGATCTACCCGATTGAAGTACCCCAGAACAATCTTCTTTAAATGGCTTGCCGGAAAGTGCGGCGCTATAAGGGCTGCCGAGCAGCAGCAAGGAATGTTTGCTTTGTTCGTGAAGATTTTGCTGCCCTGTGACATCCCCCTTTTAGGATCCTTCCTTGCTGGAAGCCGCTTAATTTGGCTGCTTTGTCTAGAAAATTCTCAATCAGAGCTTGGGAAGCCAGCTCAGGAGGTCTATGACAAAAATTGCAACACAAAACTACCAAATACTGAGCTGCTCTAGCCTGCATTGTTTTCCGTCTCACACCATGACGAGAATCTCGCAGCTTAGTTTGGAAGGCAGCCCAAGGGAGTTAACTTGCCTCTGACGATCAGCCCTTTGCCGTCGGACCCTGTCTCGTTCAAGGGCTCGCCGACACCTAGGCTGTCGTCGTACAGCAGCCGGCGATGTACCTGACGACAGAAGAGATGACAAAGACGGCGTATTCTTCAATCGTGTCAAACCCTTTCGCTTATATTACGCCGACTGTTGCGGGCTGTAAAAACGAGACACACAGGAGCGTTTTTTTAATTCTTGCTTTCTTAAAAGAAAAAAGGTGACTCCCGCTTGGAGGAAAAACCTTTCTTAAATTTAAAATAAGGGAACTGGACCAAGCTAAGACATGACAAAGACAAAGACAATCTACATGTTTTGGGGCACTACCCCTTCACCAGGACGACACAAAAACGACGATAAAACGACAACAACGAAAACAGAAGAAAAAGACTTAGCTTCAGTAGATGTGGCGCATAGGCTGGACTTTCCTGGATTTTCCTGCTGTCCAGCCCATGCGCCACATCTACTGAAGCTAAGTCTTTTTCTTCTGTTTTCGTTGTTGTCGTTTTATCGTCGTTTTTGTGTCGTCCTGATGAAGGGGTAGTGCCCCGAAACATGTAGATTGTCTTTGTCTTTGTCATATCTTAGCCTGGTCCAGTTCCCTTGTTTTAAATTCTTGCTTTCTTGTTTGCTTACTTGGTTTGCCAGCACAAAGTGATGGAGGCAAGGATAAATAGTTTACCTACTAATGCCTACGAAAGAGTTTTTGTGTCAAAACCAAAACGTCTTCATGTTATGAAAGACAGCGACTACAGAGCCGTATAAACATCAAAAAGTCAAGTCCAAATCTGTGAAACAACCACAGACGTCAAAAACCCAGTTGTTCCCTCCCCTGAGATCAGAAGGCAGCTACCGTCGCACTTTATTTGACTTCCTGTTGACATTGAATGAGGCCTTTGTTTAAAGAGTGAACATTTCCTGTTAGCACAGCGGTTTGACTTTGTATCTTGTGACAGAAATTTCTAGTAAGCATACGCACAAACAGAATGAAACAGGAAGAAAACTGAACAAATCTAGCGCAAAGAGAACACAATGCTCCGCAATCTGAACTGAACGCATAAAAAAATGCAAACAGCCACCGACGAGTCCAGATGATCTGAAGTGACCTGCTGATGCCGTGGGAGCTACACTTTCACTTGCTCGCGTTTATTTTGAGCCATGCCCACAGCGGGTGACTGTAGATGTATATGTTGTAAAGGGCCAGAGTTTGGGGAAGTGAGAAGCACATTTGTCTGGTGCAGAAAGGCTCTCAGCGGAAAGATTCGTTAAAGATCGTGAAATGCACGTGGTGCGTGTCTTGCCAGTGGTCTGGGTCCTCACCATAAGTTCTATCGACCCGTTGAGGATGCTGGACCCTCCCTGAGATCTGTCCGTCAGCACTGTCAGCTGCAGCTGGCGGGCTTCATCCTACACGAACAGATGCAAGAACGTGACTTATGGGAACCACGTTAAATTAGTGCTTCATCCTACACGAACAGATATAAGAATTAACGTGACTTATGGGAACCACGTTAAATTAGTGCTTCATCCTACACGAACAGATATAAGAACGTGTAGGAGCCATGAAGGATGCATTTCCGTCTTTAACATACAAGAAAGCACGTGTAAGGCATATTCTTCACACGTTTAAATGTTTGAAGAGGCTCGTGTAACTCAGCCCTGGAGTAACTTCCTGTCTGAGGTGGACTGAGGAAATGACAGCAAAGATGTCGTATATACATCTCGATCAGTCACAGGCATTTCTGTCTTTTTCACTGCAGAAAATTGTCTTTATGGGTCGTTTATTCTTACGTAGAACCAGGGGCAGGTGATATAATAAATTCTTATAATAAAATCATATTGTAAATATCGTATATGGATTAAAAGACCAGCCTGTATGTAAATACGGCTGTTAACTGGATAATAGTTTCCGGCGATGGGTTCTGTCTGGTTTAGCTGCCAAGTATCGCGATGGTTGAGCCTGTGGACAGAAACATACAAACACAGAACAGTGTGTAGTAGCCCCCCCCCCACCTCACTCTCTCTCTCTCTCTCTCTCTCTTGGTTTCCTTTGATCATAATACACATCCACACACGCTGGAAGCACATAGTTAAAACTAAACAAGATTTTACAGGCTGAATCCCTCTTTCAGATATTTCCCTGTATAGGGACTTTCATCTTCTCAAGGCCCGCCATTCCTACAATACAGTACAGTGAACCCCATATCAAAATCACTCCTGTTGTAGTCTAGCAAGGATATCTTCATTCCCTCCTAGATCTTTGATCCCCACACCTGACTGCAGACTGGAACGAGTCGCTAAATAAAACTGACGCATAAATAGTTGTGCGTACGAAAGATACATTAAAATAAAAAGGAACCAGTGACAGCCGCTTGGAAATAAACCTAGGTTAACAAAAAGGTACTGAGCTTTCAATGTCTGTGTTATTCAATGCAGCTGGGCTCAGTACCTTTTTGTTAACTTAGAAAAATATAGTGTTAGACTGGTAATATATTACGACGGTTTAGGACACCTATTAGTCTTAAACGGCTTACTGTAAACATTGAATCTACTGGCTGGTTGCCATGCTTTTGACAATAACTTCTTCAATTTCATTGAAGGGAACGAAGGGCAGATATCACCAAAAACTCATCAGGCATGGGAATGGGGGGGGGGGGTATTTCTAATGGTTTCGTAGCAGATCTTTCACATGTACTTTATGTTTCAAGTCCATTCGGCCTTATGTAGCAACAGTGTGTTACAACCGACTGTTCAGATCCATGTGCATGAGGAGCCTTACCGTCTCTGCAAAACCTCGCGACCGTTGGCATCCGTGTAAAAGACTCCTCCGTTCTCCAGTTCACTCGTGAAGCGGCTGATAACTTCCTTACCTAGATGGTCACTTAAAGGTCGCAAGAAAAAGTCATGTTCATAAAAATATGAAAAAAGTATTCTTATTCCTTCAGTAACGTAATGTCATACAAAATCCTATATCTTTTATGTAAACTTTGGGAAGTTTTGTCTGGGGAGATAGTTGTTAAAGCAAACCTAATAATCTTCTCATGAACATTAATAACAGCGTTTTTCTAAGAAAATATCTGCGTTGACTTAAATGAGGAAAAGGACCTGTAATAGGTCCATGTTAATGTTTTTAGGGTATGTGAACTTTTGCCTCATATAAAACAAAGTATTTTACAGTTACGTATGTGTTCGTTGTACATTTAAGCTTACTCTATGGGGATGGGACCAACGGTCCACTGGAACTCGGCAAAGCGTTTGTCTGCATACACCCGAACGACTTGAGTGATCCAAGGGGCAAACTCTTGGTACACTTCCTGCACAACTGAACCCTGTGCGCCGAGAGGAATTCAGAAAGCCACGTCAATTGAGCGACAAAATACAGGCTGCAAGCGGCCGTGGACATGTGATGAACATGAGGGTGCCTTGAAAACTTCCGACCTACTTCGAAAGTCTGTTTGACCAAATACTGATTTAACCCTGAAACACTACAACCCTGCTCTGTTTCCTGCTGAACGTTCAGACAAATAGGCTATAAGCGTGCCTAGTACATGGTGCTAACACAACGATACGTACTTTATTATCTGCGTGTCTACTTTAATAAACATTTGTTCATTAATTTTCACTGGCGACTAGAATAATTATGCAATTCAATATAATCGTCCTTCCAAACAGGACGCGGTGACAAGTTGACAGTAAGATGAAAGACGACATCAGAGAGAAATAGAGAGAGCAAACGTTGACCTTGACAAAGTATTTGCTGACAGAGATTCTCGCCGATCTCACAGGACGCCCCGAAGAGGAAGGGGAGTCTGGTCGGAAGATGTAGGCGCCGGAGGCTTGTAGGTCAGGCTGGCTGTTGTTGCCGCTGTGGCCCACGTAGAACCAGAAATCCTGCGACGCCGCGACTGTCACGTTATGCTCCAGGTTGGTGACAGTTTTCAGCAGACCGGAAGTGCCGTCGAACGCCAAGGAAATGTACTGCAGCGAGCGGAAATATTTTTGAGGTAGTCTGGCGTTGACCTGAACCCTCTGCATGCTACAGGAATTAAATCTGTAGTCATTTTTTTCACACTGCAGTTTTATATTAGTAGGTGTGTTGAAAAATTAAGCCGGTCAATCAATGTAAAACAGTTCTGGCTTGTAGAATACTTAATTTAATAAATATCACATGTTTAATGGATGCGAAATTTCCCCTACCGTTCCACTTATGACGATATCTGCGTCGGGTGACTGATGTTTGACAGTTGTAAGTGAGGGGGTGGGAGCCTCTGGAACACAATAACACAGCGCATATTGTTTCTGTTAGGACTACAAGTTTCGGTATGCACCTATAGGCTTGACAGTCAGTCACTTTGTATTTGCCCTGTCGGGCAAAATTATGGTAACTCGCCTGCTGCTGACAAACACAATAGTCGATTTTGAAAACAACGAAAACAAATATTCTCTCACGGTCTTGTAAGTTGTAAGAAATTTTGCTTGTCTGACTAATAAATTTACTTGTCATGGGCGATCGGGCACCCCTGGGTGTGTTTTTTTTGCAAGACTTTTATCAACGATTACGATCGTAAGGTGAAAAGAAGAGAAATATTTTTTTAAAAAGAAATTTTACTTTCAAAGAGTTTGCGATAGAAGAAATTTCTCCCACCCTTCCTTTCTTTTAGAAGGTACATGTATATTTAACTGTAAGATCACACAGCTGTGTTTGCTTCTTAGAGCTTACCGTGTTTGGCCACGCGCGAGACAAAGTACACGGCGAAGCCCAGGGGAGGTAAATACGCCGGAAACACAAGTTCGTAACTCGCGATGTGGCCATGTCGCTCGGGGATGCGCATAGTGTCCGGAGAGATGGGGTAGATCTGGCAAGACGACGATGAGGAGGATGACAACGATGAGCATTTTCATCAGCGTTGGTTGTCAGCACCCCCCACAAACAAACAAACAAAAACCAACAACAAATTAAAATTTCTGCTGTCTTCTAAATAAAGAAGATGTGTAGGGAGGGTTGAATATTATGTGTACTCATATACAAAAAAGCGCGTAGTGTCTTCTTTTTTCATCCCCCATCATTTCCTTCATTCTTCCATTCTTTCTTCCTTTCTAACAGCACAGCACCGATACATACAGGCAAGTGGGCGCGCCTGCACGGACATGTTTTAGCGAAAGGAAAGCAAAACTTTAAAGTGAAGAGTTGTGAGTGCAACTCACGTCAGCTTGCACCGTTTCTCCGTAAGGGTCGACCACAGTGTATGAGCTGCCAGTAACAGGGACTCTTACGTTCAAATCTGTGTACCTGGCCAGTGGGTTGTACAGAGTGATCTGGAACTGTGTTCAAAACAAGAGCTGCTCAAAGATCACGGAAAATCGAAAGGCCGTTTGCTTTAACCGTTATCCACGGTTCGCTCTTTTTGAGTAATTTGCCTGCCTCCCCGTCTTCACTCCTTCTACATAATTACTATATTTAAAACATCAAGCTACCCAATCAATATTTAACTGCAGAAGATACAGTAGAAATAACACACTGAATTTATACTCAACACTATTCTTCAGGTGGCAGGCTGAAAATCTACGTCACTTTAGTAAAATTGTCGCCTTTCCACCTAAAACAATGGGCGGAGTTCTTCGAAGGTTTCAAACTCTGACTACCTGTGAAATTTGTGTGTGTGTGTGGGGGGGGCATTTATGAGATTTATGAGAATTAAATTTAGATTGAATTTCCAAAAAGCTTGTCCTTGGAAAGGATTAGGAAACTTACAATTCCATTAAAAAGTAAGAAATATATTTTGAGGGAAAAAAGATTGTCAGCAGACAAACCAGCCTATGAAAGTGACCATTCCAGCCAGATTGAAGAGACTGCGTGACGTCAGTTACCTGTGAAGCGCCTTCAGTAACAGTGCAGACGCTGATGTTGAGAAGTGTGCAAAAAAACCGGTCGGGCACCGGCCTAGTGCCAAGAGGAAGAATTTTCTTGAAGGCGTCAGCCACGACTTTCTGAAAGCAGAACGAACAACCTTTTTCTTACTGTTTAGTGTTGCTAACTTGTTTATGGGCGGGAAGGTGGCTGGCTGGCTGTCTCGCTGGTTTTGTAATGTGTGTAAAATTCATATAAGAAGAAAGCCCCTTCTAAACCATGGACTAAAATCAAGACATTTTGTGAAAGGACAGTGATCGTCAAGGTCATCACATCACAATGTTCTTTACTACTGACATCACTCCGGCACTTGGCACGACCCCTGACACGCCTTGACCCTGTCAGGTCAAGGCCCACAATATAACAATGTCAAATAATCCTCCAGAGAAACACTGCTGCTATCATCATCGGCTCGAATCCGGGATTGGCCAAGGACTTAAACATTCTGCAGACTCCATATGGCTGTTCACATAACATTATTAAACTGCCTGGCCATCTCACTGCAGCTGTCATTCTGGTGGTTCTTTCAGTGAATAGTTTAGTAATAGGACCCCATTCACATCCCCCCAGCCCTACTCGGAAATCACCACGAGATGAAAGCACTGTCCTTCTAAAGTGATCGACATTGTAATCTTAGATACTTTTTTCGGAGACGGCGGGAAGCGAGGAGGGATACACTTTTGATTTCGAAAAGATGCGAATGTTGAAAACATTTACATTCATGCAACTCATATAAGTGATTCAGAATCGCTGTAACATAAAAAGAACACGATTTAAGCATGGCAACTGTATACGTATTAAGTTGTTGTACTTGTACCATAGTATTTCATTTACATTGAGACTAATAGTTGGTTCTTTCCCTTTTCTTTTTTGTTTGTCAGTCTTTCGTCCGTCCGTCCGAATGTCCATCCATCCATCCATCTTTCATTTCTCCCTGGACTAAGACCTAATGTACTAAACAGTTAACTTGGATTTTGTTAATACATGTACTAAGCGTATGCACCGGAAAGGAAGAGGCAAAAACCTCGGTTATGAAGTCAGGCTTACCTGCCCTTCGTTAACCCCATTGGCCAGCCTTTCTGCATAGTCATATGCTACCGCCTGCTTTTCTGTTCCCCTAGCAACAGAACAACAAGCACCCCTGCAAGACACTGACGCGGCAACCGTTCAGACCTTAGTAACATCACCTAGCCCACACGCAAGGGAAAACAGGTGTGCAAACAGCAAACAAATCAGAGAAGGAATTAGCATTCCCGCTAGCGAATACTGCCCCCCCCCCACTTTGTCCCAAGTTGGCACAAACAGATATGTGCCAAGTTGGAATGTAAACATTTCTGTTGAGCTCGAAGACACAGGGTTCGATTTGTACATGCAAACAGAAGCGCCTACTTAATATTAATCTTAATCCTACCCCTAACCCCACCCGGAAAACAAACTCCAAAGCTCGTATGGATGTCAATACCAGTCACCTTTCACTTAAAAAACCAATTTCTTCACCACTCGCTTATCGACCACCTCAGCTGGCTTTGTTAACTTTAAGAAACGGCGTCTGGCTGTATGCTTTCCCGTACTGGCACACATCAGTTTGAGCCATTTGAGGATACCTCTTAGAACAGACGTGGGAAAAGAAATTTCGCGTTTGGGTATGATGTAATGCTCCCCAGCATCGAATAATCATCATGATTACTTACGATACGCCGTCGTGATGCTGTGCGACGCCCATCGCCTCGGCTGCACAAGGAGGAGAAAAAAATGAGAACAACAGCCTTAGCAGCCCTTCTGCAAAAGCTGGTTTGCTAAACCAATGTCGAGTATTTTTCTCTGTTGGCCATGTAAGCAAATGGATCTTGACTTGCGGATCAGTTCACAACACGAGATGAAAAAACTGCTGCTTAAACTGAACTAGTGAACCTTGCTCTATGCGTTGGACATCAGCCATTCACAGCGGTCATCGTGTTAAGAACAAAGACTCA
Source organism: Lanistes nyassanus (assembly GCA_004794575.1). Taxonomy (NCBI): domain Eukaryota; kingdom Metazoa; phylum Mollusca; class Gastropoda; order Architaenioglossa; family Ampullariidae; genus Lanistes; species Lanistes nyassanus. The sequence goes on from SMGT01004694.1 coordinate 25,026, forward strand.
TGGATCAATGTCGGAGTGCCACAGAGCACAGTACCTACCCAACACCTGGATGTTAAGGGTACTGTTGTCGGCATCAGTCAGCTGGGCCAGGGCATCCAACTGTTTGACTACCTGTCAAAAAAAAACAGTTCGTCTCTGTTAATAATTTGGCTTGTGTCCATGTCCACTCGATGTCATATCTTCTTGCTGTCTTAGCTGTATGAACGGGGCAATTTGGGGTGTAGGTATGCGAACCCTTTGAAGGTCTAGATATCAAGAACTGTTACCTCCGGGGTATACGGACATCTGATTCATGGGCGCCTCGCATCACTTGTGCAGGTGGCCTTTATCTAGACAGCGGGATCACCTGTGTAGTGAATCTTACCTGGAAAAAGTTATTGGTGCGCCGGACGTAGTATTTCAAGGCGGCCCGGCTGGTGAAGTAACCGGTCCAGAAGCTGTGAGGTCTGTGGGCGTAGGGGAAGAAGTCGTCTTCCTTCGTGGTGTAGGTCAGGTTGGCGCGGTTCACGTGGTACGTGTAGCAGGAGGGTGTGGAGTACAGCAGGTTCACTTTGTAGCCTTCGTCTTGCTAATGGCAGAGACCATCGTAATGACAGTTGATGTGTGAAGGAAAATGTTTCAAGCCAAAGGTTACAGCAGACGACGAACAGACAGAAAGCGTGCGCTATGGTGCGTTGGCTGATCATAATGTATATACCTAAATATTCGTAAGGTTAAGCTGTCTGTGATCGAAGTAGCTGAAAAATATGGAGAAGATAAACATTTAGAGACTGTGGCGCTGTTTCTGATATTTGTTTGTTTGAGAGCTGGAATTTTGTTGTTGTTGTTGTTGTTGTTGTTGTTGTTGTTGTTGTTGTTTGACGGAGAAGCATCCAGTTTTCTGGCCTACCTTCTGGTTGATGTATTCGATGAGCTTGTCAAGGTTCTTGAACCAGTTTCTGGCAGCTTGGTACTGAAAGTCTGAACCCATAGTTACCATTAGATGGTTGGTTGTGTAATGTTTGGCCTAGGTGAACAGAAAATAATTCTGTTTCAGCTCATGCTGTCAAGAAATCACCGAGGTCGACCACTCAGCAAGAACGAGAGAGAGAGGGGGGGAATGGAGAGAGAATGTGCAAATGGTTAATACAGAAGGACGGAGCTCAAGGCAGAGAGAGAGAGAGAAAGATTTACCGTGGCTTGTACTTCAGCACTGCGTAACAGAAGGAACAACAGAGCGAAAGCTTCCTTAATTTTTCTTCAGCGTCATTTAGAAGTAATTAACTTGTGCGTGAGTCCGTGCATGAGTCCTTGCGTGAGTGGGTGTATGTGTTTGACAGACAGAGGGAAGAGGGTTGAGTGTGAGCACATATGCATATATAATGCATACATCATACCCTTCAATATATTCACTTATAATACATACATGAGCACCTTAAAAACAATTTTCCTCTAATGAGATGCATTCATATAACAGACGAAAGAAATGTCTTAAAATAGCTAGCTTCTAAAACACTGAAACTGGGATCAGGCTGGCGGGCACCACTGAGCAAATATTTTCACAAACCTGGTCGTTGATGGCATCGAGGAAACGCTTGACGACGTCGTCTACGTTGTAGTCGTGCAGACGGCTGTCATCCTGCAAGAAGCTTTGCAAGGTTAGCAGCAGTGAACAACTCCCCCGAATAACCCTCCACGTTTCTGTCGCAGCACTGAGATTATTTTAATCAAATTACGTCATCGCTCTTAGAGGTGCTTGTGCTTATGCCAAGGGTAAGCACAGGGTTATCAAACTCAAACCTCGAAACAATGTTTTTGGTGGGAGAAGAGGGTTTTTTTTTCAAAACGCTCGGAAGGTCGTACCTTGATGTCTGGGTCGCCACAGTAGATGTCGAAGCAGAAGCCACCCGGCGGGCCGTACCCGTCTTGCAAGACTCCAGTGAACAAATCAGCTTTTTCCCCTGCAGACCATTAACTCGAAATGCAAACGTTGCATGTGCGCACGTTGCTTCAAGCGCATCGCCCAACTTTGGCATTTGTAGCGCCTGAGATATCTCCGCCAAAGTTCAATGATGCGCGTGCAGCAATGTCCTCAACCTTTGACCCTGATAATCATTAGCATGTATGTCACTGAAGTGTTACACATGACCATGTTCCTCAAAGCTCATCTTCCACCCCGGCCAGTGCTATGTCATATACATATACGTAAATACGTCTGGATGTTAGGATACCTGGGGGAGTCGAAAGCTGACGTACAGTGAGATGGACGAATGCATGGAACAATTACTAGATGCGCGTGCTGGCGGATGGTGGAAGGGCGAATGAAGAAAGCGACAGACAGCTAGACATGCAAACTTACAGGTGAAAGGGTAAATTTGTTTCGGAGCTGCGGTCTTATGGCTTGTCTATGTCCACAGAGGGAACTACATGTGGTGCAATCTGTCAGAGGGCATGGCCAGTTAAGACCGTTTGTAATGCACGTGGGGTATACACAGCGCCACTAAGTTGATCGGATGAAAGCAGGCGTACAGAACGAATCCAACAGCTTGCGTTAAACACTTACTCTCATTTCGACGGAAGATTTTTTAAAAAGTCTCCTCCCTGAAATATTGCTGCAAACATGCGTCTGTAATGAATATTCGATCCATTGTTTAAAAGACTAAACTATGTTATGCTGCAGACGGATTGTCTAGTTTCTCACGACTGCTTTCATCCGAGTTAGTCGCGCCGTGTAACCACGGCATTAGTCGTGGCGTGCAACCGCAGCTTTAGTCGAACTGCGTAATCCCCGCCCCCCACCCCCCACCCCCCATTAGGGAACCTGGAGATGCAAACCCAGGTCGGGCGATTGCTGGTCTGCTGCTAATAAACTAAAGGACGAGACGGCCCAGTCTGTGCTCGGGGTAGGAGGTTTTGCTAGCTGATGATCGACGCTCAGCCTTTACCCAGGTTGGCCGGACTACCACGCCAGATCATCTCCATGGTGAGGCTGTTCTGTCGAAGATCCTTGTCTTGATAGTCCAGGCGCCCGAAGAAGAGAGAATCGAATCCAAACTGAAACATTTAGTGGCCTGTAAACTTACGTCTTCCTGCACGACGTGTTTCTTTCATGCCCAATAGTTATTCTAAATCGGATTTTTTCCTGCCATTTTCTGACCTTTTTCTGGCAATTTTGCGAAGAAGAGGAACAGTGTTTCTGCGTGTTCATAACAGAGATTTCAGACCAAAAAAAATCGTAAGTCTACCCCAACCCACCACCAACAGGCAGATGATGAATTAATTGTAATAATTGACCTGACGTTACACATGTGTTCTCGCAAGTTCAAATTCCGCGAACATGCCCAAGCAGTGACAGGCGGGTTCACCTACGTACACACAGCCTCACGCACGTTCAGTCCGCCACCTGGGCAAAGATGGACGCCTGCTCCCTGGAGTGGCCGAAGGGGTCTATCTGCCACCCTACTCGCGGTCGGGCGCAGTCACCGAAGTTCTCTCGCAGGAATTCGAAGCCCAGCGAATGCTGATCGATGATGGCGTTGTAGTGGGTGGACGCCTCGTCGTTCATGCACCAACCGCCGAGAATGAACTCCAGGCGACCTGCAAGACCATGTCACTCCTACTTCAGCCTCACCTGACCAGTGGCAGCAAAGGTAGACATAAGTGCTTGGAGGGGGGGGGGACTTCTCTCTTTCCAGGTTAATGTCCAGCGGCATCATGGTTACCGAAATCGTACACTGTAAACAAGAAGTGTTCTAGATGGAACTTTTAGTTTGTTCCAGAAAGAGGGCCACGACAATAGCTCCACCAGCAAGACAGCCCTTCACGGGAAACCAGAAGGGAAAAGTGAGCAAGGAAGGCCAAGGAATACGTGAAGGAAAACTACACAGGCAGAGACCTAAACCAGAGCTTGGGTACCGTTGACAAGATGCCCAGAGGCTTGGAGGAACAACATTGCTGCCCCACATGCCAGCCGGCATTCCAGGCAGTGAGTTTAGTTGAGTATCCCAGTAACGAAACATATATATATATATAGGCCTACCTCCACCTCTACTCAAGCTATGAATTTGTGTATTCATCAACAAGAAAGTAAACAAAACGTTTACCGTCGTAATTTAAGAAAGGCTATTAATTACCTTCATTAACCAGACTTTGAACTACGTGTCTCATCGCGTCGTCCTGCTCTCTGAACCAGCGCGCGAAGTAGGCAATCTCGACGTACATGAAACGCTTGTTGGAGTCTTTCTCAAGCTCTTCAATCACGGAGTCCAGAATGTACTGTACCTCTGGGGGAAAAGGTCCAAAGACACAAGTGTTAGCATTCTTGTATCAGGAGTTTTTCGGCATTTGAAGCGTTCGAGAGACATACTAGAATGTCTTTATTTATTGACAGCTGAAGCTTTTTTATGTGTCGTCAGAAATTTTGTGACAAGAAAGACTTTCTTTTCAAACAGCTATGCATTCCATTTCACTGTGCCAGCTGACATAATTGGCAGGAAAAACTGTTCATGTGATTGCAAATCTAGTGTTCTATGTCAGCACAAGACCCGTATCATAATATCTCTGACATCAATGAGTGTACGTACTTGAAAAACTTCTATACATATATTTATGAATATATACACTATATATATATATATATAGAGAGAGAGATCAGCCCGTCCAGTATTAATGGCACGGGGGAGAGGATCGAGGGGCAACGTTTAAATGCTTTAGTGAAAAAGGGTATTTCCTATACGAGGCTCAGACATTGGGCGTGCACTGATTGCTGATTCTTTTAACTGACTTTAACGTGCACAAGGTACTCACCGCTGTAGTAGTACTGATCGACCGTCATCAGCCAGCCTACGTCATCGTGCGTGTGCGGCACCACGTGAACGTTGATCATGTCGTCCTTCACCGGGTTGCAGCTCTGGTTCGGAAACACAAACAGCAATGGAAGGTTGTACGTGCCTTCGTATGTCCTCCGCACATGTAAAATTGCCCGTACATTCTACAGGACGTAGGGGGGTTCTGCCACCATTTCTGTGAATGGGAATTAAGGAAACACGGCCGCTGGTGCAATTCTTCCAAGACTGACTCCCATGAACGTGTGTACACAACTCGATTGTAAATAACACAGGGTGTAAAGGGGCCCTGGGGGACACTTTGATATGTAGGGAACAAAGGAGATGCACGATGGCCGTGCAGCCTTAAACCCTGCTCAGAATCTTTATTGAACTCTGCGAGTGTTCATGCACATAATTATGTTGTTTTTTTAGAACAAACACTGTCACACAATCGATGTAAACAGGTTCTCGTGAATATAGTTATCGAGCACCTTTCTTGCTTACCTGCAAAAGGATATATACATAAAATATATGCATCATGCACAACAAGAAAAAAGAAAGAGAAGAAATTATATTGTGTATGGGCACGAACGACAACGAAAACGGAAAGAGAAAAAATGATGGCTCTATGAGTCGTAAACAAGAGTCGGGGGGGGGGGCAAAAAGAGAGAAACAGAGTTTTCCTGTCCTCCTTTCCCTGTCTCGCGCAGACAGAGACAGAGAAAAGAACGACGAGAGGACAGACGGACGGACGCACGGCCGTGGGACTGAAGACGGATGAACAAACGGCATTGCAGGTTATGTCTTACATGTCTTCTACGTGCACAAATAAAATGCTTTTATGGTCGGAGACGAAACTTCGATAGCGAGAGGCCACGCCGTTTTCCTTTTTTAAAAGGGCGACTTGCACGTTAAAGAATTTTTTAAAACTTAGTTCCACTCTCTAATTTCCTCTGTAGATTACAGCACTGAAGGTGGGAAGGACGAAGACGAAAAGACAGAAAGCAAAATAACAAAAACAATGAGACCATGGGAATAATAGATACACATAGATCTACACCCTCATATCGCGGAATGGGCGGCCTTGCTTGTCGACCACCTGTTTCTGAAATGCACGGGTCATGCCCGGCTGCTTCTCGGTTTGGGCTGAAAACTACTTTCTGTTTCACATACCCTCCCCCCTCTCCCGCTGGGTTTATCGCACCGAAAGCAAATCTGGGCTTTACGTTGTGTGACCCAGTTCAGACTGATATGTACTCTTGAAATAAGGGGTCGCCTGTCTATACTGTACTACTCAAAAGAACTGAAAGGCAGGTGCAAACTGCACGCGCTACGTGATGTCAAAAGACAAAGCGGTGGCCACAGTGAAGCTGAAGCGTACCGTTAGTAAAGACCAGCTACAAATTTAGTGGCTGTTGAATTGCCAACAGCAAGATTCCCTGCCGGGAAGGACAAAGCCCACGTATACAGAAATCAGAGCAGGTGCAGCACAGAATAATCAATGTCAAATGCGTGTGTACCCTCCATTTGTCTGCCCGCGAGCAAGGCACCGTTGTCGTATGAACTGCATGTTTCCAGACTCGTTCGCAGGCTACCCTGCCGCTCTTGCTGAAGCAAAAAAAAAAAAAGAACAGGCGAGTTGGCGGTGGATGGTTTGCCCACAGGCCAAGGCGCATCACGTTGTACGGGTGCTCGATCGGGTTAAGATTCGCTGAATTTAGCTGGCCAGTCCACGGGAATCGCTTTCTGCTGCTGCAGGAAGATGGTGCCGAGCCGATCGAGCCCTTTGTGGTCTGCCATTGCTGTCCTGGAGAATGACGTATGGTCTCATTGCCTGCCTGGCGGCAGGTAAGAGGATATGGTGAAAGTCATCCCTGTAGGCCATACCAGTGAAGCTGTCTTGCTCACGGTGCAGGGGTATTCTGTGGGCTATAGCTATTCCTCCCTAAACCGCGAAGGACCAAGCACCAAGGTGCACGCGCCCTCACAGTGGCATCATGATAGCGCTCAGCCTGTTCCCTCCAGATGATGATTCTGCCATCGTGAAACGATCTGAGGCTCGTCGGTGAAGAGAACTCTGGCCCACTCCTGACGTGTCCAAACCACAGTGGTGGGGTCCTATTGCACTGAAAGAACCACCAGACTGATGGCTGCAGTAAGATGGTCAGGCAGTTTAATGGCCGAATGGAGTTTGCACAATATTTAACTCCAGGAAATAATCCTTGGATTATTTAAGGGTTTGAACCAGCAACCTTCCTTGTGCTAGTCCGCAGCTCTACCAACTGAGCTAACCAGGCCCCCGAACCACAGGCCAGCCGAGCAGCGCGATAAGTCACCGTCAGGAAAGGTCGCGTTGCCTCAAGCAGCAGGTTCCTAATCGTCTGATTGCTAGGGGCGACAAAGTACCCCGCTGAGGGCTCGCAGCTGACTCCCGAGTGTATCGGCGCTGGCTGTTCTGTCCTGTAAAGCCGACAGGACGACAGACTGTTCAGTTTTGCTTTATCACCTGTATGTGTTTGAGTTGCACACATTGTCTGGCATCTTGTGACGTGTGAACATGTGTATTGCACAGATGCGCCATCTCTGAATTACACGCACACTGACGTTCAGTTTTGGAGCATAAAACAAGATGCAGTTAAATGCACGAGGGTGGATGGTTTGTTCTTTGCAAATAATGCACATCGGTGTCTGCCTGCCGAAGTGCAACTGTGTTTCAATACATTTGAGCAGTATATTTGCCACTGTCCTTGTCTGGGCTATTTTTAAATTTTGTGGCAATAAAGTCTGCTTCAGGCCGCGTGTTTGCATGCGGGCATCGACGGGGAAGCGGTGGCAGAATGTGACATGTAGACACTAACAACTGAAAACTGAAAACGAAACTGCGAGACACGGGCACCAAGCACCTTTGCCTGCCCACCTACCTCTCTCTCTCTCACGCACACTCTCTCACACGCACACACACTCTAGCTCTCTCTCTCTGACACACTCTCACTTAAACGCACCCATACGCACATACACACGCGACACCTGGTGGGCGGGAAAAAACCATTGATTTCTCCAGAGTTTATGAGCTCTGGAGGTTAATGTCTGGACCTCTTCCCCCCCACCGTCGACGTAAATTGTGTGGTGCTGACTGGCGCCCTTGGCGGTATGTCACACCTGCTTGACCTTCTGCTCCCTGTATGTGGTGCTTTTCTCTGCTTGTTGGGTTTTAATGTCTCTCTTTTAATGTCTCTCATTTGTATGCATGCAGCTGTGAGATGGATGATTAACTGCGGACAAAGTATATAGTCTGTCCATCACCGTACTCTATCGTATCTAGCTAAACAACAAACTAAGCTCTCTTATTGATAACTGGCGTAACCGTCTCGAGGCCTTGACCCTAAAAGTAGGCGTGCTCTTTACCTTCAAGTTTCGACTCGTGACTAACCAACAGCAGCGTCAGTAATGACCTGTGACCTTTGCTCCTTAGAAGTGGGTAAAACTCCCTTCAGACTTTAAAAACCTTTCGAGGCGACCTTCGGCCTTGTTCACCTGGGCTCCCATCATACATGGATAGTAATTCATTGTCGAAAAGGGAAGGACAGGTTACCTTTTATTTCCTTTTCGACAATGCGTTAAGTAATAATATGGTATAATATGGTATAATATGGTACTGTAACAGATTTTCATTAGAAGCAGTAAAAACCTTAAACATTCTTTATGAAATAAAGTTTGTCCATGAGTCTCATAGGTATGCGTATTTGCTTGATTACAACCAAACGTTTTTTTTAAAAAAGGCAAAAATAAAACATAACAAACACCATAAGGGCAGAATGTGAAGTGTCTGAAAAACCACCTACACTGTAGCCGCACGACTGACCGGCTTTTGTCTTCAGCGTTGACGTTGAGGCATGTTCGACAAAAGCCAGCAGAGACGCTGCAACAACCACAGCAAGCGACGAGGTTCCCATGGCTGACACACAAAAACGACGTTGGACAGCTCGATCTTGTCTTTTATACCCACGTGCAGTTAATGATGATTGTGCAGGTCATCCGATTAGAGAGATAGGTTAAAGATGAGGTGACTGAGTGATCGGTTGTGATAGTGTAGGCTGTGTTTTTTGTTCTGACTTGAGAACGACGGTCTGTGAAGAGTTTATAATGTTTCTTTAGAAACGCCTATTCGAGTGTTTATCAGCAAAGTTGGGATACGTTTGCCCGATGACCTTGTATCTCTAAATATCTCTGAATATAATTATATATATATTATTTATCTCTAAATATATTGTTTCCTTATATCTCTAAATATATTATTTTTAGGAGGGGAGAGATCTCGTCAACAAGATTAGAGAAGTAGCCAGATCGCACTGTGAAAGCTCGCGCGCGCACTCACACACACACGCACTCATACACAGGGATATACACACCGACTCTCTCTCTCTCCCTGCGTGCGTCTATGCACCCGTGGGTGACGTTTCTACCTTCAGTGTTGAAAGTGTCCACTGCACGCACGCATGGGGAGAGGGGCGGTCGGTGAGAAAGGCTTGGGGAGGGGGGAAGAAGGGAAAGAATACGGCGAAGGCTTTGGGTGAGAAACCCGAACTTCAGGCGGGAATCATGAAATCCCTACTGCACTGAGCCCAACGCTGCTGATGCTGGGAGGGGTATTTTTTTCAGTCAGTAGGCTGTCCGCAAGCCATACCCACGGTGAAAGCGAAACTGAGCAGGTGTCGACACACTTCTCGCGTGACTGCAGCAGGTGTACGTCGTCGGGTCGGCTCCTGCTAACGATGGGTTGGGGGCGGCGACCGCTCGTTCGCCAGTGGAATCAACAGAGCCTCCCGACAGCCAAGCGGCGACAAGGCCTCCAACTGCAGTCCTCGACACTGTTTTGAAGAAGATTAATGACAACGGTTGTCGATTAACTAATTCAACTGTTTGCAAGAAAGTTGGACTCGATTTCTCCCAAGCTGATTGAGGCTGGGGCAGCGGAAACTAGATGCTTGGCTCAGGCTGCAGATGTGCTGCAGCACGATATGCATTTCGCGCTCTGCGTGTTTGACCCACTTTCCAGTGCACTCACGGCAGAAGAAACGCCATGCATACTCCTGCTGCTCCTGCTGTGTCCTCAAGTTTCACGTCACTCAGACCCTAGCATTCTGTTTTCTAGTTAAGTATACAATGCAAACAATTTTCTACCACGTTCCTTACTTTCGACTCTCTCTTTGCTATGTGTTTGGGTACGGTAGGCTCCCTTGATTGCATACGTCAGCATACGGTTGTGTCTAGCGCTGCCAATACTTTGTTGGGGTTGTCGTTTGACGATTTATAGCGCTCTGTCCTCATTTGTTCTTGTTTAATTTTCCTCCCACACACACAAAAAAATTCGTGGCTGCCGCAAACTTCAATAGTCCATTGAATTACAAAAAACAAAACAAACCGAAACAAACCAGGATGGCACTTGAATATACTTCACCGTATTATAAAAGGCACATACTGTTATTTGAACAAGCGTGTTCTAATTCTGAAGCTTGTCTTACGACTTATGCCTAAATGCCGAGAATCACTACACTCCCGATTCCTCTACGAACTTTACGGAGATATTTACGATCCTTTTCTTGCTGCCTTGCTAGCGGCATTTTGTAGAGTCTCGTCCCTGCCAAAGGCCCCACATATCATCAAACTGATCTGCGCTTTCAAGTTTTTGCATGTCTTTGACATTTCATTTTTCCTGACTGATTTTCGAAATCAGACAGCAGACTAGAGGCTTTCACAGGCTTTTGTCAAATGTTCGTCGGTGCTTTCGACTGCTGTCTGAGGCAACCAATCGGATTGCAGCTTTATCTGATCATTAGGTCAAACTTCGACAAACTTTTGACGAAGCGTGTCCAGTTGGGATGCCCCTTTAAAGGCAGTCGTTTGGTACGTGAATCCTTCGATCAGACCTTCAACCGTCTTCCAAACATGGCTGTGAGATGGTACCAACACTCTGCACCGTCTTGTTTTCCCTGTCAGATTCACGAGCTGCTTTGGGTGACCGTGACTTCGACATCAACCTCAGCAAGCAGCCATAACAGGGATTACAGCAAACAGCCATAACAGGGATTACAGCAAGCAGCCATAACACAGATTACAGCAAGCAGCAACAACAGGGATTACAGCAAGCAGCAACAACAGGGATTACAGCAAGCAGCAACAACAGGGATTACAGCAAGCA
>SMGT01004694.1:36039-51723 GCA_004794575.1 Lanistes nyassanus
AATTACAAAAAACAAAACAAACCGAAACAAACCAGGATGGCACTTGAATATACTTCACCGTATTATAAAAGGCACATACTGTTATTTGAACAAGCGTGTTCTAATTCTGAAGCTTGTCTTACGACTTATGCCTAAATGCCGAGAATCACTACACTCCCGATTCCTCTACGAACTTTACGGAGATATTTACGATCCTTTTCTTGCTGCCTTGCTAGCGGCATTTTGTAGAGTCTCGTCCCTGCCAAAGGCCCCACATATCATCAAACTGATCTGCGCTTTCAAGTTTTTGCATGTCTTTGACATTTCATTTTTCCTGACTGATTTTCGAAATCAGACAGCAGACTAGAGGCTTTCACAGGCTTTTGTCAAATGTTCGTCGGTGCTTTCGACTGCTGTCTGAGGCAACCAATCGGATTGCAGCTTTATCTGATCATTAGGTCAAACTTCGACAAACTTTTGACGAAGCGTGTCCAGTTGGGATGCCCCTTTAAAGGCAGTCGTTTGGTACGTGAATCCTTCGATCAGACCTTCAACCGTCTTCCAAACATGGCTGTGAGATGGTACCAACACTCTGCACCGTCTTGTTTTCCCTGTCAGATTCACGAGCTGCTTTGGGTGACCGTGACTTCGACATCAACCTCAGCAAGCAGCCATAACAGGGATTACAGCAAACAGCCATAACAGGGATTACAGCAAGCAGCCATAACACAGATTACAGCAAGCAGCAACAACAGGGATTACAGCAAACAGCCATAACAGGGATTACAGCAAGCAGCCATAACACAGATTACAGCAAGCAGCAACAACAGGGATTACAGCAAGCAGCAACAACAGGGATTACAGCAAGCAGCAACAACAGGGATTACAGCAAGCAGCAACAACAGGGATTACAGCAAACAGCCATAACAGAGATTATAGCAAGCAGCCATAACACTGATTACAGCAAGCAGCCATAACACAGATTACAGCAAGCAGCCATTACAGGGATCACAGAAAACAGCCATAACAGGGATTACAGCAAGCAGCCATAACAGGGATTACAGCAAGCAGCAACAACAGGGATTACAGCAAGCAGCAACAATAGGGATTACAGCAAGCAGCCGTAACAGAGATTATAGCAAGCAGCCATAACACGGATTATAGCAAGCAGCAATTAATAACAGGGATTACAGCAAGCAGCAACAACAGGGATTACGGCAAGCAGCACTTAATAACAGGGATTACAGCAAGCCGCAACAACAGGGATTACGGCAAACAGCAACAACAGGGATTACAGCAAGCAGCAATAACAGGGATTGCAGCAAGCAGCAATTAATAACAGGGATTACAGCAAGAAGCAACAAAAGGTATTACGGCAAGCAGCAACAACAGGGATTACAACAAGCAGCACTTAATAACAGGGATTAAAGCAATCCGCAACAACAGGGATTACGGCAAACAGCAACAACAGGGATTACAGCAAGCAGCAACAACAGGGATTGCAGCAAGCAGCCATAACACGGATTACAGCAAGCAGCAATTAATAACAGGGATTACAGCAAGAAGCAACAACAGGGATTACGGCAAGCACTAACAACAGGGATTACAGCAAGCAGCCATAACCTCGATTACAGCAAGCACCCATAACAGGGATTACAGCAAGCAGCAATTAATAACAGGGATTACAGCAAGCAGCAGCAACGGGGATTACAGCTAGCAGCAACCTCAGGGATTACAGCAAGCAGCAATAACAGGGATTACAGCAAGCAGCCATAACACGGATTACAGCAAGCAGCAATAACATCGAAAACAAACAGCAAGCAGCCATAACCAGGATTACACCAAGCAAGCCTGACATCGATCATAGCAACCAGGCGTAACATCGATCACAGCAAGCAACTATAACATCGATCATAGCAACCGTGCAGCCATAACAAGGGTCATACCAAACAGCCATAACAGATTCTGTGGCAGGCTTAAACGGCTTGCGACAAAAGGGGACGGATCCTGTAGCCACACACAATTAAGGTAACCCACGCACTCTAGTTTTGTTTCGATCTTTGAAACGACTGTCGTTCCCGCCATCCCATTTCAAATAAAATTACAGACTCATGCACAGTGAATGTAGGACACGCGCAAGTACATTTTTGTTTCACGGCAATAGTCATTCATCATATACGACTGTACTAAAGTTATCTTTCCTATTTGCCTGAGAAGGACCACTTCTACTCACCTAGTCTGCTTATCTCTTATGTTAGGTTTTCTGTTCGCTGTCACGTTTTGGATCCCCGTGTGTCAGTTGGTGTTTGCTTACATTCTAGTTCCGTAGTTTCGCTTTCGGCTGTGTGAAAAATATTTGCAGGGTGTGGGGGTGGGTCGTTTGGGGGCTTGCCTCGTGTCAAGGGCTGGTGAACTGATTCGCTGTCGACCCCCACCCCAACCCCACCACCTCTCTGTCTTTGCAGAGAGCACGTTTTGTGGCTGTCAATTGTCATATCATCAGTGCAAGCCTTGCTATCAGGAAAATCTTGACGACCGCTGAGCCTTTTCCTCTTTCCTGTTTTTTTTTAAAAAAAAGGTCTGCACACCTCGATGTGACATGACCCGTGCCGCACCTGGCAGGCCGGCATCCAGCAAGACTCCCACCGGCAGCTGGCGCAGTGTTGAAATGGTCGTGCTGCGAGGAGCTCCAGACACAGAACTACCTGTCAGTGGAACTAATCAAATCTACCTGTGAATCACCACGATCGTTACTTATTCACTCCTTCGGCAATCTTACAGGTAGTATTAGCTTTCTTTCTTGTTTGATTGCTTTCTTGTCCTTTAAGCTTCTCCCTTGTTTCTCTCTCCTGTTCTTTGTTTAAGCCAGACAATGGTCGAACGATGAGTTAGAATCAATCTCTTATGCCCTCCATCCTGCACTATCGCTAAATATTTCCACGGTCTGCTTCTTCTACTGATATGCATATCGTGTATAATTCCCTTTTCTGGGGTCAAAAGTGCAATAGTTTACTGTTAAAAAGCTAATATGTTGTCAAAATATTCATTCTGGACGGCTTTCGTGCTTTTAACACCGGAGGCTAAAAAGTTAACATATTAAAGGCGAATTTTCTTTTCAACTATTGGGTAATGGTTTCCAATAGTGAATTCCTTATAATATCCTGACAAAATGTTTTATTTCTAATGTACAAGAGCAAAATGGGTTTTGAATTTACTGTTTAATGCCAGTTTACCAGCAAAGATAAACTTATTTTACTGAATGTAAATATTACTGAGGTTTTTCGTGAAAGAACTAACCCAGTAGCACCCTGCAGTGGGGAATTAATACTAACATCTGCCTCTTGACTCCGTGTTGCAGACTAGCAAAGACAAAGATGATGTTGGAACTGTTTCTGAGGACTTGCATTGCTGTTGCCACTGTGCTCTTCTTAACGACAGCGCCCTCAACTTCCGTGTCCTCTTTTAACTTCCTCGTCGAGGAGCCAAGGAAAATTCCTTTCGCCGTCAGTAGTAATTCCACGCGACAGTCCTCGCTGCTGTCATCGAGTCGTTTCTCGAAGTTTCTGGAAACAAGGAAGCAGAGTTGGTCCCCGAAGATGACTCAGCAGAACACAGCAGAGCAGTCGCCAGCGGACAGCCATCCAGGTGGAGATGGTTACCAGGGCAAAGCGGACGGGGAGCCAACGCGGGCTGCGGAATCACGTGACCAGGCGCCTCGGACGCAGCAAGGCTACAGCAGAACCCTTAGGGTCGGCCGGCAGCTGACCTGTGTAGAGATCGTCAGAAGAGACACGCCGGACCATCAGCAGATCGTCCGCCCTTGCGCGATCCGCGAGGCAGCGTTCTGATTCCCGGATTGTTTCCCGCACCTAGACTTGGGGACATAAAATTCCAGCCAATGGAAAAGCTTGGGAAATATCTTGTACGTCACTAAGGCTTGCTAAATCCATGAGGCGCGCAGCTTCTTATAGCTACAACGAACATGTTTCGCTACTGGGGGGTGCATAGCCGAGTGGTAAAAGTGTAGGCCTCACAGTTGAAAGCATGCTGGATCGATTCTCGCGCTTTCATTTCCCTCCCCTCTCCGCCTTTTTTTAAAAATAATTTTTGTCCCCGAATGGGGTGATAGGAGCGATTTGGGAGGGGATAGGGATGGGGTTAGAGTTTAGTTACCGACTTGTTGAAATTACTGAAAACAGTACTTTACGGTACTCTATACTGTATTAGTGTACTAATTTTGTGTACCACTTGGTGCTATTGCTATTGTGAAGTATTTGGGTATTTCTAGTACAATTTTAGTACACCTGGTACATATGTAGTCTATTGCCGTTAGTTTCTTGCGAACTTTCTGTAGCAGTAGGATTCCGGTTGGGTGAATTGTTCGTGACGCATTTCCCAAGCCCTTCGATTGGCTGGAGTTTTGTGTCCCCTAGTCTAGGTGTGAAAAATAATTTCGCTTCCCGGAGTGCGCACCTGGATGGAGAAACGCTGCTTCTTCCAGACGCGAGCTTGGCTCTGTCCGACGAGCTGTCGTAGAGCTATAGCGTCGCCATTCACGTGCCTCGGTTCCATGAAACTCGGCTTTGTTTCCGCAGTTGGTTTCAGCAGCTTCATACTGTGGCCACGACAGCGATCTCGATGCACGGACGATTCAAAGACTTGTGCTGCTTCGGAGCCTTGTTTTATGCTCCACCTGTTTACTCCCTCTCTCCTGGGTAGAAACTGTGCAACAACATCAAGACATACAGCTAAGCTTCTTTTTTTTTTTTTGTCTTAGTAGACTGTCAGACGAAGACGCGTGTTGTGCAGAACTTGCGGCAAGTGGTAATGATCTTTCTGCAGACAGAAGCTGGCCCACTTCATGACAGTCACGCAGAGTTGTGTGTAGGACAGTGAGCTGTGAATGGCAACAGTGACTTCCCTGGGAATCGCAAGCTGTCTCATTCGGTAGTAACAGGTGTGCTTGTACGCTGCATGCGTGGTGTTGGGGATTTCCAAGGGTTGGAGGATGCATTATCTCCCTTGTTTTTGGTTGCACTGACTGTGTGTTACATTGTAAGTAGATAGGCAACACTCAGATGGAAGCAGACTTTCAGGACACCGAGTCCTCTCCAATTTGAAACTCTAGCTATTTTATGTACTGATCCACTATTGGTACTGGGCTGAACATTGACTAGAAAAGTGTAGTAATTATGGCCTACCCTTTTACCCCACTGGATCCGTGTGTGTGTTTCTGAGCTAGTAAGTATTTAGATGTCCTCACACAGTGCAGTTCACATGTAGAAGGGATTTAACACACCCGGTTGCCCGACCGCCTGGGGCAACCAAAACCCTTTGTAGGGTAAGCTTTTGTCTACCTGCCCGACCAGGCAAGTGAACATTTTCGCGACTGTGTCTGTTGCACTGACTCGCAGCTTACACCTAATGGTCGCACGAATAAGATGGCATACACAGCCATTCCCGCAGCATTTATAGCCTCTAGCGGTATTTCAGACAACGCTTTAATCGCTAGACCCCTAAAAGTCAACGCTGTGCAGAGAATATACTTTTGACATTTGTTTCTTCTGCCAGAGAAGCCATAAGTCAAAGGAACATCTAGATTGTTTCTGCTGTTTTGGATAACTTAATTTCTATACAAATTAATGTTTGTGGTAAGCAATTTCAATTTCGATCAATGTACCTCATCCTAAATTAACACAATTTCCTTAACATTATACTAATTCCATCACATATCTACAAAACGCGACCTTTTATATATTTTTTTAGTTTATTAGTAGGTACTTTCTTTGAGATATACATATTCTTTTTTTTGGGGGGGGGATTTTATTTCGTTTTCTGACAGATTTATTACGTTCAAATCTAGGAGTGGTCAAGGATTATTTCCTTGAGTTAAACATTGTGTAAGCTCCATTTGGCCTTTCTCCCGAACATTAAACTGTGTCTCATCATCCTGGTGGTTCTTTCAGTAAGTAGTTTAGTAATAGGACCTCCCATAGTGTGAAATCGCCAGGTGAAAGCGCTGTCTCTAAAATTACCTGCCTGCTTGAATGCGACGGAAGTTTGCCAGAGACCCTGCACCATCACACTGGCCTGGAATTTCATTCAGCTTGGACGATCGTGACTGAATGATGCCATGGCGTGATGGCCAAGCAACCATCGACACTGTTAGTAACTTCTCTCCAGCTGGAATCCTTGCATGTAAGACTGCGTCCTTGCGTTTGTTTGTGTGGGTTTGTTTGGTTTTTTTTTTGGGGGGGGGGGGTTAGTGGTGGTTCGTTGAGTCGGGCAAGTCTTGTGTGGATTCAGCAAGTAGAGTTTTTGATCCTGTGTTTAGACCTGCTGTAGTATTTATTTTCTCATTAAAGTGTAACGCATCAAACAATTTCTTAGTGGAAGGGGTGATGAAGATTGTAAGACGCTGAGAGAGAGAGAGAGAGCGGGGGGGGGGGAGATTCGCGTCACAAATATTCTCAGTTACATCAAGAGCCACACGAGTGAATCCTGTCTCAGACGACAAAGCATGGCTGAAAACGACCTGCAAGTACTGCCTATTTATATGTTCTCCTCACAAAGCAGCGCCCACAGAGAGTTACTGTCACTGACATTGAAGTGGTATGATTTGTAATCGAAGCAGCGCCCACAGAGAACTACTTCCTTGACATTAGAGAAGTACGTTTTGTAATAATGGGAGTGAGGAACGAACCCGCTGATATTGTCACTGGGACAGCGCGCTGGGGTGGTGGGGGAAGAACATAACCACAAAGAAAAACTATCGACAGCCTTTGATCTGAGCATGTTCCATCCAGCCAGGTGCAGCGGTGCGGGATACCCTGGCCAGGGCTCTGGGTGGGACTCACTGTCATTGTTCTGTTTTAATGTGGAGTTAATGCAGTTGTCAAACAGTCGTTATACCTGCAGCCTCCAGTCAAATGCACACATCGCCTTCCCTGCCAGCACGCTCGCGCACCCCCCCCCCACCCACACATCACTTGATTTACTACATACGCATTTACACATGACAGTATATACACGCGCATACACTTCCCCAGTGCAAACGCAGACGTGAACAAAAAGGCAAATCGACAAACAAGGATAAAGGTGTAGGAGAACAGAGACACAAACCCAGGCAGGGGAGATAAGAGGACACAAGATACTTTAGCCCAGGTCATTATGAAGGTAACCCAGCGGAGATGGGGTGGGGGGGGGGATAGAACAAGACAGGGGAAGAAGGGAGCGACGAGCTTGGGAGGGGGGGGGATGAAAAGTAGTTTGTGCTCAGATGTTGCTGTCTGCAAGCCTATACAGCCCCTGTCGTGGTGACATTGAGGAACAAAAGCTTATATCAGTCACTTACTGCACCACTAATTCACAACGTCATTCAGTTAAAAGCTAAGCCATCCGATCAGAACGCACACAAAATATGTAGACTCGATGGACATACAGCAACATTAAAGGTCTGATTGTATACAACACTTGCATTCTTTTAGAACCCCGATCAAAAATACGTCACAAGCACGGCCCACATGCAGCATCCCAACGTTGATAAGTATGCGATGTCCAGAAAGCCACGCAGAGAACGCCCTTTCTCGTAAAAAAAAATGACACTAGTGTATTTAATAAAAAGATGTAATTCTTCCTGTTTGCTATCGCAAGGGCTTACAGCGGTGGTTCTGCTCAAATCGGGAAATGACGCGATTACACATCACAGTGCTGATTTTATGTCATACAAACACCACCCCATGGCCGGACATTTTACACTGGGGTTTAGCGGGAAACAAGAACACCGCAATATTTCCCTTCCCCCTCCCTCGGCTTTCAAGACTCAAAAATCAAACCCACAGTGGTTTTCACGGACCCTTGGGTAGTGACACGGCCAGGCGGTCATTTGTGCAAAGGCTGGATGTCACAAAATACCAGCCTTAGCTTGTTCTGAAAGCTTCGTGGGAAAATGTGCGGGAAGGAGGGGGACAACAAAATTCACACACTGGCACACAGCTGACACGCAACGGACTATTTTGAGGCAGTTTGGTCAAGAGCAGAGGTAGACACGGTACGTGATATCCCTCCGCTCATTGTAGGCTTCCGCCACTTTGTATTTTTCGTGCAGAGACTCTAGTAAGTAGCACACTTTTAAAATATAAATTAACACTGTTGTTACAGTTATTTATTGTCATCTCCCCACCGCTCTCTCTCTTAAATCATAAAATCACGGCTCATTTTGAACTGACTGTAGGTGTTAGTACGTTTCGCGAAAACACTCAAAAACACCATTGTAGGAAAGAATTAGCGTTACCCTGCTAATAACTGTTCGTCTCTAATAATTACGTCTAATAATTAGCGTTATTTACTCATACATCATTGTCGATAAACAATAGAAACAGTAATATTAATCAAGCTTTCCAGTTTGTTTACGATCAAAGTTAATTCCTGTTTTCTAATGTGACAGTTAAAGTGTAGTCTTGAGTGTGAAGCAGTAGTGTCCTGTCACACTTCCTTTGACAGAAAGCTTTCAAAGGCGTGTAGCAAGGCGCGGGTAAATGCCGGATAAGATAAATATAAACTGCATTCTCTCTCGCTCTCCTACTCTCGTCTAGTAAGAAAATGTTTCTTTTATTCTAAACATTAAGGCCTCAGCTACCTTTGGTGCAACGAAGAATGCGTTTGAGTGACGTTCCTGTTTGCAGTCGCGAGGTACATGGATTTATTAAAGTGTACAAAAAGTCTCGTTTGCAATCTAAACGCACTCGAGCACTCGCGAGAGCGTCCCCCTCCCCTACCCCTCTCCCCACAACCGCGCGCATGCATGCACACACACATACACAGAGTACGTTTACAGTAACAATATCACGCTTTACCAATAGTACAGCGTACATGAGCACTTTTAAAAGCTCGAGCACATAGCAGTATTTTACTCGTAAATTACTGTGAACTTTATCTGCACCACTTGTAAAATTCGGCGCCCGCCACAAAGAGACTAGTCAACGGGGAAAGTCCGACAAGGGCGTTCAGAAGCCATTCTATAGTAGCCATACTTTGTTTGTGTCTTGTATGTGCATAATTGTGCGCATTACGTGCAAGCTGCGCTGTACTATGCAGAACAAAGCCCCAGCATCCGCGACATGAAACACTTTATTTAGCCTGTCGTGCCACACAGCACAGCAGCCAGCACACGAGTAGTGGTAGATAAATCGCATAAATTCCAAGGAACAGCGGGCAACTGTGAGATTAGCGAAAGCACTTTCAATGTTAGTTACCTCGCTATTTGGCTGGGGAATAGGGTGAAAGTGAGCTCTCCTTATTTCTTTGTTTCAGCAGCAACATGATGCAGCGGCCAAGCATCTGTCTCATTTTCGTCTTTCTGACTATCAACGAGGTAGTGAACCAGGTAGCCTACATGAAGGTGGTCACCGACACAGCGCCGCCACAGGTGATTTATGCCAACGTCGTGTCACCTGCCTGCCAGTCCGTGTGCCGCTGTGCTGACGGCCATGTCGACTGCTCCAACAAAGGCCTGAACTCCGTTCCTGTCGACCTGCCGTTCAACATGACCAGCCTGAATCTGTCTAGAAACGACATCCACGAGCTGCCCGATGGGACCTTCTCGGACCTCAGCTCGCTCGCCACGTTGGACATGTCGTACAACAACATCACGCGCCTGGACGCCGGGTCGTTCACAGGTCTGAGCGGCCTGGTTAACCTGAATCTGTCTTGGAACAACCTGACACCGAACAGTGTGTCGTACCCCGCCAACGTCTTTCTTCCGTTCGCCACCTCTCTGTCAGACCTTCGATTAGGCGGCAATGCAAGGACTAGCGTGCGGGACAACAACTACCCCGACGTGGCCTTGTCGGTCCTGCAGGGTTTGAAGAACTTGGTGCTGGACGGCTTGCCCCACGCTGATTTGGGATTGGGCTTTGTCCGGCTGCACAATCTCACCAACCTCAGCCTGCTGGGCCGACCAGATGGCTACTGCTCCATGCATCGGCTGACGAACACTACCTTTTCCAATCTGCCGCAGTCTGTCAGATCCCTAAACCTTACAAACTGCAACATCAGTGAGGTGGACAGAGAGGCCTTCAGATCTCTCCGGAATCTGACGACCCTCGATCTCTCCAGAAACATGCGCCTGGGCTTCCGCACACTGGGAGAGGCTTTCTACAGTCTCCAGGGCTCCCAGTTGCAACATCTGCACGTCGGTCAGATCGTGAACCAGTATGCAGTGTGCATGGTCATCGATGCCAACCACACGCGCTTCTTCAGGAACACACGGCTCCAAAGCATCCACGCAGAGAACAACCGCATAGAGCTGTTCGGCCGCGGGGCCCTGGACAACCTGCCAGACACGCTGACCTCAGTGTCCATATCGGGAAATCGATTACTTTTCGGTGACTATTTTCAGGATTTTGTCCACCTGTCCAACCTGGAGGTCATTCAAAATGACGGATACCTAAAATCTCCAGAACCTCCGAACTACTATCCGACATTAAGCATCCAGTCGGAACTCTGCGAAACGTCTCCCTATGCTGGTGCTTCCGACACTGGCTGCCATCGACCTCTGCGGTCTGAGGTGGGTGGGTCCGCTGACTGGTCTGCGGGATTAGAATACGATGCTAGTGATGGCGACGATCCTTCCTTTTTGGGGCTGACATACGTCCTGCCTCCGAAGCTGAAGTCATTCGTGTCACGCTGGAACCAGCTGCACTACGTAATGGTGAACATCAAGTTCGACCCCAACAACACGCTAACGATGCTGGACCTCAGCAACAACCTGTTCGCCTCTTGGGTCGGCCCGTTCACGGGACTGCATAAGCTGGAAAGTCTCGACCTGTCCAACAACTTTGCCCACGTGATGAACTACACGTTTTTCGACACGTTTCCGTCGCTCAGATACTTACGGTTGAGCAGAAACTACGCGAGGGAACCTCTAAGGAACGACGTGGAGGGGAGGATGTTCGCTCGTCTCGATAAGTTGGAGTATCTTGATTTATCCTCTAACTACATCAACACAATACCCCCCGAAGCTTTCCAGGGACTGAAGAACCTTAGAGGCCTCAATCTTTCTCACAACGATATTTTCGACTTGGAGATCACGGTGAGTCAAATGAAACATTTATCCTCCCTAGACCTCTCATACAACAACATCAAATTCATCCCCCAATACATCATGGATCACCTGGACTCTGTAGCGGCCGACTCCAACGTAACCGTATACGTAAACCTGACGTTCAACCCCATCGCCTGCTTATGCCAGCACATCGACTTTCTCAACTGGATCCAGCAGTCAGCTGTGGTGTTCGTGCACAAGAATGAGTACTCCTGCCTTCGGCCGGACGGTTCGGTAAAGAAGATGACCGACATCTTTAACGAAATCCAGATCCTGCAGAAGTCCTGCGGAAATTTCACTGGCATGCTGATAGGAGCGGTTACATGCCTCTTTTGCGTCGTTTTGGCGTTAGCCTCGGCCCTGCTCTACCGCTTCCGGTGGAAGCTGCGCTACCTGTACTACGCGTCCCGGCTGGCGTACGCCCGACAACGCGCGTCGACGGACGACCGCAGCTTTGAGTTCGACGCCTTCGTCTCCTACTGTTCTGACGACGAAGACTTCGTGCGTGGCGACCTCAGGCAGCAGCTGGAGGATCGGAAGGGCCTGCGGCTGTACGTGCACAACCGCGACTTCACGCCTGGCAGACCCATCGCCTGCAACATCGTTGCCGCCGTGCAGAACAGTCGCCGCACGCTGGTGGTGTTGACACGGCGGCTGCTGCAGTCGGACTGGTGTCAGTATGAGATGCAGATGGCCACCATGGAGGCTGTACACACGGGGCGTGACGTGCTGCTGTTCCTGTTGTACGAGGACATCCCCAGCCACGAAATCCCGCGGCAGGTGTTGTATAACCTTCAGTCGTCTACCTACATACAGTTCCCTCACGACGACCCGTCGCTGTTGCCTAGGTTTTGGATCAGACTGGCAAATGCCCTAAGATAGCAACAACACATCTTACCAGCTTAAATTAAAAGGGTGTGGACCAGCGAAAACTGCATGCTGACAGCTTTGATGAAGGAAAACATGTAATATAAATAAGAGATCAATACTCCTTGTCAACAATGTCTCTAATGATTCATTCTGTGCGAAACTGTAGTTCGTAGTCTAGGTTTGAATCTCCATCGGGTTTTTTTTTTTCGTGCCCACCTTGATTCCAGCTTTCCCAAGAGGAACAAGGTTTGGCGAGGATTGTGTCATGATGTGGTCAATGTAGCATCAAGTAAAGTGAGACAACATTTTATCGTCTCTTTTCACTTTGGATAATCAGCGGTTGACGGCGATACACAAGAATACGAAGAGGGCCCTTAGCTTTAAAAAAGCCATTAATATCAACTTTTCAAAACACTTTTCTCCTCGTCCAGCGCTCACAGAGTAATGTTAACGGACAAATGTTGCACCAGGAATCACATGAGCAGTAAGTGGCCCTCTTCGAATGCAATGTATCGTAGCTAAGATTATAATGTTGACTGTCTTGACGCAGCTTATTAACAAAGCTCAAGACGTGCTGTTGTCTCATCCTAATGTTTGCAGCATTGTCCTTGTCCGCAAACTTTGATAACAATGCCCATCAGCGACATTAGCAGATAATCAGAATCAATCGTCATTGCTTCCTGAGTGGGGAAAAATCTTCAAGCATGAACAAAGTCTGTTGTGAAACAAATGCGAAAGCGAAAGTAGACGTGGTCCCCAATGTAGCTGTGGTCATATATGGACAGAAATAATGTTAGCGTCTACATCTGAGCGCGCAAATCGTCTGTAAGATTGTTATTTACATACAAAGTGCACAGTAAAACTTAAAAAGGAAAGACGCACGCATACATGCCTCCGTGCTCGTAGAAGGCACGTCCACGTGGTTAAGTTTGCACAAGCATGCGCTCATCCCAGAAGACAATAGCAAACTTCTGTTAAGTTACTGTCACACGAACAATAGGCAACACGCTTTACAAAAACAGATTTCGAAACAGCTCTATAGTTTTCCTGTTTCCTTTGTGCTGTACGTCAGCAACTGTTTCTGCAAAAAGTAGCTGAAATGCTTTACTCGGGTTGCACTGACTTCTTCAATCTCGAATTCACGCCCAAACATCTTTTTTTCGGAGTGTGTGGAGGGGGGGATATAGTTACTTGTCTTTGATGTTATTCCAGTCTCATAGTTCTAGTGGTAACTCTGTTAATACAGCAAAGCTACTGCACACACACATCATCATTGCATCTGCAGCTTTAATGGATTTACTACCAAAAAAAGGCGCAGATCTCATGCAACATTTTCGGCAACCGCATCTTTAAACAAACGTCGTGTGACATGGTAGACTGAAATTGTTTCAGCAAGAGCTTTGCAAGCATTGCAGCAGAACGCTTGTTGCAGTCTTGCAGAAGCCTGTTTCTAAAACAATTGAATTATATGATGGTCGTGCGACTGTACCTGGCACAAACTGACGTGTGCCGAGTTGGAATGGTATGTGAACTCCCTGCTTAGCATAAAAACACAAGCTCCATGCAAATTCATGCAGCAGAAGCCCCTTCCTAAAACTTAACCGTAACCTTACCCCTTAACTCCCCCCCCCCCGAATTATATCAAAAGCTGCCATGGGTATCGAACCAGCTTCCTCTCAACCGTGACAACTAATATCTTCACCACTATGGACCACCAGGGTTTATTTTGTTCACTGTAACTATTTTTAAAAAAGCTGCGACGTGAGTTCATTGACGCCGTGATATCAGTATGCCTTCCGTGACGCACACACGAGGCTGAGCCATTTGATGACACCCCTTAGCGTGCATGTAGGACAAAAAGTTTCGCCAGCCGGAAGCATACCTTCAAGTACCTTTCGTGCACGTATTAATGCGTAAGTTCATTTCAGACAATTATAATGTTCTGAATGTGTATGTCTTTTTTTTAATTCTACCAGCAGATGGGATCTTTTTTGTCTTGCGGAAGAATCTGGTCTGGTTCGACATAAAACTAGGTATTATCGCAAATCCATTTCCTTGGTGAGTTTGGTCGAATATTGTCCGTCATCCCGACCTGTCCATCTCTTCCTCTGACGGTCTGTCGACGAGGAAGTGAGAACATTCTCAGGTAAGGACGAGCTCAGACTCAGCATTAGTCTTGTAGGATTTTTTCATCCAAAAACCTAGGACAGTTGAGGTTTTCGTATAAAGGTAAGCAAGACACACAGTCCTCCATGTCAGTTCAAACTGCTATTTTTTTCACAATTTAGCCCCAAAAGCTACTTTCACAGCGCGGGATTAGCATGGACGTAGCGCGCCTCGACACAGATCGATTCCTAAGCCATTGCCCAAGCTATAATCTCACCACACTGAACGGCATCTCGACGTAATTTTCAAAAAAGAGAGTTGCACTTAACTGAAAAGTATACTTTAACAGAACGTAACACATTCCAACTACTTCATTATTTAAAGAATATTAGTGTCGCTGTTGCTTAAACTCATCGGTAGTGAAACTGCACCGGCAGAAAATTGCTTCCTTCATACAACACTCTCGATGATAAGAACGAACAAAGACAACAAATAATCTATGCTTTGGCACTGGGTTTTCCAGATCAGATTCCAAGAATGGTGACAATTCAGCAATATTCTGTCATATAGTCTGCTCGTTTTATAAGAAGATAATTGTTTTGCAGATATAAAGTATAGAACAAAAAAGTGACAAATTGTAGGAACTGTTGGAATATTTGAAAAATGTGTGTGTGTGTGTGTGTGTGCGCGCGCGCGCGAGAAAAAAAAAGAGAGCTCTAGAAAGAGAGAGAGAGAATTCTTCTTCACTGTTCAACTGGAACACGGAATGCATGCAGTTCAACGTGGATGATCTTGTTTCTCAGTTTTTGCTGTACATACAATGCGAGTTTTGTTCCTGACTGCTTTTAGTGACTTTTCTTTCCAAAAAAGGTAAAATTAAGCGGGATTTTAAGACGAATTTAGTCCCCGTAGACATTTGACGATATTTGATGTATTTGCCATTTAAGCGCCAATGTAACATTTTCCCTCGGTCCCCCATGAACAGTGAAATTACCTACACGTCACGCGTTATGAATAAAATGAGCACCCCTTCCCAGCACCCTTCCCTCTGATGTACGCATTTATTATAACGTAACAATCTTTCTATGAAAAATATTTACCTTAACAAACAATGTTTATTTCGATCTATGACAGGTTTCTTGCAAATGTTTAGGTGCTAACACTTTGATATTATTTCGTTACCGGTAAAGTCTGAGTTTAACAAAAACGGAACTGAGCCAAACTGAGCAAAATCACCTTGGCAGCTTGGCCCAGTTCCATGTTTGTTAACTTAGGTTTATCTTCTAGCGGCAGTCACTTGTTCCTTTTTATAGGTTAAGTCGACGGAATTGTCACCTATCCACAAATAAGATGTTTTTTCCCAGACTTTTAGACATTTTAAGACTTATTTCTGTGCCAGACTTATTCTGTGCAGACTTACTCTGTTCCAGATTTACTTTTGTTCCAGACTTGCTCTATTCCAGACTTACTTTTGTTCCAGACCTTTTGTTCCAGACTTACTTTTGTTCCAGACTTACTCTGTTCCAGACTTACTTTTGTTCCAGACTTACTCTGTTCCAGACTTACTTTTGTTCCAGACTTACTCTGTTCCAGACTTACTTTTGTTCCAGACTTACTCTGTTCCA
>SMGT01004694.1:64935-94819 GCA_004794575.1 Lanistes nyassanus
GCAAACTTGTCCCACTTTGTCTGTATCTTTACGTCTTTGACGTAACTCCGATGGCCCCCATGATTTTATACCATTACCTGCGAATGGCCTTAGTGTGATCTGTGATTGCAAAAATCTACTTAGTGTGATCAGTGATGGTTTCTTGTTGTGATCTATCAATAAAACGCGTATGTAATCTGTGAATGAGATCAACTTGAAAGTGACGGACATTTCCCCCCCCCCCCCACACACACACACCTTTTTTTTCTCTTGGTAAGCACGTCGTCGTCCGAGGGAAGAAAACTGCCCCCAGCAGAACTAATCCAACATGGAGAAGTGGTGGTGAGGGTGACCCCACTATACTAGAAAATCCAGTCCAAAAAAGTGGCGAGCAGCTTGTACACAATCCGTCATAATACCCCTCCCTGGGTGGGACTGAGGCCGGTGTTGCGCCATCAGTCCCACGTGTGGCAACACGTAAACTTTGTCTAAACAACATCGTCCTGATATGCACCTAGTTTTAGGCAGGACGTTAAACAACAAACACCCACCCCTCCTCTCCCCAATAAGGGAGATGATGACGTCTTCGAAAATGGCGGAGGACTTCTTCGGACTTGTTTTCTCATTGGCAAACCTGGAAGAAACGGATTTATCAGATAATTATATCCGTACACTTCCAGGAATATTTGTTCATTTTGGGAAAATCCACGGAAGGATTAAGTTGGGCACTTTATTGTAACTTGCTACAGTACACTGAAGTACGCAACAGATTTGAAGAGATTTCTTCGTAGTAAGGGCTGACGTCTCTGGTTTCATACACAAGAGAGTCGGCTGGCACAGCCAGCACTTGCGACTGTAGGCAGAAGAGAACTTCCCGTACAAACATGGCGGACGGTGTTTTGGGGTTAGAGGTCAAGACGTCAAAGTCGTAAGCCCCAACCCTACCACTAACCCCATCCTTATCCCTTCGCCTACCCCCACCTCTCCCCTCCCTTAACCCCCACCACTACGCCTTCTTACTTCTCTAACCCCTACCACAAAGAAAGTTTTAACAAATATGGGGGGAGGGATAAAAGGAAAACAATGAGGTACGATACAGGAACCATCTCATTTTCGGTCGCTAAAACCAGTTAAAGCTCATGTTCAGCCCCTAACCCACTTAGCGGCTGCAGGACCCTCTAAGTAAGCTAAAGGTCATTCACGTCGGCCCATTAGGCCCCTCCCGGCAAGTTACGGGCCGGCTAACTTAGCGGGTGGGGACCCCTGCCTTTAAGTCGCTCTGGGCCCGGTAAAAATGGGGCTGCGATACTTTTCTGCCTTCACAGCAGACGAAATCTGGGCAGAAACAGAATTTTTAGAGATGTATCCAATATTTTTGATACCTATGACGATGTCGATTTATACAAATTTTAGATTTCGTTAGCAAGATAATCTTGATATTACCAACGAGATTGCAGAGCATTCGGAACTTGCCAGTCGAGGGCACACAACATGCCTTGAATACAAGTCTGCGTGGCACCATGTGGCACTGCGGTTTTTCGCAAGTGGATCTCCAGTGTTTCCGCAGACTTGATAGGAATATCGCATGCAACAGGTAGTCGCATCATTGCAAGAATAACAATTATATTAATATAATTAATATATTTAATATAATTAGGCCATGCTGCAGCATGCAAACCGGTGGACTAGTGGTTTTCCGGGTCAGAGCGGAGCAGATAAGCGGCGCGTTTCAATAATTATAGAACTCATTCTGTAAATATAGAATTAATTCTTTACTGATAGAATTATACCCATTCCCCTCTTGCCACCCCATATATTAGTGACGAGCAGTTGTACACACTAAACACGCGCGTCGCAATCCGGATGTGCTTGTTAGGGTCTCGGAACATGCGCATCACAGGAATTCTGCCTGACCCGACTATCTAGGGCGCATTGTTAAAAATAGACAGCCTGATAGCTGAAGTCCGGTCTGTGGGCGCAACGTGAATACCGAGGGTCGCACGCCTCTGACGGCCGGTCAGCTATCGGGCACAGCGAGCTTGTGGGGCCCATAAGTTGCGGGCGCGACATGAATACCACTGGGCTACGGACTCGGTTATTTATTTTAGTTATGAGAGCACTGTGACCTCACGTCTGCCCCTTGGAAACACCGCGTTTACCGAAAGTTCTCTCCGCTGCCTAAAGTCGTAAGTGTTATCGTCTCTGTCGCCTCGCGATATGAGTGGTGGGTGACAGTCTGCACAGACACCTGACAGCGCATGTACGCGACAGGGAGGCGCATTCCCACCGACTGTTGCTTTCCCAGGAGTCATTGCACACACTGGCTTCCCTGTCCACTGCAACGCCAGTTAACGACAAACAAGGTAAGGAGGAAGTGATATCCAATATCAAGTCGTGTAAACATGGTTGAGGTACTTTCAATGCAAATCCGGGAGGAGATTTTCTTAGTTTAAGTCTCTCTTGCAATAATATTTTTCTTTGGAGTGCAATCACCGTGCGTTGAGAACATCTTTTTAAAGAACGGTAAAACATGCTATACACCATTATGCCTTTTACCTACATAGCAGAAACACCACACCCGCTGTAGTTGTCAGGGCTGGAGTACAAGACCTTGTATATTGCAAACTCCACAAACCTCAGTTGTAAATTCAATTTGTAAAGTAACCAACACCTTGTCTGTAAATTCACAAAGAGGCTAACTTCTTTCAAAAGGCAACAGGCACAAGCACGCACACAGAGTAAAAGCCTCCACGAAGAAGCTGCACGTGAAAAGCCCGTTGCGTTGGCGACTACAGTGAGTGCTATTGAGGAACTTTCCACATTCTTTAGAAAGTAGACTGACTTACACGACCCCGATCGCCTTGTACGGAGTGCAGAGTATAAAGTACAATCAGAGCACAAAACAGTTTACTTTAGTATCTCATGGCTAAACCTACCATCAAACCAATGGTGTGAGCATTTCTTTAACACACACAAATTCTCAGCTGGTCACAGCCCAAAAATATGCCTTCCTGCTAAATGGCTTTCAAAATGAAAACAATCAATTACAAACTAGCCAGGGAGAAATAATTACTTCCCGCCCATGCAAATTGTATACGCCCTTGTGTCACGCACGAGACTTAATATTCTAGTTTTCTAATGTACGTCTGTCCGGCGACGATAGCCACGCTGTGGTCTGGCGTTGAAATATTTTCGTACCCGTGATTAAACTCGTTGCGACCGCAAGGTCATGGTCTGCTGCACCCATCGTCTTCATTCTATGGACTCTGACATTCTAAACATGTACAGTATCAAATTTAATAATAAAACAAAATCTTGCAGCACACAGGAACTGTTCAGACAGGGTACTTCAAACAAACATATCTTGTTACTGATGGCACAACTAACATTTTCCAGAAGTGTCCTATATATTCATGCTTATCTCCCACTGCTCGCAGGATGTGGACACTAAAAAACACGTGGACAGCAACACTGCTGCTGGCGTTAACTTTTATGGGAACGCCATTTCTCGCATTTAGCGACCCATGCGCACTGTGTTCGTGTACGGGAGGATCAGTCAACTGTTCTTACCGCCACCTGCAACAAGTTCCCAACAACTTGCCTCAAGATGCACTCAGCCTCGACTTGAGTCACAACCTGCTGCACTACCTGCCGGACAACGTCTTCCAGCGTCTTGCCAACCTGACGATCCTGAACCTGTCCTACAACCACCTCACCAACCTCACGCCCAACGTCTTTGTGGGGCTGTGCAGTCTGCAGTGGCTGAGTTTGTCCTGGAACAACATTTCTCTCAGTGACGAAAACTACCCTGAAGGTGTTTTCTCTCCCTTTGATAAAACACTTTTATATTTGTATCTTAACGGTAACTCACCTCCAAACCAGACCATGACCTTGAACGTTTCGTATCCTGACAAGGCGCTTTCACAGCTCCCCAGTCTCAGGACGCTGTTTATGGACGGACTTATTAACACACGATTTGGACTAGAATTTATACACCTGCACAATCTGACAAATCTCAGTCTAGTGGGTTCTCAAGAAGGATTCTGCGACTTGGTGACACTTCACAACGACACCTTCAAACATCACCCACCAGCGTTATTGTATCTCAACTTGTCCTACTGCAACATCCGCAATATTGAAGCAGACGCCTTTGGACCTCTGCGAACTCTTCAGATCCTTGATCTATCGCATAATGAGTACCTTGGATTTCAGAGGCTGGGACTGGCTGTGTACGGTCTTCAAAGATCCGCTCTGAACACTCTGTATGTCAATCACATAAATCCTGACTACTCAGTGTGTGTCACCATCCAAACATCAGACACGATATACTTTAAGAACACTAACATCACGACCATTTACGCCAAGCACAACAGTCTTCAGTTTTTCTCCCAAGGTGCCCTTCTAAACATGCCTGATTTTCTTAAGTTTGTCTCTCTGGATGGAAACCATTTAGCTTTCGGAAGTTATCTGCAAGATTTAAATAAACTCCGAGGATTACAGCAAGTTGAAAATGATGGATATAATAGTATCCCAAGCGTGCCTCGTCATTTTCCAGTGGTGGAAAAGAAATATGGACAGGATCAGGCTGGCGTCGGCGGTAGGTTTCTGTGTGAGTCAGTTCCAGATCACTGTGGATTGTCTGTTGTCTCCGAGATGCGCAGAGAGGTGTCATGGCTTCCACAGCTGGGATATGAACCCACAGAAAAGGTAGAAGATAACAAGACATATTTTGTTCTTCCGCCAAATCTCAGCGACTTCAGGTCCCGGCAAAACCAGATCTACTACAAAATAATGCAGGTGGACTTTGATTCTAACAATACGTTGATAAACTTGGATCTCAGCAGCAATTTTCTTGTAAACCTTGTGGGTCCTGTAACCGGACTCGACAGATTACAGTACTTGGACTTGAGCAACAACCTTGTGTCTCACATTTCCGACAAGTTTTTCGAGAACTTTACCTCTCTTAAAGTGATGAACTTAAATAGGAACACATTACGTAATCTGACTGCAAACAGTGCTAATAGTATCTTCGCACATTTGGTCAACCTGGAAATGTTGGATTTGTCACAAAACTATATCTATAATATTCCAAATTGTGCTTTCAGTGGTTTGAAAAACCTGAAAGTGTTGAATTTGTCTTACAACAACTTGATTTCACTTGACGTGGATATTTCATATTCCAAAGGTCTACGAGTAATTGATCTGGCCTTCAATTTTATCCACTCCCTTCCTATTCAGGTAAGGGATCATCTGGATTCCTTGGCAGACAACTCTTCATATAATGTTACCGTAAATATTACTTACTGCCACATCATCTGTACTTGTGAAAATATCGACTTCCTGTCCTGGATGGAGAAAACGAAGGTGCACTTTCCTAAAGACAAAGTGTACTTCTGTCTAATGTCTGACGGCAGCATCCAACGATGGATCAATATTTTCGATGTCATCGCAAGCCTGCAGCAGATGTGTACTAGCTATGTGGGCGCCCTCGTAGGAGCTGTATCCTGTTGTTTCTGTCTTCTCCTGACCCTCGTGTCGGCTCTGGTGTATCGTTTCCGCTGGAAGCTGCGCTACTTGTACCACGCGTCCCGCCTGTCGTACCGACGCACGCAGTCAGATCATCACCAGTTCCTCTTCGACGCATTTGTGTCCTACGCCTCGCAAGACGAAGACTTTGTTCACGGACACCTCGTCCACAGACTAGAGGAACAAGAGAGTCTGAGGCTGAACGTGCACAACCGCGACTTCACGCCTGGCAGACCCATCGCCTGCAACATCGTGGCCGCCGTGCAGAACAGTCGGCGCACGCTGGTGGTGTTGACAAGGTGGTGGCTGCAGTCGGACTGGTGTCAGTATGAGATGCAGATGGCCACCATGGAGGCTGTACACACGGGGCGTGACGTGTTGCTGTTCCTGTTGTACGAGGACATCCCCAGCCACGAGCTGCCGCGGCAGGTGTTGTACAAGCTTCAGTCGTCTACCTACATACAGTTCCCTCACGACGACGCGTCCCTGCTGCCCACCTTCTGGTCCCGCCTGGCGCGTACCATTAGGGTGTAAAGCGAAGCACAGGTTAGTTGGTTGTTTCTTGGCGTCCCGCCGCAAACTATATAAGTGCGCATCAGGACGGTGTTGCTTAGAGAAGTTAACGAGCTGCCACAATGGGACTTTTGTCACAACGTGGGCTTCAGTCCCCCCCCCCCCAGTCACATTATACTGACACTGGGCCATCCAGTCCTAGTTCTGTTCCCTATGGATCCAGGCATGCGCAGCTGCTAGACTGCCAAATTTTAAGTCTTTGGTACGAATCGGCCAAGGCGCCTGAAAAGCGGACACATAGCCACTAGACCACCTTGGCGGTCGGAACACATAGACTGTCTAAATCTAACACCTAAGTGGAAATTCGCACCATTTGTATTCTCTGAAACATCAATGTTGATAAATTTTTGTTTTCAGTTTCTAAAGTACAGAAAATGTTGAGCAAAGGTACTGTTCATCTTATTTGCATAATAACGTTTACATCCTGCCAATTTTATCTGAATACAATAGGGAAATATTTAGTTGCGTATCGTGTAATGCATCTGAATACTGTAGGGAAACTATCTGCAGCTCTATGCACGTCTGTGAGGCCCTCCATGGGGTGGGCGTAGCATCACAGATCACAATAAGCAAAACAACAACAACACGAAAATTCAGAGATCACAGCATGCAAATTTTGGCGGTCACAGATCACAGAAAGGCCAAAAGGCCAATCACAAGTCACATTATAAGCACCTTCGTCTGTCAGAGGGGAAAGATGGGTGATGGATCGATAAGAGAGTGTCCCGGCACACCTAAGCAAGTGGTTGGAGAGACCTTTCTCAAACTTCCAAATATTGAGACATGGAAAGGACCTCATTAACGGATTCACTTTCCTGACTGAGTGATGATTAAACATGAACAAATCCAGGAAAAAAGCAGCAATTCAGTTTTGCTTACGTAAATAGCAGCAAAAAAGAAGCGATCAAGAACAGAACATAAGGCCCTGTCTACGGCATGTTCAAATTGCTAATGGCGTTCTCTTTTATGGGACAGAAAACACTAGACAGAAGTATATACAAGAGGGGGCAGTTTCCTTTTTCTTGTGTAACCAATACATCAGTCAGCAAGCAGTAAGTCACAAGTGTAAAGGGGGGGGGGGGGCCAGAACTTCCATCTAGGTAGGATCGACAGGTAACTGCATGCCACTGTGAAGTATGTACGCTGGCGCCGCTGTACTGACTTTGGTCAGTTATTTACACGGACGCGTCCTTATAAAAGGTTGCTGTGATGTCGCCTAAAGTTTGTCGTCTGTCTTTAAAATATTCGACAGTCTTCTTTGATCACAGTTACGCACTTTGGCAGGTTGCCGAGCACTTGCGCGATTTTCCTCGCATCCCGCAAGGCGAATTCGTTTCAGAAGTCTGGAAATACAAGTATGGCTTCTCCCGAATATGTCTGCAATTTTTCGAGCACTCTGGCCTTTATTATCCAATAAACTAATAACATTGTTCTCATCTGGGGTCACCTTTATCTTCTAAGACGCCATCTTCGTTAAAGACCGGGTTGTTGCCACTTAAAAACGATTTTATATTTGCCGTCTGCTTAGAGACAACAGTGAAATGACATTCCCCCTAGATCATACAGCCGTGAGATGAAAGTAGGCCTATATCATGCAATGTGTCGATGCCTATCAGCCTGTAAATGACCTCGAAAAAGACCTTACTTAGTCAATGGTAGCTATCATAACAGAACGGCTAAAGTCGGAAAAACTCACTGAAAATCCAAACTTCACCAAGTTAGAAGGCAAATAGTGGAAATAAGCAAACAGATGCTAATTAGCATTTCCACCATTTGCCTTCTAACTTGGTGAAGTTTGGATTTTGGTTAACTGCGTTGTTATTCGCACGTTAGCTTATCAAGCACAGTAAACAAACGTATAACTATACTTATTTTGCAGTCTGATGCAAGATGTCAGCAGTAATCCTCACAATGATCACAACACTGCTGATAGCGATTGAGAGGAAGCAATCTCTCTCATTTTCTGACGCATGCGCACCGTGTTCATGTACGGGGGAATCAGTCAACTGTTCTTACCGCCACCTACAACAAGTTCCCAGCAACCTATCTCCAGATGCACTCAGCCTCGACTTGAGTCACAACCTGCTGCACTACCTGCCGGACAACGTCTTCCAGCGTCTTGCCAACCTGACGGTCCTGAACCTGTCCTACAACCACCTCACCAACCTCACGCCCAACGTCTTTGTGGGGCTGTGCAGTCTGCAGTGGCTGAGTTTGTCCTGGAACAACATTTCTCTCAGCGACGAAAACTACCCTGAAGGTGTTTTCTCTCCCTTTGATCAAACGCTTTTATATTTGTATCTTAACGGTAACTCACCTCCAAACCAGACCATGACCTTGAATGTTTCGTATCCTGACAAGGCGCTTTCACAGCTCCCCAGTCTCAGGACGCTGTTTATGGACGGACTTACTAACACACGATTTGGACTAGGATTTATACACCTGCACAATCTGACAAGTCTTAGTCTAGTGGGTTCTCAAGAAGGATTCTGCGATTTGGTGACACTTCACAACGACACCTTCAAACATCACCCACCAGCGTTACTGTATCTCAACTTGTCCTACTGCAACATCCGCTGTATTGAAGCAGACACCTTTAGACCTCTGCGTGTGCTTCAGATTCTGGATCTATCCCA
Organism: Lanistes nyassanus; assembly: GCA_004794575.1. Classification (NCBI taxonomy): domain Eukaryota; kingdom Metazoa; phylum Mollusca; class Gastropoda; order Architaenioglossa; family Ampullariidae; genus Lanistes; species Lanistes nyassanus. Next base: position 73,650 of record SMGT01004694.1, read on the forward strand.
TAATGAGCACCTTGGATTCCAGAGGCTGGGGCTGGCTATGTACGGTCTTCAAGGATCCGCTCTCCATACGCTTCACGTCAACTGCATAAACCCTCATAACGCTGTGTGCGTCGTCATAGGTAAGGCAGACACTGTCCACTTTAAGAACACTAACATCACGACCATTTACGCCCAGCACAACAGTCTTCAGGTTTTCTCGCAAGGCGCTCTCCTGAACATGCCTCATACTCTTGAGTTTGTTTCACTGGACGGCAACCATCTAGCATTTGGGAGTTACTTTCAGGATTTCATCAAGTTGAAAGGACTGAAGGAAATTCAGGCAGATGGGTACACACACTCAAGAAACACGCCTACCCATTACCCAGTGGAGGGTGAGCGTGTTTTCGTTCACTGGCATGCTCCCATCTGCGACGACAATGTTTCTTTGTTTGACCCCGGTGCTTCAGACAGTTATAACCAGTGTGTTCGGTCTGTAGTGCCAGGTAGTGGGAACGTTTTATGTAAACAGATGGACGGGAATGAAGGCACTGGTGTGGAACCCAACAATCCTGCCCACTTTTTCCTTCCGCCAGATTTGACTGTCTTTAGGTCTAGACAAAATCAGATCTACTACCAGCTGACCCAGATTAACTTTGACCCCACCAACAAACTAACGTCGGCGGATCTAAGTCAGAACCTGATAACAGTAATGACTGGACCTGTCTCAGGACTGAACAGTTTGCAGCATTTAGACCTCAGCGACAATCTGGCTTATCACATTTCTGACACGTTCTTCAGTAATTTCTCTTCTCTGAAGATACTGCGACTTAACAGAAATTTCCTGCGCAACGTTATTGGAAACGACTCCTCAGGTTTGTTTACATCTTTGGTAAACCTGGAAGCATTGGATTTATCAGATAACTATATTTACCTTATTTCGAGAAACTTGTTACAGGGTTTAGTAAACCTTAAAATGTTAAACCTTTCATTTAACGAGATAACCTCACTTGATGTAGACATTTCTGCTGCTAAAAGTTTAAGAGTTTTAGACTTGGCCTACAACAATATCCAGTCTCTACCACAGGAGGTGCGCGACCAACTGGATTCGATAGCACAGACATCTTCGCCGGAAAACGTTACTGTCAACCTGACCAACAACCACATCATCTGCGCATGTCATAACATCGACTTCTTGTCTTGGATACTGAGTAGTAAAGTGCAGTTCCCGAAGGTCAACGCCTATTTCTGCCTGTTGTCTGATGGAACAGTGAAGAGATCCATCAATATTTTCGATGAGATAGCAAATCTACAGAAGGAGTGCAACAGTTTTGTCGGCATCACGGTGGGCGCCGTGTGCTGTGTGTGCTGCATCCTCTTGGCCCTCGTGTCGGCTCTGGTGTATCGTTTCCGCTGGAAGCTGCGCTACTTGTACCACGCGTCCCGCCTGTCATACAGACGCACGCAGTCAGATCATCACCAGTTCCTCTTTGACGCATTCGTGTCCTACGCCTCGCAAGACAAACACTTTGTTCACGGACACCTCGTCCACAGACTAGAGGAACAAGAGAGTCTGAGGCTGAACGTGCACAACCGCGACTTCACGTCGGGCAGACCCATCGCCTGCAACATCGTGGGCGCCGTTGAAAACAGCCGCCGCACGCTGGTGGTGTTGACAAGGTGGTGGCTGCAGTCGGACTGGTGTCAGTATGAGATGCAGATGGCCACCATGGAGGCTGTACACACGGGGCGTGACGTGTTGCTGTTCCTGTTGTACGAGGACATCCCCAGCCACGAGCTGCCGCGGCAGGTGTTGTACAACCTACAGTCGTCTACCTACATACAGTTCCCTCACGACGACCCTTCACTGCTGTCTGACTTCTGGTCCCGCCTGGCGCAGGCCATTAAAATGTAACGTTTTAGATTTGTACATGCGCGCATTAGAGAGAGAGAGAGGATGGAGGATGGATAATTAAAACCAAACCAAAACATAACTGGCAGTCACCAGCTATACGCCTGCCTCATATTAAAAAAAATATTCCTGATCTCTTTCTCTCTCTCTCTCTCACACACACACACGAGTTATGGAAACAAGCCACAGGTGCATTAAAATAACATTCTTGACTCAAGCACTGCTTTAGCCCACGACCTTTTGTCTCATGTCTTAGACTTTGAGTAAGTACGTGTTTTGTTGTCTACTTCACAAGTATCAATCAAACTTGTGTCTCATTTCCCGACAGTTTTTTTTTGCATGGCACTTTGACAGGGTGGTTTTTTTGTCCTCCCCTAATTTTTACTTAATTTGAGTTTTGTACATGTTAGCCATTTTATTAATTTTTTTTGGCTCTGGATTTAAATCAGCTGTTGACCCCAGAACCGCCGTGATATAGCCTTAGTTGCTGACATGGCGTTAAACCCCAATACTTACTTGCTTGATCCCAGAAAACAGAAATTGTATTCTTTCTGCGGAAAGTGTACTAGACACTATTCTGTCCTACAGACATCTGTCCCAGTTAGTCTTCTGCTCTCTGTACCGCTCTTCCTGTTTGTAATGCAAGAGGTGTAAACAGTTTTCAGATAAGTGCGAATGATATTAAATGATATTATCTCCAATTTCCACATGATACCATTGCTTATGACTGTATAACTATTTTCTTTTATTATAATACTTTCATTCTGAATATATTTACACCAAAGATGGTATTCAGTAGTGATCAACATGACAACACCACAGTTAAGACACCTTTCACACGGTTGGATTTCTAACCTGCATGTGGATTGATGAAGCAGAAAGATAACAATTTGAAAGCATCTTTGATCTTTAACACACACGCTCATCAGTCTTGGCACTATTATCCTTTCTTCCTCTGGCTCCTTAGAAAACATAACATACTCCAAACTTTTCTATGGCACCGGAACACCATGTGTACAAAAGTGATAGGAAATAAAGATTGAAAAAAATAATTAAAAAACTTCTTCTATTTTTATTACCAATGTAAGCTTTATTACTGGCTGTTTCTCCAGCAGAATTTTGTATAAAAGTACCGTAAATTAACATGATAATCTCCAAGCACTCACCTGAACTTTTTCAGTCTAACATTTCTTGTATTTTTAGCTCAGCCTAAATGCATTCCAATGAACACTGTCAATATCTAACCAATATTGAAAGTCAAGAATGTCTTTATTTTTTTTTTAAAAAAAAGACCTTCAATACATGCCTTGAAATAAAACATTCAGGAGGACATTTTTGCAAGACTCTTAACATTACAAGCAGAGATTAAAAAATTGTCAGTTTTCAGTGACTTAAAACAATGCTTGATATATGTAATGGAAAAGAAATACTACAGCTGGGACATAGCCACAATACCCTGGACAGACACAAATTGCTTTCACTTTTGCATTTCACAGCTAATCCTTTCCGTAGTATTGCAGTTAAGGAAAGCCTCCTGTAATTATATGGGAATAAAAGAAAGTTCATTTCTTTTAAAAATGCAAAATTATGGCAGACACTTTTGCTTATAAACACTGATATTAACAGTAATACATCACAATATCAGACTAACCTCTGACCAGACTAACAACTGCTTTTAATGAGCTGTTTATTTAAATCAGGCGTCACTCGAATCTTCTAAATAAGGTTGGTAAGGAACCTTGATATTCAAGGTTCTTCATCAATGGAAGACAAAACGCATATTCATACGCTCATGGTGATAATGATTACCAGCAGAAACTGAAATCACTGAACAGCCTGCAATGAAGGCATTACACACCTCAGTCATGTCACCCACACTGAAGACAGCCATTCCTACAAAACCTTTTCATAAAAATAGATGCAACACCAGTAACTGAATTGTTCTTTCATAAATAGTAACTGAATTGTTCTTTCATAAATAGTAACTGAATTGTTCTTTCATAAATGATTGGTCATTTCATAGGCTTTAGGTTATTCTGGTGTTAAATTACCTGCCACTGTTTGACTTCTATAAAACACAACATTCCAATGACAAATAAAACATTCCTTCTGTTGTGGTTGAACTTGATAATACTACAGCGGATTTTTCAAACTAAATTTATCAGTTAAAAGGTCAGTGCAGTTTTAGACTAAAAAATCTTACTTCCAAAGCCACCCCTCCCCCATGCCCTAACAACAACCCCCCTATCCTCCACTTCACAAAGTTTATAACTTCTAACAGTCACACCTGCTGTGTATTCTATAATTAATATCACTTTTGTTGATAGTAGCACCTTTTGCTTTCCTCACTTGCTGACCCTTGTGACCTTTCACCTTGATATTGTGTTGAAACAGCAGCAGAAAAAGTTACAGCAGCAGCCAAGAATGACAACAGAATGGCTGAACACTGTTTTGGTTGTACAGATAACACAGAGACCAAATATTCAGAGAGAAATTGAAAGAGAAGGCAGAAAAGAAGCCTAAGAAATTCATCCATATTTAAGAATTACATGTATATGCAGTCAAGAGATGAATCTGTTGAGAGCAACAAATTTATATAAAAACACATACAGGTGAAATACCAATTTCTGGTAGGCAGAATTTAGACTTCCACACATAAAGCAGATCAGAGAATTTCCCCTTTCCACCTATAAATGCTTCAAACGTGGTAAAGTCAGCGTAAGTGATTTGCCCCCATGATAGTAGCACCTCATTATGAAACGCAGAACAAAGTGGTAAAATGATTTTTCAAAATCACATAGCTGTTTCTTTGGTTATCAACTGTATGGAAGACTGAACATTTGCTGGTCTGTGTTACTAGCATTTTACAAATCCTCATTACAAATCTGGTCACCATTCACCATGTTAATAGCACTGAAGTCAGTACCACTCATTTTAAACTTCTAAAGCCAAACAACATATTTTTCCAGCTGTCAGAGTTAGCTGCTTTTCAAATAAAGGGTGCCATTTTGCCATAAAAATGTTTTTCCCATCTTTGTCAAAATCCCTACACCTAACTGAAAATGGGATGTAGGGAGGGGACAGGAATAATCAACAACACCCCCCCCCTCACACCACCACCACAACTTCAAAAAACTAAACCACAGTTGTACTGCAGGACAGTTCTTCCAAAGTGCATATCCATCCACTTTTTGATTTTCTGGGAAGTAAAATCACAACTTGCAATTTTGATTTCTGATTCTGTAGCATAAAAACCAAGTTTGTTAACATCTTCTTACATATCTACATGGGGATTTCACATTGTCTTTTTTATTTGAAAAGAAAGGCAAGAGTAAAGTGGATTCCACAATGGGTAAAAAAATCCTTTAGGGAGTATTTTAACCAAACAAATGTGTTTGGCTACAGAACTTTGTCGTTCTATGCATGGCCAGGTTTGGCAAAGTAGGACAAGTTTGTCTCCTAAAAGGGCTTTGAGGCTGCAGTGATTTACTTAAAATCATTTATTCTAAAGTATTTCCCTAATGCACTTGAAATCGGATCTGGTTTTACATTAGGGAGTGCCCAACAAACCTGCAAGAGCAAACAACTTTGTTGGAAATGACTTTATGAATAGATGTCCAATCACACTCTTAACTCATGTGTACAGTCAGCTCTGTCAATATTGAAACAGTTAGTAAATGTTAATGATCAAACAAGTACTTGTTATCTATGACATCTAGTCTGCTATGCAAACTTTCACCAGCACTGGGCGGAAAAGAAAAATGCTAAATGAACTGCAAACTCTGGCATAATAAAATTCCTAGAATAAGAAAGAAGTCTCAGAATACATAAGGGCAGAAGAAAGTAGATCGAGAACGAGATATTGAAAAGTCAGCCAATGAATTATCACATACGGCATTCAGGCAAGGAAGGAAGAAGGAAAGAAAAGGACAAATTGTGGTCCTTCGTGGAATTCTGTAAAAATGAAGCCTATGGAATGTTTTGCACATTGAGGAAAACTTTATCTTATTAAAACACAGTGGGTGGCCAGGGAGATGGACGTTGGCTGAGGTGGTGTCAGAGTGAGGGGGGGGGAGGGAGAGGAAGGCCTATAGTTTCATGCCAAGCCTTATAGAGGAATAAACTGGCAAGGTGACAAGCACGTTATGGAAGATAAACTGTCCTTTGATTCTTAAATCACAGCTGATAAAAGCCTTTATTGGTTTGACTCTAAAAGCAACTGAACATAATAGTATATAATAGGAATGATTTCAGCTACATGTACAATATTGATATGCTTTTCATGACATTTTGGATATAAATGATTGTTCATATAACACACACATGCTTCCGTACGCATGCAAGCAGCCACCCACCTTGCTCTCTCTGTGATATATACATGCACAAATACTGATGTCCATGTAGCACAATTTAAACGAATGATTCAAGTTCACTGGAAATACCAACTGCCTTAAAAATAATAAATTCTGTAGTTCAAACCCATTCATGCATTCCACTGGAAATAACTAATGTCTTTCCTGTTTCCAAAATATGAATTAAAAAGAAACTTACAGACCTACAAAGTATCTGCACCCTCTGGATCTTATTTTCAAACATGAACATTGCCAAAAAGAGGCTGCTATATTGTTTCCTACCTTAAAGGTTTGGCCAAGTCCAATATCCTGTTCTCATTCTGACTAAGAAAATGAATACAAGGTCCAATAAACAAGCAGGGGAAATAGGGAGGATATAAAACTGTGGTATCATCCACTGACCTGTCTGTGCGTCACTCATGTTAACTTTGTAATTATGTAATTACACTACAGGTCAATGCACTAATTAGTTTGGTTTTGGCTTACATGTTACAGTATGTTTGGCTGGGTGGGTAGGGGAAGGGGAGAGTCTGTCCACATAATGTCTTTCACAACCAGTCAGCATCAAAATCTGCCTAGACGATGCTCTGCCACATCTTGTAGCACGAAACCCGTCTCCACATGATCACAGATCTGCTTAACAATATTTCAAAAGCTCCAGCACCCAAGTCTTCCACAGCTCTTCCTGTTTTCTGGCGTTCACCTCCTGTGCACTATCTATTCAGCCATTGTACATTACAAATTACCAAGCAACGTGCACGTTAAGCTTGCACTCTTCCTGATCTAATTACTCTTATATGAATGCTTTTGCAACACCCACTGCAATGGTGCTCTGCAAGTCCCACTTTTTCGTTAAACTTTACCACAATCCATACAAAAAAGAAGACATTTCAACATTAAACTATATTCTATTTGCTCCACCCATTAGCAGCACAAACATTCAGTAATTATAATTATTGATTGGAGAATTATATTATCTTGTGAGGCAAAGGATAATTCCATATGTACATTTTAAGCAAAAGATGGGGTGGGTGGGGGCAAACAGTCACAACTGTTGCAATTTTATCTCCCTTTTCTGCCACAAAACATTTCGCTTCACTCCAATGAGTGAACTATGATTGACGTGTTCTTTGACTTTTTTTCTGAATACCCCCCCAGGGTAAAAGAATAAAGAAACTTGAACTTGAACTTGAACCATACTGCACCTCAGCAGGAAGTTAATGATGTAGAACATGATCTCTGACAGGAAGTTGAAGATGTAGAACATGATCTCCGAAATATTTACAAAACCTGTGGGCTTGTACGGAAGCCAGCCTGGTACAACCACGTCTGGTTTTGCACACACACACACACACTACAAAAATCATAAATGAGTCTAAAATCATCCCGAAAGTTAAAGGTCTGACTCAAGATCATGTCCAGCCAAAATGTTATCTACTTGGCTGTTCGTTAATGGCCACAGACACTTCCTTCACCAAATCAGAATCCTGAGGGGAAAGTGCGCTGGCACAGTTAAAAAATATACTGAGTCTTCCATCCACTAACTTCGCTGCAATGGAATGTCTCCTACCAGAAAACAACACATTGGACAGGACATTTATTCATCATCACGGATGCCTGATGTCTGTTAGTATTGCACCATGGGCTGCTTGTAGGTGCCGTGCCATGCAGCGAGATTTGAACCCTAACACTCATATCCTGGTCAGCACAGAAACAGACAGGCCACTCCTGCTAGCTTCGGAAATGGACACAAGACTGGTTCCAGATGGGAGACTGGGTGATACACATTGCTCCAGATGAGCCCTCGCTGAAGCCACAGCTGCTATGCCACAGGGTTCTTCTTTGTCTTGCTGTGTGGTGCCTCATTCGTGCCGAAATAGCGCACAGGCAAGCCGCTTTCCAGAAGTTCTCGCTCCTCACTCTGACTGGTGGTCTCCTGCAGCAGTTTCTGTGTGCTCTCGCTTGTAGTCGTGTACATGTCGTAAATAGGGTTACCGAAATTGCCAGCCTGCAGGCAAACATTTACACACACATCAACAAGACTATCCTCCCCAAAACGCCCACTAAGAATATTTTTTTAAATGCCCCACAAAAATTACCCCCCACCGCCCACCCACAGCACAAAGACCCTAGAAAAACAAAACTAAAATAGAAACAAGACCATTACCACACATATTTTTAAACTTCTGTATTGATGTCTTTTTTTTTAATAAAGTGTAACTTTAAATGTTTGATTAAAAAAACATGCCGTGTTGCCAGTGTAGATGTCACGAGCACCCAGTGGTTCCATTTCATCATCGTCATCATCATCAGGATCCTTTCGCATGTAGACAGGGTTGCTGACATTGAGTTCTCCCCCTTCCTGCATGCGCTTGTGGTTGTACTGATTCTCCCTACACACAGGCAGAGGTCATCAATGGTGGATGTTGAAAAACAGCAAAGGTCACAAATGGCACAGGCAGAGGTCATCAATAGTAGATGTTGAAAAACAGCAAAGGTCACAAATGGCACAGGCAGAGGTCGTCAATGGTAGATGTTGAAAAACAGCAAAGGTCACAAATGGCACAGGCAGAGGTCGTCAATGGTAGATGTTTAAAAACAGCAAAGGTCACAAAAGGCACAGGCAAGAGATCGTCAATGGTAGATGTTTAAAAACAGCAAAGGTCAAAAAAGGCACAGGCAGAGGTCGTCAATGGTAGATGTTAAAAAACAGCAAAGGTCACAAATCTGAAATGGCACAGCCTTAAAATGGAACTTCCCAAAGGCTCCTTCCAAATCTCTAATCCAGATACACGTGCCATGACTTCTACATTTGTTCTGACTCTTCTATAGTGTCAGTCCCTCTTGGGGGAAAAAAAACTACACAAGGTCTTGGGCATCACCTATGAAGCAGAATTGCCATGAGAAGATAACGTGAATGCAAGCCAACATTCCCTGATGTAGATAATTAGAAGCCAGCAACACTGTGCATCAATGGAATGGCGAAAGACTTGCAGCAACCTAAGGGGTGGTGATTTCTCTTGCACTAAAACATGGAGTGAAACTATTCCAAAACCTAAGGAAAACGACTGGTCTCTGCATAATAAACAGAAAATTTTTTTTCTTTATATTGCATCATCTTGCAGTGTTGCAGATGTGCATCTTGTCAAATCCTCTTTCTTTCTCTTTCCTTTAAAGCACAGTTGAAAGAATTGTTCAGAACAAAATAAGTCCCTGTGACCATATATAAATAAAGAGGGGTGGGGTGGGGGGAAGTAAATCTAAAACTCCAACTCACCTCCTCCTGCGTCTCAAGATGAAGAAGATAACAAGTAGCAATATGACTGCCACAATAGCAGCCACAGCTATTCCAACAGTCAGTCCACCTGTAAGTGGGGGAAAAACAGAGACAAAACATCAGATTCATACAGAGACAAAACATCAGATTCATACAGAGATAAAACATCAGATTCATACAGCATTATGATAGCAATCACAAAAATGTCTCTCCCCCACCCACACACTTCATGTTCGTCAGCGTAGTTTTGCTCATCATCATCATCATCACTGTCGCCTTGTATCCCTCCTGGACATATGCTGTCTATAAGAATCCTCCAGGCATCTCAATCCTGAGCCAGCTTCTCTAGGTGTCCCCAGGCGTGGCCCTTCCTTTTTATATCTGCCCCAAGGTTAGGGCACCAGGTATTTATTGGCCGACCTTTTCCCTAAGGGTTGCCAGGGTTGTGCTGCTCAAAGCTGTTTTATGGAGAATGTGACTGATTCACCTCCAGCGCTTTTGAAGGATCTAGTGAAGTTCTGGTGTGGCACATTAAACGCTGGGGTTGGTTGACATGAGCGTCTGTATCTGCTGTTCTGGTCATAAGAGTGGTTATAGAGCCGAATCATATGCCTGTGTATTTTATGTAAACCTTTCTGTATGAACAGGAGATAAGAACACCCATGCAAGCCACTGCAGGACATGTCATACCTGTTACAGAACTGCTTTGTGCCGAAGCCAGGAATGACTCACAAAAATGGCCACTGTACCCAGGTTTACACCTTCAAGATAAAAAGAAACGAAATAGAGTTGGATTTGTACATTTCTGGCAAGTCTGCTCAATTTGTCTTCATCCTTCACTCAAATCAAGAAAACTGTAAGACCTCCAACAACTTTAGAATTTTAATCTGGCATACTAGTTTCTGACACATTCCAAACAGTCCAGTTTTAAATGTCCACTGATGGGCCACCCACAATGTCAAAAGGTGAAAAAATGTTTGATGTTTCTTTGTGTTTGACAAAGACCACTGAATCTAAAATAAACTGGGAAATTTGGATTTAAAATGCTGCAATCCTAAAAGATTTCTGGAATGTCCACCTCCACTGTTTCTTCCAATCATTTCAAATCACTTTTTCTCCCATCAAAGCATTGATTTCAGCAAAAAGTGAGCTTCTACTGTAAACCAAGATGGCGATGCAAACAGGATTATAAATGGTGCATTGAACCAAATGCGAAACTTGTGATTTTTGCTAAATACAAACAAATCATGTACCAATGAACTAGCAGTGACAAGCCATGGATGAATCAACCTGTCCTTGTAAAATATGCTTTACAAATTGAAAAAATTTATCAATGGATTTGCACAGATGTTAAGAACAGCCTGGGAGACCTCTAAAACCTCACAAAATAGTGGAAAAATCTCATCCCTGAAATGTTAAACTGTGTCCTAGGCATATGCTGTTATCTGATACAGCAAAAATGCTGCCTGCAACGTGTTCTGTCGCCTGTTGCATGGCCCAGTCTACAGCTACGAGATCCTTACCTGCAAGGCATGATAACATCTGTTACGTTGTCTGCACACTCCCCTCCTGGTTCGCACTTACACTTTTCACATTTCTCCCCAGAATGATACTCATCGCATTTGCACTGTGGCTTTCCTGAGGAATCTGTGGACAGGATGGCAGGTACTCTTTAAGAGGTTAAATACAGAGATACCTCCCATTTATGACCTCATATTTTTCACCCAGAAAAAAGGTCTCAAAAGGGAGAGATCTTTCAAGAGAAGTTCACAAATTACTAACTTTACCAATGCCAAACATCTCAACATCAAAAGAAACACACTTACACATGAAGTTCTTTTAAATAAGAACTCATTTTTACTTCAACTGTTGGTGAATTAAAACATTCTCGTAAAACCTAGTGATTTTCTGGTTTGATCTAGCTTCGTGAGACTCGACTGAGTAAAGACAAATACATTGATGTTTTTAAAAAAAAGCATACTGCCACATGTAGAGTGACTACTCACCAATGCTACAGGAGCCACTATTGAAACAATAACCTATGCAATTTGAGTTGCAGTCCTTTTCAGTGAATGATGGTGGACAGCCACAGTTACATCCTGTCAGAAAATATCATTGAGTTTGGATTACAGTCTCTGAAACATTGGCTATGTGTGACAAATATCAAGTCACAGACAAATATGACATTTCAGCTATGGCAGACGAAGCTCAATTTTGTAAACTAAATACAAAATTAATTATTTAACAACAAACGACGACCGAGTGCTTAATATATCAATACATCAAGAAGTACTTGAAACGCTCAAGGGACCATATGCAGATGCATGTGACCAAGGGAGCTTACCGTACCCAAACACGTAGCAATAGAGGGTCGAAAAAGGGACCATGATCCTCCGGTCCCTTTCTTTCGACCCTCTCATTGCTACGTGTTTGGGTACGGTAAGCTCCCTTGGTCACATGCGTCTGCATATGGTCCCTTGAGTGTTTCAAGTACTTCTTGTTGTACTGATAAATACAAATTTCTTGACACAGTTTCTGGAGCGAAAATCCGAACGCGGCCATGGGTGCGACTCATGCGCTGACTCCCATGGCATTCCTAGGTGAAAACAAAAGCAAGGCAAAATAAACCCCAACCCAACATCTCGCGCATAACAGAACACAGGGCCAAATGCTAAAGCACTTTAAGTCATGGCACAAGAAAGTGTATTGATATAACCACGCAACAGACAACACAATGTCACGTTAACATGCACACACAGGTGATAGACAAGGAGACAGGCACATCACCCTACAAAACTGTTTAGTTTTCTAAGTAACAACAGTGAGCAGAAACAAGAGTGCCTGATTCTACGCCACTCTCTTGTAATTGTACACCTCAATGAAACCAGCAACTAAATACATGTAAACTACCTGTCATCTAAATGACAGACAAGCTCAGATGTTACCACAGTGCTCACCTGTTCTATAGAGGTCAACAGAAGAGTTTCCTTTGTGGCAAAACTTTTCACAGGTGACTAACTCACAGTTGGTGGCAGGATCAAAGTCAGCCAGGCACAGGCACTTTTGCTGCCATCTATCCAGAACACAAGTTCCTCCATTGGCACAGAAGTGGGAAACACAATGCTGACAAACCTCACCTACAAATTAAAAATAAACAGCTTAATAACTTTGCTTGGCTTGCATGAACATTTTTACCACCTGTTCATTTGTAAAGCTGCTCACAAAATACACACGGTGAGGCTAGGTGGGTGCTTGCTGCTTAGCATCCTGCTGCAAAATATATGTGCATATCACGACAGCGCTGCTTAGACAAAGTTCACGTACTGCCACGCATGAGACTACTGTCTCAATACAGGCCTCAGCCCCACCCAGTCATTATACTGACACCAGGCCAACCCGTCCTAGTACTGTTCCCTGTAGCGCCAGGCATCTGGCAGGGCAGCTACTGGATTGTCAGTTTTTGAGTCTTAGGTATGACTTGGCCGGGGTCACCCTGGAAGTGGATGCCTTAACCACTAAACCATGGAGGTGGTCACACAGGGTGAAAGGGCCGTACAATCACACTTTTGACCGGAAGAGCAGCTACAAGTGAAGTTACATGCTACATGCAACCCAGCCCTGGATGTAATGTCACGTTGTCCGAATGTAAAAGACACTTTAAAGAAGAAATTGGAAAGTTCCCAAATAGAGGTGGTTTGTAAGCAAGACCCCATTGTATTTAAAAATATTTATCTGCTTATGAATCTTTTTTACCCATTAGTCTCCTAAATTTCCAAAACAATGCTCTTCTTCAGGATAAAAGTTACATCCCAAGGTACTTATCGCACACAAGACTTTGTAAAGCTTATTTTCATCTTGTTCCTAATTATTCAAGCAGCAAGTCACATGATCTGTTTCTAATTTTGCACTCACCCCGGAAAGGAGGCAGACAGTCACAGGAAAACCCAAAGGGCCTTGGTAAACATTTGCCACCATTCAGACAAGGATTCTGGCTGCACAGAGTGCGGTTAATCTCACAGTGGTCCCCTTGAAAATTTGGTGGGCAGCTGCAAGCATCAAGAGAACTAGCATTCAGATGTTGTTAAAACTACATACCTGAGTGTTCTTTCGACATGTGGTGACAACAAAGGGGCCAGACGAATCTGTCAGCCATTTTGACACACAGATAAAGTGGCTTTATCATTTTCCTTGCCCTCCTATTTTCTATTTTTACACTATATTTTTTATTTGTGTTGTGTTGTGTCCTGATGAACTGTAATGCCCCAAAACATTGTTTTAGTATTTAACTTGGCTCAGTTCCCCCGTTTTACTGCAAGCTGCAGTCACTTGTTTGTTATTCTTGTTCTTTCAGCATCTATCATGCCTGCTTCATTGATTTACAGGTGACTAAGGTATGCTCTGAAGCTGGAAAATTCACAAGTTAATCTCCGTCATGTTGACAAATGCCCCCCTTGATGCAGCATTTCTTTGGACACTGCACAGAACTGGCTTGTGGTGGCGGAGATGATAGAGTCATACTCAAACATAGCAAGAAATTTTCCTGAACTAAGATTAGTCCTAGTAAAGTTAAAAGTGGACCCTACTAAGCTGCAACCTAGGTCCTGCATCGTGGGTTGACAACAATGTTAACAACAATGGTGTTAGCTTGAAGCTCATGACTAGAGACTGAAGACGAAGGCTGAAGACTGCAAACCACCAACCATGAATTGTGAACCGTACACCCTGTAAATTGTCACTGCTCAATTACAATAAGTTTCAAATAGCAAACACAAATAAAAAGGAGTGACACAGCCAAGTGACAAAACTTAAAATACTAGTTTCGGCCAAGGCAAAAGGGTTCCGATTAGGTGAACCTAAGGATATAACACATGCACAGAGGTGCCAAGGACTGGGTATGATTTCTGTCGCCACAGGGTAGGGCCATACCAAGAACAGGACCTCTAATCTAAATGAACGTTCCTATAGGAGTGTTCTCGTTCTAGGGACAAGTTACCCGTTCTTTGCTTTCCTATACTATAGTTGTCATGTTGGGTTCAGATCATGTGGCTAACACATGGCCAGCATAAAATTCAAGTGAAACATGCAATAAAATAACTTTTATAAGAACAAAACACTAAGAGTAAATAAGAATCTGTCGTCTGCTAAAAGGAGGATGTGGGTTGTGGTTTCATATGCACTGCAAAAGCAAAATCCAAAGATGTCTGCTGAGCGTGCGATGGGTTAACACTATGATAGGGTGGACATATTGATATCTGCACGAAGAAAAGAATGAAGAAACCAGTCAAGAAACTACGGCTATCTGCAGTAGGCAGGATGGGGCATTTGGCATGAAATGCTCATTTCTTGACAATGGAAGACAGCAGTGTTAGTCAGAAGTGTGGCTTCGTGTCACTCAAAACAAGAAGAACTGCAAGCAGACAAAGAAGACGAGCAGTTTCAAAGGTGAAATAACTTTAATGCAAATGAAAGGTTAGGCAGTAGTTCCTGGTAACTTTTGATAATGGAATACCCAAGGGGAGTGTGCTAAGCCCCCTTCTATTTAACATAATGATTGCAGACCTCCCTGCAGTCATTAGTTAAGGATCAAGTGATGAGAACTAGCCAAGGTGAGCTGTCTTCTGAAGGTAAGGGAGGTCATGCCTAGGCAGTACAAAGGTTGACGCCGTTTTGTTATGGTAAAGGATAGCAAGGAAATTGCAGTGCTGTCAACCAGTAGAAAGTAGGGAGTACAACTAGTAGTGGAGTATAGTGGAGTACAACTAGTAGTGGAGTATAGTGGAGTACAACTAGTAGTGGAGTGCAGCTAGTAGTGGAGTACAACTAGTAGTGGAGTGCAGCTAGTAGTGGAGTACAACTAGTAGTGGAGTACAGCTAGTAGTAGAGTACAAAGGAAGGTGATGTGTAGTAGGCTGATGGATAAGGATCTGTCTAACCCATCAAGGTAGCAGCTAGCACAATGCATTCCAACAAAAGTTGGATGTGAAACAGCAGCACAACGTGCAAGCCACACAAACCAAAATGCCACTCCAGACGTTTGGTCCTCTCCCACGCCACTTACCTGCACTTGGACATCCCGAGCTTTTCATAACAGGTACCACCGTTCAAGCAGTAACCAGGAGGGCATGGCTTCTGGAAGGAGCAGCGCTTGCTGTCCATGATGGCCCCATCTGGGCACAAGCAAGAGGTGCGACTGTCTGGAAGGTTGAAGCAAACTTGAGTTTCCTTGCATGCTGAATTGGAGCAAGCACTGTCCACTGCAAAACAAAACACAGTTTCTGCTTCAGGATTTAGCTATGTGAAAGGTATAAAGCCTCCTTTATACCTGCTTCTCCACATCTGAGTTAATCAGAAAATGCAATTCTAGTCAAAAATGACAATCTCCAGATTGTCTGATTCCTGCTGTTGTTTGATGTTTATTGCTTAACATCAGGTCAGCAGCAAAGGCTACCTCATGTTTTGCTGACAACAGGTAGCTGCATCATCAGGTTGATACTGTCTTGTACAGAAAAAGCCACAATAGTATGGCAGTTTGAGTTAGTGGTTCAGTGTACAATTCTACACTGCAAGCAGTCAACAGGTTTTTCAAATTTTCAGAAGTTCCAGTCTAATGGAAAGGTTTGAAATCTTTCTATATATTTTACTATGGCTACCCTTTAACAAATCTTCTAGTATCTCTAATCAAGGGTGGACGTCTCCATTTATCAACAGACACACTAGCTTATGACCAATGACTTGCTTGCTTGTGCATAATCTGGTCTAGAGTTATGCAGTCTTAACGGATCACTGTGTGAACAAAGAAGTCTCTACCTCTCTTTTGTTTTAGAGGATGAGCTACAACAATATCGGATGTATGTTCACTGAAGTAAATCTTGGAGTGGTTGGTGCCAAGAAACTTGTCAAGCTCCAGAACAGTGCTTTCATTGTTGCTGGCTACCAGAACAAACAGCGAGTTCTCAAACACGTCTAGGGCCAGCGGAAATTCTGAAGCTGAAAAATTACAGAGACAGTGCTGTCAAGTCAAATATTTTATGCCTAGTCCAGGACTATATAAGGAGCTTATAAGAGGTCTACAGTCCCATCTTTACCCACTCTGTTCACACGTTCAGATCTAAACAGCTAAGCTCTCCTCTATGGTACACTCAGCCCTCACAATCTCAAACCATGTATCTGACATCAACTAAGGCACGGGTTGGGTTTCGTAGCCATCAATGGTTGGTTACTGCTTATTCATCTCACCCTCGCCCCAAACCCCCCTGCTCTTATTCTTGTGCAGTCTTAACACATACTGGGTACTTCCCTCAAACAGTGTGTCTACTACTGCAATTATCACATCATAAAATAATGTCACTTCTGCATGCTTTTGGATAGAATGGAACATAAAACACTGCTAGTCTCTATACTGAACTCCCATCATGCAACATTTTATTGTCTTGTCCTCCTCTTCACCTCATCCCCATGTGCCTTAGTGAGATACCACTCACCTGAGAACTTATATACCATATGTCGATCCTTGCCCAGCACCGATGCTGTCTCCAGAGTGTATTTCTTGATGTCCACCCAGTACAGACGACCATTGGGTGAGTCCAAGGCCAAGTCAACGGGCCAATAGATGTCCTTCTCCACCAGGGTGACACGGTTTGAGCCATCCAAGTTGGAGCTGCTGATGCCAGCAAAAAGCCCTCTGTCTGTCCAGTACAGCTTGCTGAGATGACAGATGACTGGCATTAGGGCAGGAAAGCAGGCACCTTTGGCTTTCATAATCATTCAGCAGGGACAAGATTATGGAGTCATGATGCTCCTGGTATGGAAAGTGCTCATGAACATTATGGAGTCATGATGCTCCTGGTATGGAAAGTGCTCATGAACATTATGGAGTCATGATGCTCCTGATATGGAAAGTGCTCATGAACATTATGGAGTCATGTTGCTCCTGGTATGGAAAGTGCTCATGAACATTATGGAGTCATGATGCTCCTGATATGGAAAGTGCTCATGAACATTGTGGAGTCATGATGCTCCTGGTATGGAAAGTGCTCATGAACATTATGGAGTCATGATGCTCCTGATATGGAAAGTGCTCATGAACATTATGGAGTCATGATGCTCCTGGTATGGAAAGTGCTAATGCGCATTATGAGTCAAAAGGGTAAAATTTATCTTCTTCTCTTTCTTAACTCTTTGACCCCATTGGGTTCGGCTAAATTGCAACGAGCCTGCCGATCCTTGCGTCAGCGCAGCTAGCAAAATTGCGGCGACTTAAAAATCTGCGCGACGCATTTAACGGTATAAGGGAAGTAAAAACTTTGTATCATTGTAAAGCTCTATCATCGCTTGTTTCCCCTGCACTGTCTAAATGAGTTTCGGAAACAGTTTCGGCTTGCCAAACGAGGTTTAGTGTAGCGGCTGGCCAGTCTACTTCCGTCGTTCACAATGGCTACATGTGTTTCGTTTCTTGTGTGTGTGCAAAGAATGACTGTATTCGGCACCAAATAGTAAGTAGTATTTAATACTTTTAACTAAAAGTATTGTTTCCACTGTGATGCCAAAGAATAGATCTTTCTAAATATGTAAAATATATTGCTGTGAGTGTGGTAGTTTTTAAGCGGTATCTTTCTTAAAACGTGTAAATCTGTCCGGCCTCTATGCAGCCTCTGGGGTATCTTAGCCCTGCGGGGTCCCTACGGGGTTAACTCCATTGGTGTCTTCGGCACACGAGTGATGCTTAACAAGATTTTGCAATGTGGCTATTAAACGTCAGTGCGATGATCTGCCCAAAGAAATCAAATACTAACAAAAGCAGATCCAAGGCTGCAGGGACTGGGGCAGGACTCCCTGTAAAAATGCATCGTATCTATGGTGTGAATTACACACTGGGGATCAAGATGAAAAGAACTTTGGGACTCTCTACCAGCCAGATCAGAAGCTACTAATATAGAACATTACCTGGCAGCAGCATCGACCACGAGTGCTGAAGGGTTATGCAGGTGTGTGTGGTTGACAACCACTTTGGATCGCTTGCCATCATACTCGGCCACTCTGATTGCACGCTGTGTTGCATCAACCCAGTACAATCGCTGTGACACCCAGTCCACAGCCAGGCCTCGCAGTTCACTTGTGCTGTTGTAGATCTGTATTCAGAACACGATCAACTGCTTGGTTAGGCACAAACTGGTCTCAGTGTTTCAAGTCCAGAACTTTGCACTGTAATCTACTCTGTTACTTTTTCCAAGAAAAACATTTAGTAATTCAATTTTTTTCCAAATGTGGCACAGATTGTTATTTTTTTTTTGCTACTCCGCTTTGAAATCTATATATATTAACCAGATGTCTCAATTTAAGAACTTGAACAGGTTTATATGCTAAAGAATCTGGCAAGTTTTTTGGAGGGAGCACCAACAGGCAGAAACCAAACTGAAAGACCCACAGAGTCAAAATACAGTCATGTCCTGCCTGTAGCCGACTGATTTGAACATATAAAACCCCCACATATATCCTGCTAAGGTCTTTCTTAATCAGATGCATGGTCAGGAACTAGAACACACATCTGTTCCATTAAGAAAGGGCTTGAAAAGGAACTACAAAGCTCCTGGAGCCGTATTCATGGCCAATGTGAATGAGGGTTTGTCAGATGAGCACAATCAGTTTAGGCTTCACCAACAGCCATGAATATGGCGCCAGACTTTTGTCACATATGCTGTCACCTGACCTTGCTAGGTGAAACGTCTCTGCGGTTACGGTTAGAGCCATTTGATGGGACAGTCTTTCTGTAGATGTGCCAATGATTTTCTTGCCGGTTATGTATGCTGTAGAAAACATTCCATTCATTGCCAGTCATATCGACATCCATGGAAACAATCTTCTGCCCTGGTTGTAGATAGACCTGCAAAAGATCAATATTCCTTTCAGGCATGAAGCACATGTTTGTCTGACCCCAAGCACTTAATTCCTCATGTTTTTTCCTATTTAGCCAACCCAAGACTGTGTCGCAGTCAGCTGAACATGAATGAGAATGGAGATATGGGGGTTTTTGGGGTTTATTTTTACTTCTCCAAAACATTTTTCTTGGTGGTTCTGTGGTACTGCAAGCACGTAAGATGTAAAACAAGGCTTAGGGACACACACACATACACTGCTGCTTTTATCCAATTCTAACCAATCAAGTCAGGAGCACTGCTTCCCGGAAGTAAGAACGTTCACTGATTTCTCATGTAACCACAACTTGTATTAGCAGAATGGCCTGGTAACTTCACGGTGTTTTAAAGCATCACAGGTTTTCAAATAAGTTTACATTACCAAAACACAGCGAAGAAGGCGACAGTTGCAAGAAGATATAGGAAAACATCAAAAGGGTAGTGAGGCAAATCACAGGACAAAACTGACAGCGCTTTGGGTCTATGACTTGAAGTTTACTTCCTGCCCTTTATGCCAGTGGCATGTAGGGCAGCAACAAAGGTCCTCCACTTCTGTCTGTTCTGGGCCAACTTCTGGATGGTGTTCCAACTGGTTCAGGTTCTTCGATTCTCCTTCTACTGTCCGGCACCAGGTGTTCTTTGGTCTGCCTCTCTTGCGTTGGGCCTCTGGTGTCCAGTGAAGGGCTGTGCAGGTGATGCTTCCTGATTCTCTTCTTAGCAGGTGCCCAGTCACCCTCCATTTCCTTATTATGATGGTCCCAGTGGTGTTTTGTTACACGCAAGCAGCTGCTCACTGGCGGTGGTGTTTGGCCAGAAAATTCTCAAGATTCTCCTCAAATTCTTAGCGTGGAAAATGGAGAGCTTTTCTAGGTCACTGCCATCCTCCAGCACATTGAGCCATATACAGTAAAACCTCCCTTATAGGACCTTCCCATATACAACCTCCTCCAGCGTACGAACCAAACATTTCTGACGGAGACCATTTACTATATAAATAACCTCCCATTTACAACTCCCTCCTTAACTGGACCACCGACCAACAAAAGTGCCTGGTTTTGCGCAGCATACGACTTTCCCTGGTCGAGCAGAAAAAGGTTAGCAGACTTCTTTTTGCAAAGATGTTCCCTGAGAAACATGAAATGTTGACCCCCATGTCCCCTGAGAAGCCTAGAAGAACTGTTTTAAATCTAGAAAAAAGACTGAAGGTGCTCCTAACAAAAAAACGACAAAGTGAAGTCAACAATAAATATTACATCCGACATCATTTACGACTTTATCCCTAATGGACTGAAGGAAGTGATGGTTTTGCACAATATACGACTTGCGCGTCTTTTCGACATTTCACAGAAAGACAAATATTTTATATCAAAGATTTTGTTGTAATTCATTCCTGAAAGTCATATTTCATTTTCTATGTTGAAGCCTTTGTTTCGGCTGATTCCCCACATTCGGTAAACGCAAGGTCAGGTTGAAATAGTTACGTCTCATTCACACTTTCTAGCCTAGTGAAAGCCAAGTTAGCTGCAGGTGTCCAGACTTTACATCTTTCATGTGTCCCTGCTGGACTGCAGGGATTGGGTATCGCTTCTTTATTGTGAGAAATGTGACGTGACACAACATACGCCAGTCTCAGAGATATGTGATCTACAGCATCACGCAGTTCACAATTTGATTACTTTTTTATATTATAAAATTTCTATTTCTTTACTTGGCAACACCAGAAAGAAAGAAAGTTTTATTAA
>SMGT01004695.1:0-19687 GCA_004794575.1 Lanistes nyassanus
TGGCAACTGAGGTCCGTAGGCTAGCACGTGGTCGCTTCACTGGGTCTCTTCCTAGGTGTCCGTCCCTCTCTGTATGTCCTCTCTCCTCCCTTTCTGTGTATCCTTCCGTCTCTATCTCGCGTTTTTTTCTCCTTAAATTCTAACCCCCTGACGCCTTAAAACTGGGCTAAACCGGTTCTGGTCAAACTCGGTGGAGCCGGCCAACGGCGCTGACCAATGGCGAGCTTCCAGCTAGCCACTCAGTGTCCAGAAAGGGCGGAGCGATAGCCTGGTGATGACATATCTTCCCCCTACTAGCTTACAAAGGGAGGAGCTAAAAGGCTTACCTAGGAGTGACAGGTAATAGCCTAGGGTGACATGTGACACACGTCAAGTCAAAACTGTCTAACGAAACAGCGTAAGACAGAACAACAAGGAGGGAACACAAAAACCTCACATTCCTTGAACCGTTGATGCAGCGCAGTGAGGAAGAAGTGAGGGACCGTCAAGACAAAGCCACACTAAGTGAAGGCAGAGTGTAATCCACTGCAGGAGAAAACACGACCGCACAGCAGCACTTGAGAAAGTCAGAGTGACCTACTCAGCTGTGGCACATGGTGTGCACATGCACGGAGGGGCCGGGGTTGCATGGATCGGAATATTTTTTTGGAAGGTGCAGTTAGGGATCACTAATTGAGAATTTGTGTCATGGTACAGTATTGTGACAACAAACATTTATTCTTAAATATTCCTCATAACATTTATCAGGAAATATGTTCAGAGATCTATGAAATAACGCAGCTATCTATGAGTGTTTGCTTATGTAAAGAGCATAATAATTTGAACCAGTCTGAAGAAATGTGAAGGGTTTCATTTTCAATGCCAAACAACTGACACTGTTATAACTTGATTAATCTTTTTTGTTAGTTTCAAACTATAAATAAGCTGTCACGTTTTGGGGTCTGGTGGGTCAAGGAGACTGCACCACAGATTCCAGGTGTGATCCATCCTCGACTCTCCGGCCCTAATTAAGGTCTAGTATCCCCTTGTTCAAGCCGCCATCTAGCCGCTCACGTCATCACCAGCCCAGGTTAGATTCCTGTTCACACTTCTGATCAGGGGTGCTGACTCTAGAACCAAGGGGTAAGGTGTTACTCGCCCTGAGGCACAGCTGGGAAGGGACGAGCTCTAGTGCAGGTGTCAGGCTGACCAGGTGTGGGGTAGGTTGTTCAGGGGAGGATTACGTATCTGGAGGAATCCACTGACGCATAGTATCGAGCACCAGAACGTAAAGGAGGGAGACTGAAGACCGCGGACAAGACAACCGTCTGAAGCAGGGGGCGAAGGTCCAGCCTTACAAGGAGGCTGCCTGTAACCGAGCTCTTGGGGCGAGAGCTCAAGGGGCTGTGTGTCAGCCTTTGGAAAACGTCATATCCTCTGTGGCAATGTGTCCCTGTGGCACCGTGGCAGATTAAGATGGCCTTTTACCTAAGTGCCTTCTCCAGAGTTCCACATCCAATGATCTCCCCAAGTGTGGTCTCCAGAAAGCCCAGGACATCCTTTAGAACAAATGTTAGCATATGAAGAAATACATGCACATAGATGCTTATGTAAGTATGTGCCCACATATGGAGATGCAAAAGTACATACATGTACATAATCGTGCACATAGCTGCCTCAGTAGTTGACAGTTGGCACCATGGATTCTACCTACTCTGGATTTGGCAACAGATGAAGATTTTGCCTTAAGTTCTGCTTCTTTCAGAATGAGGCCATACTGCGGTGGACTTTCCAGCTTTAGATCTGATGGATTGTTAAGAGCTTGCAAGGCTGAGGTCATGCAGATTCATGTCAAGAGACTTGTGTAACTGAGTGCAAAACCAGCAGGTAGAAAATATGGTCACTGTGTGACATATGAATTTAAAAAGAACTGATGCACTTTTGTAGGTGTTATAAACTCAAAGTTAGAGCAAATACTTCAGTATATCCTTTAAGATCCAACCCTTCAATTAATATTTTTAAGTGGAGAAGAAGTCAAAAACCTTGCAGTCATGAATACGAACACGAAATGCTATCAATGCCAGCTTCAGTGGGAGAGCTTGGAGCATCTGAAAATGAGCCATTTCTGTGCACCAACATATTTGTGACCTCTTTGCACAAACAGCTAAGAATTCCATCGCTTGAAACCAGTCATTTGAAAAACATCTGCCAGTCAGATAGGTTTTAATATGTACATCATTTGAGTTTTTTTTAAAGGTACTTTATGGTTGACACAGTTGCTTACGTGCTGGCTGAGCTGTCGACTTGGTGACTCCACATCATATCTGTAATTTAAAATTCAAATAAGTTGCGGTGACAGAAGAGGTGGTAATGGGGGAGGGGCAAACCTAAAAAGAAAAGTACGAAAGTGCTCTTTTTGCTTTTTCTTCGTTAGTTTTGCTTAAAATGACCAACATATTCCCCCATGCACTTTATCAGTAACATAGAATGCAAAAGAATGCACAGGTACTTACACTTCAAATTTTAGCTTTTGTGTCTCCTCAAAGAAGTAGCTAAGGACAAACTTCTTTACAAAGTCTGGGTCCAAGGTATCTTTGATCACTTCTGTTCGTCCAAACTGAAAGATGCAGGAAACTGTTCTTCAGACTCACAGTAACATGGATACGCAAGTTTTTAGCTACTTTAAAAATGTTTGAAGCATATATAGTTTACTCTCTCTCTTTTTAATAGTCAAGGAGACCTCAGGTCATTAATGTAATGAAAGCCATGTTAAAAGCTTGTGAGATCAAGGTTGAGGTCATGCACATTCAAGGTCAAGTGACTGGTGGAAACCAGTGTGAAACCACTCTGTGACACATGACTTTAAAAAGAACTGATACAATTTTTAAGTGTTCTGTGTATGGCAGTAAGCATATACGAGAAAAATAAATCCTAGCAAGCAGGATACATGTATCAGTCTTAGCAAGGAGAACACTGATGGTAAGCCATCCTCCCGCGATCCTGGTGCTGTTCTTGACAGCATTAATGGTAGCTGCAAGCTTGTTGATAAAAGGTTAAATATACACTCGAGGCACTCCTGCTATGGTTTTATATATTTCTACCTATACTACTTTAGATATAACACTTTTTTAGACTTTAAATTTTTTTTAAATGGTGAATTAGAATATCACAAATATATTCCATATTTTCTTGTATTTTAGTCAGTGAAATTGTAAAATACCTGCAGAAAAGGATTAAACTGTCAGTAACACTCTCAAAAGAGGGATTAAAGTATTACATGTAATTATATATGCAGTGCAGCAGGTTAATGCTTAATACAGTAGAAGTTTGCAGTAAGCCATGCCAGTTGTAACCAACAATGCCCAGTTACAGAAATATGAATTGCACACACAGATGTGGATTTATCTTCTAAAAGTCCCAATAAGCTTAACTTTATCTTGTTTCTCCACTTGTTAAAAGTTATTTTAGGCAAAAATACTCCAGTCTTCATTTTTTTTAAATTACAGGCAGTCAGAATAATATTATATTAAAGCTAGAAAACTGCTTTTATCCCAATGCTAATAAATCCATCTACTAAATTGTCAAAAATGTTACAATAACAATAAAAATTATCCTTTAAATGTTTAGCAAAAAAATACGGACCCAAACAGTGAAGACTGATGTTTTGAATAAGTATCCACAGATTAGCTGTAAAAAGGAGATGACGTCAAAGAGGTGTAATGAAAGATGAAGGATGACATAAGAGTTTGGTATGCAAGCCATTAGCAGTGCACATCATGCCGTCCAACACTGAAGGCACCTGACAGGCGGATAAATATGCCTTTAGTATTTCAATAATTACACCACGTCATAGTCACAGACATCGGGAGTGGTCCTAATAACCGGCTGTTCCGATTACACGAACATGCCCTATGTAGTATGTTACAATTATTGAATTAAGACGGCACGTGCTGTACGCTTTACATCCGCTGTACGCAGGCGACTTGCGTCTTCTTTTTCTTATTCGCTGTCAGGTTCTTTGGTCCGTTTAAGCGGAATTTTGGTCCAAATAATCGAATAATATTAGGCTTATGTACACAGGATTTGTTTCGGTTCTTTAAGATTCGGTCCGAATAAGTGGCTGGTCCGATTATCCGGTGGTCCCATTAATAACTCTAAATATCTGCCACTAGTGATGTCATATGTGTACAAGACACAGCCTATGGATCAGACTTGGACAGGACATCAAAGTTCGCCAATTTCCTAGTCAGGAAAAGGAAAAGGGCATCACTAATAATATGACTGCAACCAAGTAATTCATGCAAAATATTCATTATAAGGACTGGCAACTCATTGGGGGTTTTTATAGTTCATAATACCTGCAAGAGACGCTTATCTCCACCTGAGATAACGGGACTGTTGAGGCTGCTGCTGCTGCTGCTGCTGCTGGAAACAATGCCGCTGCCATGTTTATGGCGCTCTTCAGCGTAAAGTGGCAATCTTTGGTCACAATGGAATTTTTAGGGAAGGTGCGTGCGGTCAAAGATCTTAGAATACAAAGATGCGTAAAAAAAAAAAAGGTTGACTTTCAGTAGACGAGAGACTAGCGCCCTCAAGCGGAATCCTTGCTTTCATAGCTGACGACATGAAGCGTAAGAACAAACTGCTTTAATTCTGGAGTGCTGCATTGCAGTGCCTTTAATCGCAATAACAGCAATGCCCATCAAATCATTTCCCCGCTTTATGTAGAAGGATGGATCGACCCAGCGAGTGTCTGAGTCATTTTCACTTTAATTGCTTGTTAGGGATATAAATCCTTTACTTCAGTTAAGTAGAACCAAAGAGAATCTAATTAGACAATCACACTCACAGTATTGCTTTTGCTGAAAAAATCTTTTGCAGTTTATTTTACAAATATTGGTAATGTGAGTATTACTATATGATTGGATTTAAAGTTCCAACACAGGGTTAATTATTTGCACTATTTATGTTTCATTTACAGTAACATTTAAAATACACTACTGTTCCTGTGAAATACCATCAGCTCTGTGGTTTAGTAGTTAACGAATTCGGTTCAGAGGCGATCAGTGCAGGGCTGATAAGGCCCCTAGCTCCCCCCCCCCATACGTACGCCTCCCCCAATATACGCAAACTAGCCCCCGCACGAACACCACCAATTAAAGTGCCTGTACAAAAGACCCGGTAAAAAAAAAAAAGAAATCGAAAGATTTCGCTGAGGGTCAGGTTTTGTCAGTTTGCTCTGGGGCGGTCCGCCACACCCTAGTGTTGAACGAGGCAGGGGTGATGAGGGTGCGGGGGGTTAGGTGACGTTGTTCGTCGAGTTTTCTGTAGGCATATATGTTCTCTTTTTTTCAATATGATTTGTACTCTGCAGGTTTCCACTATCATACGGCTTAATGACAGTTTTAAAAGTAGAAATAGCTTTACTGTTCCCTTCGGACCCTTGACCCTTATTTTCCCGCACAACATCTCAGTTTGTTTTTTTTTTGGCCCTGGTTTTGTGTGTGTGTTGTTTTTGTTTTGCAAATCCAGTTGCACAGCTCACCGGCTTCCCTTAATTCTATCTCATTGCAGTCATTTAGATCTATTGTTTAGAGTTTTAAAGCGCTCTGGACGAGAACTGGCTACAACTAAAAACTGTCTTAACAGAGGATATAATCTTTTTTACTATACGCGTCCCATCACGTGCTCACCCAACACGACCGATGTTAAGAAGACGACAAAGCGTGTAGGTGGAAACGAAACACCGCATTAGATATAAATGCAAATCCATTCATGCTCCCGAACCCTATGCATGTACCTCGATCAGTCGAGTGACCATGCATCCATGTTGCGCTGTTTTATGCACCCATTTCGCCCTGAAGATCGAGGTATTGCAGAACGGATCAAAGAACATATAAGATATATTTACTTTAATATTGTAATATATATAACTGCATAACGGTAATACGTATAACGGTATAACTGCATGATTGCAGAACTTGTCTGCAATGAGGATCGAACTGCAAATAATAACAAAAGGTCTTTAAAAATTGTAACTGCATACTTTGTCGAATCTGACCAGTTCTCTGGTCCCTAAAAAAAAAAAAAAGGGTATGGATTCTTCTGCGGATTGGAAATATAATCGCCCTTGATGTGATCGATGACGTTATTTTATACTGTGCTTCGCGGAGCATGTTTACATTGGAAATGCCATGTCTTTCGCAACGCAGCCCTGGGTTACACAGCATGTCAATGCAACACACTATACGTCACACAGGTACGTTTATTTGATTGGCTTACTGGATAGTTTAGGTATTGTACAAACATGTTCAAGCACTCTTGTCAGCTGTATAAAATGTCTTCCAACTGTGACTTGTAGCCAATGTTGCAGGCATTTGACTTTCAGCTTCCATTGTCATAAACGTTTCACCGTAAGTTCCTTACAGATAGTTTTCCTTCATAAGATGGGAAGCAGTGCATTATTACAGTACTTATAAATACCGAACGACTTTGAAATGCCGGCAGTATATTGTGCGTCATTGAAGGGAGATAAAAACCTTACAACACTGCAGGACTACGTTCTCATTATAAACCGCTAACTGAACTCATGTACATTTATAGTAACTTAAGAAGAATAATTATAAGTACTAAATGTATTATTGTAACCAGATAGACGATAAATTATGAATCTGCACGTAAAATATGTTATGAACGCTTGACACAGTGACCTCGTTATGAAAAGTGGGCGTGTCCTATTTGTATTACCTCCCTTACATTGATGGTGGCATGCGGCTGCGTGCACCGGCTGCTTGCAACTTTAACATGCAAAGGCCAATTAGCGTGCGCATGTCCTTTCAAAACGAATGGATGAAAATGGGTCAGTAGAAGCTGGGGCAAGAGATCAACTTCATTTATGGAGGCTTGACGCAAGAACAATGTGCATGTAAGTAAAAATCCTTGGTGCCTGCATGATTGAATTCTAATGATCGTCGAGTACTAGACTTCGGTACTGGCAGACGATTTTCCATCTGATTTCCACGTCACGCTGCTGCCACATGCATTGCATTGGCTGTAATCAAGTAATTTTTACGACCGTTTGTGCTCATTTCATTTGCCAATTTGACTTGTGAAAACGGATCATGACGAGTAGGTACAATGATTTGAAAGAATTTGCAAGCATCGGAAACCCTAACATGATAATGTGCCCGGCAGTCGATCTAACGATCGCGTGCAGCCTGCGTGTTAGAAGGGTTACCGACTGCTTGGCCTGCTTTTAGCAAAATCTGTTGCTAACATGGCGACGGGAAAACACTGATGATGAAATACCACCATGCCTGAGCGATATCGCAGTAGATGAATTTTCTCTCTCACTCTCTGTGGAAATGCTCTTGTGCATCCAAGCTCTACATTGATTAGGTTTCCGCCCTCCTATTATTTTATCACGCCGTTGAGTAATCATCTATAGTATTATATAGATTGTTTCCCACTTCTTGACCCACTTACCAATATCAGAACATTGTTCTAAATATCACTCAAGCACTTTTCTATTAAATTACTAATGAAGTGTTTTCTGTTTGATTGTTTTGTTTTGAGTTCTTAATGTGTTAGTGGTTGGAACAGCTGTAATAACTAATTAATCCCCTGTTAAACTACCATCACAAAAGATATGACCATGAGATATAGTGATTGCAGACCTACATCATATATTGGGAAGTCATTAGAAAATGAGGAACAAGGTTAGAATGTTTTCAGTGAATTTCATTTGCATGCTCAGTAGGACCAAGTTTCACTAAGCCTAAGCAGAATAAAGAGCTACCCCTTCCCTTAATAAAACAATATAAAATCACCATCTGTGCTGGAAGCACAGAACATCAACTGGTCTTCCTTTTTCAGAATAACTGGAAACTACCAAATGATTTTAAATGCACAGGTCTTTTCAGCCTGACCTATGACATTGATTATGTTTGGGTGACTGGGTGTTTGTTGCTTAACAACACCTGTGGCAAACTAGGTGCATGTCAGAACAGTGTTGGTTAGACAAAGTTTACATGCTGCCACACTTGAGATTGCTGTTACAACACAGGCTTCAGTCCCACCCAGTCACATCATAGTACACTGACACTGGGCCAACCAGTCTTAGTACTGTTCCCTATAGTGCCAGGTGTCTGACAGGGCAGGTACTAGATTGCTAATTCTTAAAGCTTAGGTATGACTCAGCCAGGTTGTAAACCACCAACCTCCTGCCTCAGAAGCAGATGCCTTAACCACTAGACCACTGAGGCAGTTGATTATGTTTGAAGACTATATCAACTAAATGAATATCTAAGTACTTCTTTTCTGATATGATACTTCATTTAGCTTTGCCATTCTTGTCCTAGCATTTTCTGTGGCTTGTAGCACTGTGGTAGCACATGCTTGTCCCAGATTCAGAGGGTGATGGCTTTGGATCCTATGTCTGGTACACATGCTTTTTCTGCTTGTGGAACAAATTTAAAAATGTGGTTCTGGGAGGTTCTCTTCAGGTACTCTGGCTTTCTTCCCTTTTTTCTTCCCCAGAACCATTTTCACCCTCTTCCCCTTACCCTGATCATTGCTGATGATATTACGATAAACAACCAAACAGTCGTAAAATTTGTAAAATTGTTGTAAAATTCTCCATAAAAGAGCATCAGACAATGTGCACTCATGCACACGCACATATGCATGCACACACCTATACCCTCCCTCACAAACCCCATCCCCCACACTCACAAACACTGCCTACACACACACACACACACACACACACAGGTGAACATACATCTATGCAAGCCATTCTACCCTTTTGCAGTGGTGGATATTCACCTCCACAATGCCTCCTAAAAGAAAGGCTGCAGCAAAGAAAGGTGGGAAGGCAGCAAAAAAGATGAAGGTTGAAGAGCCAGAGGTTGACAGCAAGCCAGCCACCACACAAGACAAAATCAACTTTCTCAAAGCTGCTGACAAAGGTGGAAAGAAGAAGTGCAGGCCTGACTCCTTCATTCCTAACGCTAGTTGCTATGAGGTTTGTACATGTACATGTAGATAGAAATGTGCAAAGGAGTTGCATGACCTAAACAGTGGAAATCTGTGGTAGTGGAGGAGTGTGTATGTAAGGTGGTTGGGGGGATGCTTTTTGGCTGGTGGGTGGGTTGGTGGGTTGGTTGGTTGATGTCCATTTGCAAATGAAGTGCACATCAGATGGTGTTGCTTATACAAGTTAACGAGCTGCCACATGTAGGACTGCTATCGCAACACTGGCTTCAGTTCCACCCAGTCACATTATACTGACACAGGGCCAACCATTCCTAGTACTGTTCCCAACAGTGCTGGGCGTCTGGCAGGGCAGCTACTAGATTGACAATTTTTAAGTCTTAGGTATGACTCAGCTGGAATGTGAATCTCCAGCTTCCCACCTCAGAAGTAGATGGCTTAACCATCAGAACACCAAGGAGGGGAAGCGGACATGGATGAGTGTGCATGGACACCAATTCTCATCTAACAAAGGGTTTCATTTTCATGAAGGTGAAGAGAAAGAAGAATGCATAATAATGGAAAATGCATGATTTGGGGGTTGGGGTGGGGAGGTTGGTGATGATCAAAAAGATTTACTTTTTGTGTTCTATAGCCTTATAATTATATTGAATATCTGGAAAGACATGAAATGTGTTCAGTATAATATACCAAAAATTCTTTGTTTTGTAGGTGTACCTGGATTATGATGCCATGCTGAACCAGACCAATATTGGCCACAACAATAATAAATTTTATGTCATCCAATTGCTAAAAGACATTGCCACTGGATGTTTCTATTCATGGAACCGATGGGGTCGTGTGGTAATAAGATGCAGTTACCATCACTCTCTCTCTCTTTAACACACACACACACACATGCACACATACAGATGCATGCATGCACACTCATGCATGCACACACACAAACACACACACACTTTCAATTTTGTCCTGTCTTCTGCCTTTTTCATTAACTGCAGTTCACTTATGTGGAATAATGTACTGGCAACTGTGAAAGCTACTCGAGATCAGTTCCTTTGAATTATCTTTGAATTTACATTCCTCACCTTTCTTCCATTTTCCGGATGTATCTGATCACAACGATTATTATGAGAAACAAATTAACTGGAAAAGTGAGCAGTTAAACACTTTTAAAAATCATCTTACTGATGTCATATTCATTCTAGGGTGAGCCCGGACAAAACGCCATGAAAGGCCCATTTGGAAGCAGTGCTGATGCTGTGAAAGACTTTGAGAAGAAATTCACAGATAAGACAAAGAACAAGTGGGCCAGTAGAGACACATTTAAGTCTGTGCCTGGGAAGTACACTTTGATCGACATGGCTGGCGAGGATGACAGTGGAGAAGATGCTGTTGATACTGTAAGTTGGGCCTGCAAATCCACATCTCTTACATAGATTTCTATCTTTGGGTATTATATAGCAAAATATTCCTGTATCATATTGGCAATGACTTTTTTTGTTTTTACTGATGCATATTGCTGGATTGAATTTTTAATGCAGGCTACAAAAGCAGTTTATAAGTAGTCAAAGCTGATGTGGACAGTATTCTACAAGTAAATTGTAAATGATATTTGAATCTTTAATAAAGTCATAATACAATTATACCTTTTTAAACGTAGGGCCCTTCAACAACCACCAATCAGAAGACAGCCAAGTGCACACTGGATGCTGCCACTCAGGAACTTATTAAGCTTATTTTTGACAATGACATGTTCCAAGACACCTTGAAGAACTTTGACATTGATGTCAAGAAGATGCCTCTAGGCAAACTGAGCAAGACACAAATTGCAAAAGTAAGAATTTTTTAAATTCCAGACATGCCTTTTTTAAATTCATGTAAACCTGCCGACACTGAATACTAATGGGTTTTTTCTTTCTAATATTTCTGTTAATTGCAGACAATGCTTAACAAACGGGGACTGGTTTGCAACAACTGTTCAGATTAGGATTTAAACGTTTCCAAGGAAACTTTTTGGTGTTAACTGGTTGCTAAGGAATGTTGTCCAGTATCATCTGTAGTCAAACACGGCCTTAGCAGTTGTACATGTGTACATCAGGATAAAAAATAGGAAGATAATGTTTTTGTGGTAAGGGATGAATAAGTAGCAATTAAAGTAGCTCTCTAATGTAGTGTAGTTGCTAAAAATGTCTCTAAAGTACCAGAGTATGTAGAGTATTACATATTTTTCTCTAGCAAGTAGCAAATGTTTTTGCTGCTTGAATTGAATTACACTAGGTGGAAGAATACAGGAGTGACAGTTCTCATCAGAAACATTTTTTTGTAGTGATAAAATAGCAAAATACAATTTTTCAAAAGTGAACCCAGGCCTGTTTGTGGTGACCCGGCTTTGTTATTTTGATGATTACAAGTTCATTTACACCGCGCATTGATTAAATGTGTAACCCAGCTGAAGGCACATCAGGCAAAAATTGGGGTCAGAATCACGCATGTGCAAGACAATAATCTAGCAACACGGCATTAGCTGAAGATACATTACATTTTCCAACAGTCACGCTGGTATTTGTTTTGGCAGGGCTTTGAGATTTTGGAGAGGCTGGAAGAAGCAGTGAAGAAGAAGAGTAATAAGTCAGCTCTTGAAAAACTGTCATCTGAATTTTATACTGCCATTCCACACAACTTTGGCCGAAGACTTCCACCAGTCATTGACAACGGAGAGCTTGTCCAGCAAAAATATGACATGCTTGGGGTGCTATATGTGTTTTCGCAATTTCTTCTGTTTCTATTTATGGATGTCTGGAGCATGGTGGTTGTTGGGGGGTATGTGTGTGGGAAGTGGGGGGCATGGGGGTGAGAAAGAGGAGGGTAAACACGCATATAAATAACTTGCAGATTACTCGTACATTTTCATGTTTTGTCTGGATTGCATTATTATGCTGTCATTATGCATTTTATTAATTAGTTTATGACTGTTTAGGCTATCTTCGCTGACCTGAACAACGTTCTTGTGTGCAGGTGCTGGGAGATATAGAGATTGCTCAGAGCATGCAGAAGGAGAAAGCAGAGAAGGTGGATGTCACTAAGGTACACAGTTTCATAGGTTTTTCTTGTTTGATGAATTTTTTGTTTGTTTGTTTTTGCTTTTGTTTTAGGGAATATGGCAATGATAACGACAACAATTATGGTGGTGGTGGTGGGGGGATGATTGTTAATTTTTAAAAATCTTTATGTTGTTTTTTATTTTTCGAAATTTGTGGATTTTTTTCCATCCAAAATATTGGATCATCATGCATGTTAAGCATGGAAAGCTATGGAGTCACTCAAGTGTTAACAAAGTAAACCAGTTTACGAGATGTCTTGAGAATTGGAAATTTCAGCAGCCCTAACTTTTATGACAGACTAAAGAAGAAGCGCCTCATCTACTGGATGTGAACTATGGACTTCTGAAATGCACACTGACTCCAGTTGATAAAAAGTCAAATGATTACAAGGTATGAATTGTATACATGTGTGTGTGTGTGGACGGATGCATATATATCTTTCTGATTATGTTTGTGGGATCAACTTGGGGGTATGGGCTTGTTTTATGTCTGGTGAACAAAGAAAGGTGAGATATATTTTCAGTCAGATTACCAACCAAAGTATGAATAAAATTGTTGCACTGTAGTGTCAAATGGTTCCTGTTCTTTTCCTTGTACTTCTATGTCATTTGGATCTTCAGAAAGAGCTGTGACACACCGTCACTTTCCTGTCATCCATAATTAACATTTCTTCTCCTGCACTGAAAATTAAAAATTGTTTTCTGAATAAAAGTTTATAATATTCTTACTATTATGCTTGCTGTTAGGTAAGCAAACCCATTATAATTATGCTTTTAAAAAAACTAGGTCCTTGAGGCATATTTTAAGGCGACAAAACCTACTGGTTCCTGGCGAAATCTTGTGCTGAGAGAGATCTGGAAAGTCAGCCGTGAAGGAGAGGTGAGTCAAAGGCAGTTATTTTACTCAATGACCACTGAAATGTTAAGATGTATTTTGGTCTGTTGAGAAATTCTTCCAGCATACTGGTTACAGTATTTATGATGAATGCATTTGTTATATGTCAGTGAGAGCACTACAGCTCAGTGTGTCATGCTTGCCTAGCAAATCAGGAACCACATCTCAACTTTCCAGTTCAGAAACTTTGGGAAGAAAAAAAGGAGCTGCAGTGGCTGACAGTTTTAATAAATCCCGTTTCCATGTCTCACTTAGAAGTGCTAAATCCAAGTAGTCCTTGATTTTTGTTTATTTAGGCAGAACGTTTCAAAGCTCATGATGGCGTTAAGCAGCGCAAGCTCTTGTGGCATGGAACTGCTGTGGCGGTTGTGGCAGCCATTTTGAAGACTGGGTTGCGCATCATGCCACACAGTGGCGGTCGAGTGGGCCGTGGCATTTACTTTGCATCAGAGAATGACAAGTCCGCTGGATATGGTGTGTGTTCACTGTTCTTTCAGAAAACAAACAGTAAAGCTTTTTGTTTTGATTTTTGCTAATAACTGCGAACTTCCAGAGTTCACCAAAGAGACCCTCTGTTCTTGCTCACTCTGGTAAGGAAAAAAACATGCATGTGAACTATCATCTCTTCCCCTCCCTGTTAAAGGATGGATCTTGGACAAGCACAGACATGCATGTAGACTCACTTCGTTATGTTTCTGTTTGCAGTGAGCCCAGCTGGCAAGAAAGGTATTATGTTTTTGAATGAAGTAGCAATAGGCAAACAGCATTGCATCTACAGTGATGACCCCAGTCTTACACAACCACCCAAGGGTTATGACAGCGTGCTGGCATGTGGCACTCAGGAACCAGGTGGGAGCTAAATCCTTAAACATTTATGTTTTAAAGTGTTTAAAAACATATTTTCTTTCATAATATGAAAAGAGGCAACCATGTTCATGAATAATTGTCATCTCATGATCGCATAGACCATGCAACTGCTACACTTTTTCACAATGAAGTTGGGTGCATAGCGCAGATTGGCTATACACTCATGTAAAGTCTTATGGTTTCCCATTAATGCTACTCTTTAATATTCTGTGATACAGCTTAGCACTGATTTGCGATGAAAAATTTTAAAGCATGGTTTGCGTTGGTGGGAAACACTGGTGTTATTACAGTTATAGACGTTGTTTATGGTAAACCATTTTGGAATACTAGGCCACTTCCCAGTTTCCTTAACCACCCATGGGCTGCCTTCACACGTGTATGTGTGAGTGTCACATCACACACATGCATTTTCTTTTCATCTGGTGGGGAAGGAGGATAATTTACACTGGGTGTTTGTGTGGTATAGAAATGTATACTGAAGATACCATGAGAAATACTGCACTAAAAGTAGATAGAAAATTTATGCTCACTCTGATTAGTGTGATTTTTGAACCTGTTGGTTCTAAATGGTTCTTTGCCACATTTTTTTCCAACTCGGCAATTGAGCCACTTTTCCCCAAGAGACTTTTGCAACAAACTGCAACAGACCTATGTATTCACAACACGTTTCAGCAATATGTGACTTCCCCTTTGTTATTTTGATTATTGAAGACTTTCGAGAAAGCAAAGCTTGGTGCTCATCCCTTACAAATATTTATACTAATATTTAAGATTTCTGATTCATTTCAATTCAATTTTTAACTTCAGTTTTGACCCTTTTAATTTTAATAAAAACTAATAAAAAAAATTCTAGAGACCATGGGCCACATGGGAAGGCCTTGAGGGCCACAGGTTGGCCACCCATGTGGTAAGGGCTAGAAACGTGTGATTGCGAAATACTGCTGAGCCTTATGTAATTGATTTTACAGATCCAGCAAGTGACACAACAATAAGTCTTGACGGCAAACAGGTTGTGGTACCTCAAGGTAAACCAAAGTCAACTGGAAAGACCAGCTCCTTTTATCAGAGCGAGTACCTCATCTACCAAGAGAGTCAGAACCGCATTAGGTATCTGCTGCTCATAGACTTCTAGGTGTGCCTTTGTATGCATTCCATATACACATACTGCAGTTTACAGACGCTTCTCTCAAAATCATATCACACTTGACAAAGCACAGAGGCATATATTTTTTGCCATCGTGCCAACCAGTTTTCTAATTTTGTAGGTTTGGGGTATTTTTCTTACTTTGACAAACTTCCTCTGCTTGTATAATTTCATCCTGGTTTATTGTCCTGTTGCTTTCTTTTGTTATTATTAGTTTGTATGTGTTCTCACAACAAATTGCTCTTTACAGCATCACTACTAGTGTGTATTTGTATTTTGATATTTTTTAAGAGCTGCATTTTGGCTATTTTTAAATGAAATTTGTGCCTGAAATTTGATTCAAGAGGCGGACTTGGTGCACGCTGTATTTTAAAATTAAATGTCTTCAATGTTTTCAAGACCCTCCAAGGGAATATGAGTTTGCACAGCAGATATGTATTTGCTGGCGTAATGATAGTTTCCTGGTTCTGGATTACTGAAGTTGGAATTTTAGGCATTTTAAAAGGGTTCGCAATGTGCAGTAAGGTTAGCAAATTGTCTGTGCACTGCTTAGACATATCATATTTTATCAGCAAAACAAATGTAATAATATAGTCACCTTGACTGTGATTTAAGGTGATCTTCAAACAGCAAGTGCGGAGTACTACTTTTTTAAACAGGAAAACTAAGGCATAATGTATTTTGAGTCTAAAATGCATAACCATACACTGTTTGGGTTTGAGGGTACTGCTCCTGCAAGTTAGACGTATTAGGCTATATAGCCAGAGAATGTTTCTAGTTTGTGGAATTATGCACAGAGACTGAGTCAAGTTTTAATGCTTATTATTTTTAGTTGTAAGTTGTAGGTAAATAGAATAATTATGTTTGCACAAGTAGATATAATACAGTATCGAAGGAAGGGTACATAGTGACAGTGTATGAGACATGCAGTATTTTATGAATTAGTGTTCAGAAATAGGAAAGTAGTGGATTTAAAAGTTAATGTACACATACAGTATTATGTTTTAGAATTATATTAACTATAGCCAATAACTGCTTGGCATTTTAAATGTAACATAATTATTTTGATCAGATTTGATGCAGATCATTCCATTGTAAACATCAGTGCCTATGCATAGTTATTTTGCATGCCATCATCCTTAATTCATGAATCATCTGTATCTGATCGAAAGGTTGTCTTGTTCCTTCTGCAGTGAAATTATTTAAATTAATTTATCCCTCATCAGCAGCAGGTGATGCAAAAGACAGATTTCTCCTAGTAAGCTTCTATGAACTGACAGGAATGAGAAACATCACATTACTATTATGAATTCATATAGTGGGAACCAGTACAATTAAGAGTTTCATTAACTTTTTTGTTTGGGATAATGCCTGCATTTAGTTTTGTTCAGTTTATTTAGATGTGTAGGCATGTTTTTTTGATTAGTGTGCTAATTATATGTTTACCTGTGAACACTGAACATGTACGCCAAGCTTGTGCATTTGAGTGGGTGAGTGCACATGGTGGTTTGATAGCTTTCTTTTTTTTTTAACCTGAAACTTTTTGTTTAATTTAGAAAACTTTAAATGTGGGAAATTCATTCTTCTGTCACAGTGTTTTCTATGTCTAGATTGAATTTCAATAATGTTAGCACCTTTGTAAAATCCACAGTCAGGAAGTGTATATCCACTTATATAGCAGATTTCTAGGAAGCTAACAGTTTATCTAGTTTTCTAGATGACGCACTTATGGATTATGGACGGACTCTGTTTCCTGCTGCTGACACTGTAAGTGAAACTGGTTTGTTCCAGCCAGACAGGGAAACAATTTAAGTAGGAAGGAGAAACAAAACTTCAATAAGTTGTCTCCCTTACCTTCAGTAACAGCTGCTTATGTTCCAATATCGTGTAGACTGGCATGCACCAATGTGCAACCATTTTTTGTGATGAACTTTTAGCATAGGCGAGACAGACCAAAGGGACCTGTATCTTTCCTCTGTTTATTTTTGGAATGGGGTGAGACTTGAATATCCTTTCCAAACCTCTTTGCCTCCTGGTAGCATCTGCAGAGTGCCAGGTTACCTTTGCAATTTCAGAACTTTGGAACATATTAGGTGGGTAAACACTTCCTTGACTTGCTTAAATCTATGTGCTAAATGTTGGTGTTATTTTGTTTTGGGCTTTGTTTGGTCTTGGCTGTGACTTGGTTGAAGGAAACTTGCCTTTGTAAAGTTTGCATAACATGGTTTGATTAGTTGGTAGTTTCGCTGTGCTCTATGGGGTTATGTAGACTGTGTGAAATCAATAGCAGAACTGTGATATGAACGCATAGGCCTGAATTTTACGAGGCCTTTGGATCTTCAGTCGGTCTGCCTTAAAACAAGGGAGACGACTGGCTCATCGGAGGATCTGTGATCAGGAATCAATCTTTTTTGGTAGTGACCCCCCTTGTGCAGTTTTTTAAAAACTTTATTCCTTCAATGTAACGTTTCTTCTCTCCTGTGCAGTTGGTAACCCGATTTCTCTGCCTCTGCAACTTTCTCTGATTTATCCCAACTTTCACACAGCTTTATTCTTACATTAACCCTTACACTGCAGGATATAGTGAAATACCCAAGCAAAAGTCATGCTTAATTTAAAGGATGCATGGTTGCCACAAGCTGTACTGCGCTTGACAGGGAAAGCTACGATCGTGGCCCATCCTGGTGTAAGGGTTACTTGAGGGAGCAAAGGAATAGCATGTTATTGTCATCAAAAACTCTAGAAACATCTAAAGTTTCAGCTAGTAAACAAAGTAATGCTTTGTATAACTGCTTGGAGAGTTACTTTTTTTAGTTTCCTAAGGGGGATGAAAGGGTTTTGTGTTAAAAGGGAACAAAGTACATATGAGCCTAATTGCCCAAGTTATGGATTTTGTAACTATGGTTTATGACCGAGGTCTTTTCTTTCCTAAAGGCTTCTGGTTCAGGTTGAAGCCTCCAGCTGTATTTGCTCCTTATTGTTGTTTACAAAAAATAAAACAAAATAAATAAAACTTTATGCTAGGATTGTTTCTTGGTTTAAAAATCTTAAAAGTTTCATTATAAGAGTGAAGCTGTGTGGGGTTCTTTTATTTTCCCTTTCTCTTGGCTATATATTCCAGCCACCTACTATACACCCTCTGTGAATGTTTTCGTCCATTCATCACTTTCTCCTTTCCATATCTTTCTTGTTTTGTACCATACTGTTTAGCACTGTCAGTAGACAGTAGTAGCATATCATTATATGCGGAGACCGCATACATCTCTACCGCCAGAATCAAGTGATATAATTAAAGTATCCAATAATCCAGCTTCATTTTTAACTGAGACTTTACATAATATGGTTTTCTAAGATTGGTGAAAAGGTGAATACTTTTGTTCAAGAATCATAAGCATCTAATGACCTTTTTTTCTTACCAATAAAAGAAAATCGTTCTCAGGTATGAGCTAAATAATAAAATAGTTACAAATATACAAGGGGGGAGAACTTGGTCATCAAAACATGGTCCCCGTGTCCATCTGCTTTTAAACACTAAAACAGTGCGCCGTGGAGGCACATATGCTTTGTACCTCTATGTCATAAACCCCATTTCATGCGCTTGGTACATCTTACGTCATCCAGATTGCAGAACCTCACCGCTTTTATCATCGTTTTTCTCCTGCTTGTCGTCTGCTCTTCCGGTTTCGGTTAGCCCACTGGTCCTAGTGCTATGTTCGCTGTCACAGACTGACAGACATCCTAAATATTTAGGATATCTGGTTACAGCAGAGGCACCGTGGCAGCTGGAGTTGCTTCACGACTAATTTCAAAGAAAGAACTGTAGTATGTGCAGTTCGATCGTTCAGAGTCGTTCGGGTCGTGCAGTGACTGCAGTCGGGATTACAGATCAAAATGGCGCAAAGCAGTGACGTCACGGCGACTGATAGCGTCATCCCTGACAGCCGACACAGACTTCCAACAACTTGTCGGACTACAGTAGTTCATGGGTAGTTTTGATGGCGCTGGAGTCCGCTGCACCGGTTTTTTTTCTTTCCCGGTGGACTTGCGGAAAATTGTCTACGGACGTGAGACGTCGAGTGATCGACGCAGCTAGGACAGACGCGAAAGGCCGTGAAAGAAACCATGCGACGTATTTCGTATAGTCAAGTGCAGTGTGCAGGCTTTGCAATCATGGTTCATATTATGTAATGCACGCGCGCAAGATTCGCGTCCACATATTCTGGGTTTTGGATGTCGCCTGCAGCCAGTAGTTGATGTACATGCACCCGGCAGATGAGCAGCGAGGCACACGAATGCCTGATTAGGAAAGCTTACGTCGTAATGTCAGTTGTAATGGCGTGTGAGATGAGCGTTCGGTTTGCAAGTAACTTGAAACTGAAAGGCAGTCTTTACATTTCCTGTGCATGGTTCTGCAGTACAGTCATTTTTCATGCATGTGGCACTAGAATAACTTTGGGCTGGGTTTGCGCCCCATGCATCTGTTCTTGTTCACACCTGCAGGAGCACATCTATATATATAGAAGCTGTCCTGTGAAGGTTATAGGCGCTGTATGGAAAGAAGGTATACAGTCCTATATTAAACGGGAGACAAAAGAGATCCCATGTGCTGGTAGAATTTATGAAAGGAAATCCACGTAGACACGAATATACAGGTTTACGTTTCTTGCGCAACCCAGCCTTGTATTATAACTCCCCCCCCCCCCCC
>SMGT01004695.1:30097-58680 GCA_004794575.1 Lanistes nyassanus
TGTGTGTGTGAGGGGTGGGGGGGGTCGTTCCCTTTCGTTGTGCATTCTTTCACAGGGATGAATAACAGTAAAATTAAGTCATCTGCCGTGTTACAAGTATTAGGACATGAAAGCTATTTTACTTTAATAACTACAATTTTAAATCTCATATAAACAAAAGTTTTACAGCTTCAATCTTTACAACTGAGCAGATTTGTCAGCAAACCAAATGCTCACTAAAAACAAATATAAGATTTAAAACAAAACAAAGAAACAAACGATGGATACGACTACGACCCACAGCTGTCTAAACGGTTCTGGTTTTGAAAACATTAGCAGCTATATCCTACTCATATAGTCTACATCGCCTACTGTCAGTACAAAGTACAGCAATATTAAACTACAAAATACACCAGGAAATTTAAAACCACAAGCAATTCTTTACCTTTTTTGCTATTTGAGACATGCAGGCTCATCCCATATGTTTAAGCTGTTGGCATGGGTGACTGTTTAATTTGATGCCAGTTGTTTAAAAAAAGTATTTGAGGGTGAGGCACATATTTACTGCAGTACATCCAGTACATACAACACTTTCACCCCTCCATTCAATACACCTACACCATTTCATGCACCTCTGTTACATTCCTCGACGTCAACATAACCTTGCAGAACGGCCACTAGCAACCACCATCCATTACAAGCCTACAGACTCACACTCCTACCTGGATTTCCACTCATCTCACCCACCCTCCACCCTGCACAACATACCCTACTCGCAGTTCCTAAGACTCCGCAGATTATGCTCCAGTGATATAGACTTCCTCGAACAATCCGATAGAATGGTAGATTTTTTCCTCGCCCGCAACTATCCTCCCAACCTTCTACATACTGCTAAACAGAAAGCCGCTGCTACACCACGCGCACTCACCCTCCAACCTTCCCACCACTCCAGACACACGGAACCTCGCCCGATCGCCGTCTTGACGCACCACCCTCACAACCTTCCTGTACGTAGGATCCTCCTCTATAACTGGCACATACTGTCGAAATCCGAACCCCTCCTTTTCAAACAAAACTCCCTCCTAGCATCTCGCAGGGATAAGAACCTGCGAGATCTTCTAGTACATTCTAAACTTAAAGCCACCACCACCCTCCCCCCATCCTGCGGCTCCACCCCATGCAATGTCCCCCGTTGCCACACTTGCCCCTACCTGAACACCAAAACAACACTCCACACACCCAACACCACTTTTGTCATCAAGCGCCACTTCACCTGCACTAACAGCAACATCATCTACGCCATCACATGGACCCTCTGTCCCACTTTATTCTACATCGGGGAGACAGAACGCACACACAACACCCGCTTCACAGAACATCTAGCCGACACTAAACACCGCAGAAACACACCAGTTGCACGTCACTTCAGCACACCCCCACGACAACATGAGGGTCTGTGGTATCTGGAGAATGAAGGGCGATTCCATTGACCGTAAGAATATGGAATCCTACTTCATTACCCATTTTAGTACCATGGTACCCACTGGTCTTAACCTCAAACACTGACCCTCCACCTCCCTCTTTTTCTCTTTACCCCTCCTCTCTCTCTCTCTTACTTCTTTTCTCTCACCTCCTTCTCTCGCACACTGACACCCCCTTACCCGCGCTTCTCTCTCCACCCCGCCCCCTCTCCACCCCCACCCTGGTGGGGGGATGGGGGTTAGGGGTAGGTTCAGGGTAGGGCTTTACTTTTCATGTCTGTTCATGACTGTGTCTTTGCGCTAAGCTGGATGAAAGGTAAGGTGTCTGTGCATGCGTGCCCCAAGTCAGTGAGAAATGCAGACTCGTACCCGGGCTGGGGCAGAACTCGCTGGGAAAAAGATTTTCGGGAGTAGGTACCAGTAACAAAGAGCGTGGTGGCGAAACCTGGGGATGCTTTCAACAGAAGGCTTGGGAACCAAACTGGCCGCGGGTGGGGAATCCCTCTTTCGATGACGTCAGATGAAAATCTGTTTTTATCGCAATCACATGTCAAATTATTAGCAAATGATGTATATTTGCTTTCGCACACTGAGTGACAGCGTGCATTTCTCGGACGTACACGTTATAGAACGCAGGGCTGGGTTCGGAAAAGTGCATCCCTGAAAAGATCGCCTGATTAAGATCAGCCTTTAGACAGTTGTCACTA
The DNA here is from genome assembly GCA_004794575.1 of Lanistes nyassanus. NCBI lineage: Eukaryota > Metazoa > Mollusca > Gastropoda > Architaenioglossa > Ampullariidae > Lanistes > Lanistes nyassanus. Next base: position 32,265 of record SMGT01004695.1, read on the forward strand.
CCATTTGATTTTTTTTTTTTTGCCGACACAGAACCGGTGTCAGACGACGAACAAACGAGCGAAATGGCAAGTTCTCATGGAGACCGCTGGAAAGAATGGTTCTAGAATTCTCCCCTCACTGACGGGGAAGGCAATTGCAGACATGCACATTCGAACGGTTTTACTGGGACTGACAAAAGCAGCGGAACCGAATCCAGTCAACATCTATTATTAACGCTCAGAAACTAGGGGCGCCGGAATGGGCAATTATTGCTGTGTAATTTACTTGAGGCTCGTCCCCGAACAAGCAGGAAAGGTTTCTGGTTGGCGGCTTTGGAAGATGGAGCCAGAGATTGTGCTGTCGAAGGCGTCACCTTCCAGATCATAGGCAGATTTTTTATTTAAAAATGATTCTAGGGTTCTTTCCCGTCCTACCACTTTTTTGTTCTTCTGGGTGGCCCAGAGCTGTTGAGGGCTTAGACTATAAATATTAAATAAGTGCAATTTTGCGATTCGACGAGCTGGCTGAACATGGTCCGCACGTGCTGTATTTTCAGCTTTCCTGACCTCGGGCCTATTGACAGACCGACAGTTTCAGGCTATCGCCCGACATCTAACTGTATCCTGGGAGGAGACATGTGCAGGGGGACATGGTTGCATGAGCAGCCAGATTTCTGACGTGCACGCCTTTGACTGGACGGGGCTGGTTTTCACAGACGCTTGCTAATGGCTCCGGCATTTCCCGCCTTATTGATCTTTACTTGCTAATTCTAACGTTCTGAATCTGGCAAGATGACGGAGTGGGTGACAGTAGAAATGATAGTGCGGAGAGTTATACCGAGGGTAGGTTGGACACTGATCCAACAAGATGCAGGTGAATGCGTCGGGATTTGTGTTTCAGGAGAGCAATGGGACAATGGGTGTATTATGCATAGTATTGCTCATTGTATGGTGTATAATTTTTAGTGTTTGTTGCAAAATGTACAGTACTGATTGTTGTGTAAGATAGAACATGTAGTGTCTGTTGCTGGCTGTATATAATATTGCTACAGTGTTACTGTAATGTGAACCGCTGTGCTGTATCTAATTACTGCGTTATGTTTTAGTTAATGTTTAAGATCCGAGATTTTTTTTGATATATTGCAATAAGTATGAGAAAATTTCAACTGCATTTGTATTCAGTGCATAGCCTGTGTGGGAGGAGTGCTCGATGGGCCGTTTTAAATTTATCAGAAGTAAAGTTTTAAAAAGTTTCATTTCATTTAATGTGCCAGGACGCCAGTAAGTTGACCTCACGATTCGGTCGTTGGCGGCACCCCGCTACATCGGTGCACGCACACGCACACACACACAGAAAGAGAAGAGAACGAACCAGCGAACGAGCAAAACCAAGAAAAAATGTATTGGTTTCTACAGCGGGAACTGAGCGCAGCTCAACCATAGCCATAATGTATAATAGGACATATTTATAAATGGATGCTCTTGTGATGCTTGTAATAATCGTGAATCGAAACTGACGAAATCGTATCCACAGAGTAAAGTGGGGTGGGTGGGGGTTGGTGGGCAGGGGGAGAGAGAGAGTATGTTATATTCAAAACAGTCCTCCTTCCACGACGGGGTTGCAGGGAGAGAGAGAGAGCAAGAAAAGGAAAAGAAGAAAGAAATATGTGGGGGGGGGGGGAGGAGGAAAGGCAGCCGCGAGCATTACCGAGTTAAATGTCGCGGACAGGATGTTAAAAGGCTATTAAGCAGACCCTGAATGAAGTCGTTTGGTGGCGCGCACATCATAAGCAAGCCATGTAACAGCCTCCGCTTTCCGGCCGGCTGCCCCACCAACCTGGGCGCCCCTGTAGTCCATTTATCTGGGACGTGTGGGCAGGGAGCCGCCTTCAAAGGCCCACAGAGATAAGTGTTTACGCTTCAAGCTTTGACCGTTCTTCTGGTGAGTGGCGCTCAATGCCGCTGCACATCTGAGGCCAATAACGTACCGGGGGCCTAGAGGTCCGTTCCAAGCGGCTGGCTGAGTCGAGTGACGATCCTCTCCTCGCTTGTGACGACTGGAGAATGATTTAAAAGTTAAAAAAAAAAAAACAACAACAAAACCACTAAGACGCCGACGGAGGTCAGATCACTCATCGACACTGCGTACAGTCATTTCATTTCTTTATTCTTCGTTCACCCTCAATAGGGTATGAAGACAAGACATAAGCAACAGTACAACAAAGCAACAAAAGGTGAGCAGAAATTCACTAGGTAAGCAAACGAATTAACAACCTCGATAGTGGGGGCTCTAGACTTCCTGGTCCGGCTTGGGTTTAGTGTAACATCTCTGTTATCGGCAATCTTCTGGTTCTTTGGCGTGAAGAGACTCGGTGACCTCAAAGACTGTACCCGTCTGTAGACTCTCTCACAACACGATGTGTAGTGACAGTCCCAGGTGAGCCTTCAGTCTTCCTGAAACTAGCTGGCCTTTTTTTCTGAATCAGCTTTAATCTTTCTGTAAACCAGTGCAGTTCGTTCCACAATACGCACCACTTCGACAAAAACTCTCATTCTGTGTTTTTTTCACCTCTGTTTAAGATTCGGTTAAACTGTTCCAGATTGCGTCTACCAGTCAGAGACTGCAATTCATTTGCTGATGTGCAGCAACACCTGAGGCTTACTTCAACCTTTAACCTTTCACTCTTTAATCTTTCCGCGCTTTAGCGCTCGGCATGCAAAGAAACCCTTATTAATTTTTTTAATTTATTTCCTTGGTTGCTCTGTGAGTATGTGCGGACCTGCAGTAAATGAGAAGTCAAAACAAGCACTGAACTTGCATGGCTTGTGTTTTAGGCGCATTTCTCACTTTGTCAAATACCATTGCAAAAGGGAAGCGAGTCCGCACGTACTTTAACCTCTGTAATCGTTCTGGCTTTGTCAGAGCCCTTGACTCGGATTTCGCAAGCTTTGATTATGCCACGCCACGGGCCGTGACTGGGAAACTCTTCACAACATCGGTTTCCGATCGCAAAGCTTGATAGCAGCCATTAAATGTTCTTTCGACGTTTTTTCTTTCTGCTTTTTATTTTTTATTTCCAATAAGCCGCGATCTCAAAACCAGATGAAAAAAACCCTCCGACCGTCTCCCCACTCAAAGCCACCCAAGCAACAAGCCAGAAGACTAAGACAAGTAAAGGAATGCTTGAAAACGAAGCAGGAGGGGTGTTTGCTTGCAAGGAAGGAAAAGATGAATTATCGTTCCTCGCAGCCAATGGAGACAGGCAATGGTTGAACGGGAAAAGCACATTTTTGCCGCCTTTCTTTGGTTTAAATAGTGATGATTCCTAACTGAAATACATGAGACAAATGAATTGATTCGAAAAACTGGTGGGGAAAAAACAACAATAAGTATAAGGTGTATATTGTGGTTTTGAGCGAAGGGGGTACAACAGATATCGTCAGGTAACATGCGATCATCCCATTTTACACAGAGAGAGAGAGAGAGAGAGAAAGGAGAGAGGAAAGAGACAATAAAGATGGGGTTGGAGAGGACAATGTGGGATGAGATGAGACAGTGTTGGATCCATCAGTGCTTTAACCATTAGCATTTACACATGAACACATACGTTATATGCATCCATGCCTGTCACGCACATGCAAAAGGGGGAGTACTTTGCCCCCCAGTAGACAGTATTCTGGCTTGTTTGTCCGGCAGGGCGGGGCTGCTGTGTTTTGTCTGCACCGTCCGTCTGTCCGACCGGACCTATGTGTGTTTTGCCCGTCCTTTGCTTTGTCCTGTGTACTTTGTTCAGAAAAATTTCTTAAAGGAAAACTTAACCTTAGAAGTAACCTGTCTTGAATTGATGAATATTGATGTTGTGAATCTTTTTAACCCTAAACTTAAAGCTACAAAAGAACTTTTCTCTTACAACCCAGCTTTTAATGCCGCTCATCAGCCTTACGTGGAAGCCGCCATGCTGCCTTGATGAGTGACGTCAGTTACCCAGGCAGGGAGAAAGCTACTGCAGCCCGCAGCAGACAGCGCTCAAAGCAGCGTCACAGATATCGGGCAGACGCTTTTACAGCTGAACGCAGCACAGCGTTGACACCATACTACTTGAGCCAGCCAAATACATTTAAACTTTATAAACTCTTTTATTGTAAAAACAAAAGTGCTTTGACCAAAGTAGTGAATTTTGTTAAAATACTTCTTTGTAGAGTGCATTAATGAATAGATGAATAGGTGCCTATGTTTATGCGCGTGGGTACGTCTGCGTGCGTGACTGAGCGTGTTGTGTGTTTATTAATCATTGAGTTTATTTATCAATATATGTATATTCTAATGTCAGATGAACTACGATTGACATATGTTCTTTGACATTATTTTTTCTTCTGAATACCCCCCTAAGGGTAAAAGAATAAAGAAACTTGACTTGTTAGTGACATCGCTCTCAGCTGTAATCGTCTGTTCTCATTCTCAGGCTCAGCTTCCGTCCGGTCTTGCCTTACTGCAATGACTTTTTCATTGGCACACTTTGTATTGATAATTGTCGGATGGCTCCTTTCTTTAACTTTTTCTTAAAAGTCTTGAAGCCAACCAAAGCAGCCACATCATTTTCGTAGGTGCCTTGAAAGCACTCCCCTCGTAAAATGGTCCTCGCACACGAGGTGCGGTTTGTGCCATTTATACTCTTTCGCATGACGAGGCAACTTGGCGTTCTTTAAATTTTCAAGCAACTTTTTACATAGTGCATACAAATCTTTTATTTTGCTGGATTCGGAATCCCCCCAAAAAGCTTTTGTGGCTTCCGTCTACATTAAACGATTTGTACTGTTCGTTGAAACAGCCGAACGCCGAACTGTGTCATGCTGAATCCTTCTGGGGAACTGACGTCACCAGACCAGACGACAGCAGCGATATTTTGCTTTCATTCGCGAAAGAGTACCACAACATGGCGACGTCCGTGTGTCATTATTTACCGAAATTAAAATGTGGATTGTATGGAAATAGTACCGATACAGCTTGAAATTTATGGCTGACAAGACTCACAATATCAGTATCTATGAATTCATCTCAAGTTGCGTCTAGGATTAAGCTTTCCTTTAATCCTGTCATTTTCACCTCTGCTATAGTCTTCGGAACTGCTTCCTGCTTTTTCAGTTCCACAAATGGTCGTAATAAAACTGGGCTTAAAAATGAACAATTGCTTTTTATCATATGGGATAGCGACATCTTTCGATTTAAAGTCACAGCATTAGTGGCGGAAATACAGAACAACCATTTCAAGAACAGCTATTTCAGGTTATCTTCACCGTTCATTATTCCGGTTATATTCAGTGTTCAGTATTTGAAAGCAACAAAAAACCGCTCATTTCTTTCTTTAAATTTTCAAAACTATATGTATGGTCGTGAATGCGCAGGTAAAAATTACTGCTTAGTCAAAAGTTTCGCGTCTGTGCTGGTCACTGAAGGGAGTTTGGAGGAAGCGGATGGAAGACACCGAAGCATATGCCATAGGTCGTAAATCCTAGACGGCAGTGCAAACTTTGGACCTGGAATCATATGTTTCGCCGACTCCACCCCCGGTGCTGCTGACTATCGGCCATGATATGCAAGGGCCGCAACTCTGAAGGCTCTGGCAGTATCGGCGCGAACCTCTTTGATCACCTGCCTACTCGGGCGCAGAACGGTGGACAGACGCTAGGTGTTGTCCACGCCAGATTTTTATCGAAGGGGGATGGTCTACGGTCAGATGACACCGGAAAATGCAGACGCCATATTTAGCGATTAAATCGGCGAGAGGAGACTGGCCGCAAAGTACAGACAAGCAGCCGCGGATCGCGACGTTTTGCTCTTCATTCCTCCCTCAATCCTTCATCTTTCTTTCCTCCCACTCGCCTTCAATTTCCTGTCGTTTAGCGCGTAGAGTGTCACCTGCGGTTACTGTTCTTTATGCTGGTCTTGAAGTGCCTGCCATAGTGGCAGATGTACAACCCCAAATGTGCGCATGCGCTGTGCTGTTCGTCTCATCCATCTGCGGAGTAACACTCCTGAGTTGTGGGTAGTCAGGTGAACATCAAGCTAATTGCAGCACCCCTAACGCCGCTGATCGTTTACCTCATTACGCAAGCCGAACCGTCCGTTTACCAAGACAGTCCCATTCACGACAGACACAAAATATCGCCACGGGACATTAGGGAAAGTTAAATTTCTTTCTTAAAAAATAACAAATTTGCACTGACCCAAACACCTGCTTTTAACTTTAATTAATAGCAGGTTGAATTGAAGCTACACCTCTAATAGCAGTTCTCAAATACTTTATGTAACGACAGACGAGGCGAAAAATCACCTCCCCCTGGCGTATGAAATGACGTGATTATTTCCAATATGGACGACTAACTTTACACGGCAGACTAACATCCAGAGTGACACTTCAAATTGTTTTCAGTACCTATTGTAAAGCACAACAAAACGCTTTTTAGCATAACTTTTTATTTAGTTGGTTCTTGATCTCTTATGGCCACTTTATGGCCAGTATTCAAAGTCTCGTACAGCCAATTAGTTATGTTATCTACTTCAATCATCGCATTACGATATTGAAAGTTCAAAAAAAAATTCTTCGTGTGACACAAATTCAGTGGAGGCCCTAGGGGGCGCTGTCAACAAGACAAACGTGTGTTCTAGTTCGCCGAACCTGGTAATTCGTGTGGCAGAGAAAGATTTCAGGTGTGAAGAGTGAACACTCGCGTTAGCACATAAAAAGCCAGATCGTTTTTTTTTTATCGACAACAAACGTCAACGTACAGTCGTACGGTACAGAGCAACACATTAATGAAACAAACGATCTTAACAGATATGATGTGGGATCCCTTAACGTGAGCCCATTTTTTCTGCCTGGGGGTTCGTTCGCTCAATGTGAGGTTTGCCGTCGTTTGGTCTTTATGCAGCGCAACCCAAGACGGCTTACAGCACATAATGAGCTGTGCTGGGATTGAAATGCACAGAAAAAGAAAAATTCATTCTAAGACTTTTGTGATGCAAAATTTGCAGTGAGGCAGATAGTTTGCTTGAAAGTTTCTGGGGAGCAGAGAGTGAACAATCGATAGTTTTTAAAAAATGGCTGTAACCTTTGAGAGTAGCGAAAGTTGCATTGTGAGAGCATGAAGGAGTCGCACATGCGCCTTAATGAGCCTTGATCCAAGACTTGACTAATCGAGAACTTGACCCCCTCCCCCACAGTCTCTTTACTGTCGTGAAAGAACAAGAAACGAGAGACAGAAGCGGGGTGCGAAAGGGAGGGACAGGAGCAGCGAGTTCTGTTTCAGTATGTCGGCCCTTTTTCCCCTTTCCTCCACCCGTAATGTAATCAAAACGTACAAATCTGTTCGCTAGTTTCTAAACAGCGTGCCCTCTCGAGCTGAAGAAAAAGCAAAAGGCGTCCTGTCGACGGACATTATGGCATTGGAGATTGCATAATGAAAATGGCTTTTTTCCGATCTCTCCTCCTACCTTGCCTTTTCGCTTCACGAGAACCATGATAGCCAGGAGAGGCAAGGAATTGTTCAGCAGGACTTGATCTTCAAAAATGGAAATAATGAGTGCGCGAGAAACTTCATCTGTTCGTAATTTGGATGTAGAATTACTAGCAAGGGATCATGAATTTGAAATTTTCCCAAAGAAACTGCCGTTTAGCTAATAAAGCTTGCAACATGTTGGCTCGTTTGTCAATTTCGTTCGTTCGTTCGTTAGTTCTTTCCTTCGTTCGTTTGTTCATTAGTTCGTTCCCTCGTTCCTTCTTTCTTTCTCTTTCTTTCTTTCTTTAACGAGTGTGCAACATTCTATAACAAGTGACTGGTCCGCGAGGCATAGATTCAATCCTGTATTTTTGACGAAAGTGATAAATATACAGTCAAACGAGACATACTATCGCCGTCGTTGTCGAATACATCTTGTCTGTATCATTGTTATATTGTGACAGATGTTGGGAAAGTTCTGCTGTTTTTTTTTTTGTCGTCAAAAGTTACTGGGCGAGAGAAGGAAGGAGAGAGAGAGGGGGGAGGGGAAGGAGGAAGAGGAGGGAGGGGAGGGGAGAGAAAGAGACTCTTGGTTTATATTTTTTGGCAACATTTGTAGAAACACCGCTCATCGTCCTCCTCCTTCCTCTCTCTCTCTGCTACCCGTCTCTTTCTGCCGTTTTCTTTTCCTCCCTCTTCCACCCATTGCATTCGGCGCCCAGGCGAGAGTGGAAGCAAGGAACAATGCGTTTCTCACTAAGTACTTCACAGCGCTCTGTACGGTGGCTCCTTTCTTGCGAACTAATAACACTCATAAAAGACCTTTACGCCCTAACTACATGTTCCACTAGATTTTCCTGACACCTTGCGAAATTCCCGTTGCCAGCTGAAGTCGGTGACAGTCTTGTAATTAAAACAGCTCTCCCTTTAATTGTAATTACGACCTCCCATACTCTCCCCTCCTCCCTCAGATATTTGTGCACTTTCCGTTCAGTTGCTTTGTCCTTTCCTTTTGATGCAGGTCTTCTTTTGAGATGACATCAAAGATGATCTTTTAAGATTCTGTTGGTGATTTTTCAATGGAAAAGTTATCCAACGTTTTTCGTATGTGTGATTTTATGTGCACCACACACCGGCAATTTTCCCCCCACCTTCAAAACCGCCTCGGTGGTCTAGTGGTTAAGGCGTCCGCTTCCGAGGCGGGAGGTCGGGGGTTCGCATCCCGGCCGAGTCATACCTAAGACTTAAAAATTGGCAATCTAGTAGCTGCCCTGCCAGACGCCTGGCACTACAGGGAACAGTACTAGGACTGGTTGGCCCGGTGTCAGTATAATGTGACTGGGTGGGACTGAGGCCCGTGTTGCGCCATCAGTCCCACGTGTGGCAGCACGTAAACTTTGTCTAAGCAACACCGTCCTGATGTGCACATAGTTTGCGGCTGGACGTTAAGCAACAAACCAACCCCACCTTCAAAAAAGAAATGCTTGTGACACTCTTCATTTCGTGAAATGAAGCTTTTCTACCCATCAGCCTTTTTTGAAATCGGAATTTCTATCCCCCTTTAAGAATGCGGCCAGAATCTCAACGTCACTACATTTAACCAGAGACGTAACCTACTATCTTAACCAGCGTTGTATATTGAAGACGACCCGTATCCATACTCCAGACAGCCAACGGTTCTGACTTTTTTGTGTGCATTTCTGTAAATGTGAAGGGTTACTTCTCATCCAGTGCAACGGCATTATTCTCTGAGAATTTCCGAGCTGGTATTTTCTCGTCAAACCCCTTCAGCTGTCAAGACTGCGCACAAAGACAGTAAGCAAACTGTAACTTCGATAACCGAGATCATAGGGCTAGCTTCAGCTGACGTCAGTTTACACAGTGCACGTGCTGCGTTGGAAAGTCGCCTTGTCGCCGCCTGGCTGGAACCTGCTCAGTTTGGACTGAAAACGGTGCAATCACACAATTAACTCTTCAACTGCCGCGGGTCGTTTTCCTCGTCTTTCGCTCAGCGTTCGTTTTGTCTCTGTGGCGCGACGCACTGCGCTTTTCTGCTCCCCGTTTTTGTCCGCACGTGCTTTGCACGAGCAGTTTTCACAGCACGATCGCCAGCGCCGTCTGGCTCTAGTCAGGAGAAATGAATTAACTACAAGAGACAGTAACTGCCCGCTTTAAACGCAGGCGTTTGTCGCCCTCTGAAAAACAAACATGGCCGGCAGGACGCGAGGAGAAAGACGAGGCAAAAGCTAGAGTTGAAGTGTGAAGTTAATGAACAGCCTAGAACAGGTTCCACCATCCTCTTTCCATCTCTGGAGCTGAAATAAAAGGCAAAGAAAAAAAAAAAGAAATCAATTCTATTCTGCCTCGCTAGGTCTACACGGATTAATGAATTTGCAAAAGCACCTCTATGAATTTTTAATGCTGCGTTCCATTCTAATGCAGTCATTCAGTTGAAATAAAACAGAAAAAGACAAAAAAAAAAAAATGAAATCGAGAAAGAAAGAAAGGGAAAAAAGAGAGGCCAGTCTAGTATTACCATTCTTCCGGTTTCGCATTTTAACGTTATGGACCATAATCGCAGACCCCGAGTCCACATCCAAATCTCTTGTCTTTATTCATACCTTTTCTCACACTCCCTTCACCTCTGGTTCGTCACATCACTTCTGTGTCCCACTGTTCCTCGATCACCTTTCATCGATTAGCTTTTAACGTCTGATGACATTCTCCGCAATGAAAGACAAATTACTGATATTTTCTTCGTTTTTCCAGTATAATTTACTTCATCATGGTGTTTTTGCTTTCGTCATTACTGATTATTAATATTTTAACTGCTTGCTTGCTTGCTTGCTTTCTTGCTGATGTGTTTGTTTGTTCCCTTTTTGCCTAATAAAACAATGTCTCGAAAATTTCCTACTTAAAAATTTGTCCCAATAAAGTTCTTTTCATGTGACATTTCCAAACACCCTCGGTAAAAAGCGCGTAATATCTTATGCTTTTCTCGATGTGGAAAAATAAGAAAAAGAAGAGAGAAAAGGAAAAAAACACGGGTTACTTTTAAAGTCATTTTCTTAAAAAGTGACTCCTATGTCACCCATGCAGCCACAAGCCATGCGTGAACAGCTGCGTTTAACTCTATAGACTAACACCGAGAAACAGATACAGATACAGATACAGATACAGATACAGATACCGATACAGATACAGGATAGACTGTAGCAGTTTCATGAACGTTCCGGGAGGAGTCGGCAGTGATTAAGTCCATTTAGATGAGGAATTATCGAGTTCCAAAGAAGGCTGTAATGTGATCAGGCATAAGATCGTTTCAGCCAATAGGATTCCCCTTTCCCCTGCTCCCTATACCGGAAAATGACAATTTTTAGAAAGGCAGTCCTGGATAACTATGCTGCGCGTCATAACTGGGGCGTGGTATTGGGCAGTACAGTACTGTGCATATACAGGAACTATACGGTTGAGTAAAAAAACTCAAAGAAATTCGAAAAATCGAACCTGTCCGATGGCTGAGGCCCGACAGAAGCTGGTGAGGGTAAAGACTTTTTCAAATCAGAGTTACTGACATGAAGCCCCAGATGAAGAATAATGTGCGTTTGCTCACATTGTCTTCTCACCCTCACCTGGCCTCCTTCCCTCGCTTTCGCTCGATCAGGTTCGTTCAGATCTCATGGCATTGTCTTCTTCGCAAAACTTCAGAAACTAACATTTAAACCGCCACCTTTAGCTTGTCTCCCGCATTTATTGGTTTTGACAAAAGTCCCAGAAACAAGAATAGGAACATTTCTCTCCTCCAAAACTCTCCCACCTCGCCCCTAATCTCCTCCTCCCCCCTTCTATCCCCCCCTCCCGCCGATTCCAAAGACAATTAAAGCTTCCTTCTTGGCGCTCGCGTTTCAACCCGCACCGAAGTCAGAAATGATTGAGCAAAGAAAAACATGGCAGGAAATCGCCGGAGATGAGCTTTTCCTGCCTTTTTTTCTTCCTTTATTCCCTATAGCTATGGGGAGTTAATTCTCGGTTGATAGTCCCCTCCCGGGCGAAAAAAACCACAAATGTTCAAGCTTTTGTGCTCCGTGGCACTCGGTGAGGGGCAAATTTGCGGTCTGCTTTCGGTTTGGGAAGAGTCTCAAAGACACTGCACATGTGGAAGAGCCAGGGTCAACGCCTATGAATCGATGAACCGGAAGCACATTGTGATGATTGCGTGTGTCCGCTAGACGACGTACAGATCGCCCTAATTTGTATTTCTTGTTTAAGAAAACCTAATTTAATAAATTAAGACTATGCAAACTAGCCGCGAAGTGGACAAGCTCATTTTTTTCTTTCCTTCTTTCCTCCTTTCTCTCTCTCTCTTTATCTCTTTCTTTCTCTTCTTTTCCCTCTGCTTCTCTCTCTTCCTCGTCCACTCTCACCTTCTGTCTCTCACCTTCTCTCTCTTCTTCTTCTCTTTCTTTCTCTCTCTTTTGTCTTTCTTTCTTCATTTCCTTCTTTATTAATTTTCTTCTTTCTTTTCCTTTTTATGCCCATTTCTCATTTCTCATTTCTCTTCCCTTTTTCTTTTTTCTTTTATATAATCAAATACAAGTTTCAGCGATAACTCTCTCAACTTCAAAATGGATTTCTAAGATTTAGGTCTAGTTACGGATTCCAGTTCACGTTTCCACAGATAAACAATAACTTCTTTTCACTGAAATCCTGTTATTATACTCTAGGTATGTTGTGCAACTAGATTTAAACATGTATTTTTCTTAGGCAGCTACCCCTTTCTTAGTACCCCTAGTCCTATAGTGTCCGTAAGTACAAACAAAACATAATTGGCGAGGGGTCAGATTTACACGACATTTTGCAATCTGCTGTTGATCAGTTTTTTATCCACAGAAAACGGGGTGCTGTCAGATGCACGAATTTCCGGTAAGCAAGGCTTCCTAACCCAATTAAAGGCTGCCCAGTCCTGGTCCCTTCAAATAAATGTTAATGTGTACACGTATGTTTTCTGTTGTCAATTCTAGCAGCACACAGGATCTATTTTGTCAGCTGTTGCTGAATATACTGTTTACAATTGTTCCTTTATTATGTTCTTCACTACCCATTTCTTGTTGTTAGTTAAAACTTTGAAACGTTTTAACAAGATGTAGTGATTGGGGAACACGTTGGAGCTGCATATATATAAATATAGGCCTATATATATATACCACTGTATGATGACTTGAACAGTTCTGAACTCTTACATGAAACCGTTTTAATTTGTGGCTTCGAGTCATGCAGGCATTCTCGACTTGAGCATCTGAGTGGAGACAACTAGATAAGCTAGAATAAGAGGGCTGGAAGAAGCCCCTTCCCCCCTCGTCCTCCAAGCGCATGCGCAAGCTCACGCGCACATACACACAGAGCAACAACCCTGCCGTCTCCCCCCCCCCCCAACCGCACAAACACACAAACACCCGGCCATTTTGCTTCGCCAGCAGCACGAGCGAAAACCCAGCGCCGTCCTTCTTCCGCCACGAACGTGCAGAAATCTGTGGCCACTGCGTCGTCTGCACACACTGGTCCCTCTGCCTCTTCGCCCTCGCCGCGGACAAATCGCATTTCCCGTCATGGCAAACGACAAAGGAGGCAATTTCCCGTCGCCCGAGCTGCGCGCGCATCTCGCACACGTTTGTCGCCGGCGCTCGCGCTTTGGCCACGGCACGTGCAAGCGCGCGGCCCCCCTGTTCCGTGCGAAGCCGCGGCTGCTGCATGCAGCGACAACAACAGGAAAAAGCGGAGATCGAGCCGGTGTCTTGTCTGCGAGCTTCTTAGGAGCTAAAACAGGCGCCTGTGCGACGGTCTTTGCCGAACGCCTGATTTTCGGGATGATTAGGTTTGGCGTTGGTGTCACGTGGATCGGGTCAGTAGAACGTCAATGGCGGTAAAGAACCAAAGGACTGACCAAACGCTTACGCCTGCAGCAACGATCTCTTCCCGTTTGAAACCAGAGATTTTGACCTCTGAAGTTTCTGCAACGAAACTAGCGAAGAACTGTTGCTGCACAGAAAACTTAATAACATTTTGAGGAAATGTAAATTCGCATTTTTTTTAAAAAGACGACTAGACATCTTTATCCTGTATAGTTGTATCCGACTTGGTCGATCCGCCTAAGCTGGAGTTGAAGGTACTCTGACCCATTATTTTACGAGGTTCACGGGCCTGTCAGATAGAAGTGTTAGGCACAAATATGTCCTGCCTTTCACTTGTTCACGCTCTCGACAAGACACCAAACCAGGGGAACTCCATTTTTTTTAAACTCCACAGTTCGCAGATTTAATTATGTTCTGTCAATATAAATTCAGACAAACAGCCAAACAGTTATTATATTCCAAAAGGTTCCCACAAACAGCAAATGTTTTCAAAGGCACATTAACTTAAATCTCTGTGACCAACTGCCGGCAGACAGCGTCAGGTAAATGAGTGAAAGAGAGTGAAAGAGAAGACATCAGTATAACTTAGGGGAAGATGAGCGAGGATTGAATGTCCAAGATCAAACGTTTAAACGGTATTCGTATGTTATTTCCCTCTTGTTATTCACAGTCAGTTACTAACACAACTCTCGGCGTGTATAATACGTATTAGTATGATGTCCGCACCATTCTTTCAAACAATAATTTCCCTCAAAAGTTCGTGTGTTCAATGCAAATTCAACCCGGACAATTTAGCATCTGGCCTGCCAGACGCCTGGCACTACAGGGAACAGTACTAGGACTGGTTGGCCAGGTGTCAGTATAATGTGACTGGGTGGGACTGAGGCCTGTGTTGCGAAAGTAGTTCCAGTGTGGCATCACGTTAACCTGCCTCAAGCATCCCCGTCTTCATACCCACCTAGTCTGCGAGAGGACGAAACTGAAAGAACTACCAGACTGATAGCCGCAGCAAGACGGCCAGTGCAAGGAGGCAGGTTACTGTTCAGGAGAACAAGAGGCAAAATGAAGTCGGCAAAATGTTTAACTCGAGGAAATAGGCTAATCCTTGACCACTTTCAGGCCCTGTATGCAAGACAACCGAATAGGCGACTTACTTCTGTCATTGAGGATATTTCAGAATAGGCTCCTTGAATTTCCCATAAACAAAAACCGAATAGTCTTTTTTCCCCTGACTATTCGGTAATAAGTTATTCGGTAATAGGTTATTCGGTAATAGGTTATTCGGTTGTCCCAAAAGCGAATAGCTTATTCCAAGTTCGCCGGAACGGGGTTTTAATAGACAGAAAAAAAATCCGACATACTCCATGATTTAGACATCTATCAGAAATAAATATTTCGAAGAGCTGATATTTTGGGCAATAGACGAAGTGCACAAATTACATGAAGCAGGATGAGCTGTTGAAAAACAGCAGCCCTTTCCAGGGCTTACGTCACGACTATGGCGCAATTCTCGCTCTGATCTCACTTTCCAGTGGCGGCGTATAGAGCGCGGGAACAAGCCGACTTACGCACATTATACCAAAGTCGACATTTTTCTGCTTCAAACCATTTGATAAGTTTTTCGTCAAGGCTAGTAAATGTTGAGACGTTTAATCGTAACTTCCATAAAATGATGTCGGCCTATATAACTTCTAGAAAGACTTCGGTGTGTTTTTGCTTTGAGGGCAGGCAGTACGTGGGAGTACCTTTAAAGTGTCTTTCGCGGTAAGATCTTGATTGTCCTCTTGCTTCTCTTGATATAACTATAATTTCACCAATCCTTTCACCTTAAAAAAATCTGTAAAAGAATTTCCACGAAATTCGAATAGATCAGTTTGTTACGGAAGAATAAAAAGCATTCTGGCGCTGCTGTAGATACGAAAGAAAACAAAAGATTATTTTACTGGGGGGGGGGTATATAAATTCAAATGAAACATCTCTCCACACTCCACACCTTTCTCCTCTTCTTGCCGTCCCTCTCCTCCTTCGTGCCTCTCGCTTACCTTCTGTCTTTTTTTTTCGCCTCGTCCCTGTTCTCTCTCTTTCTCTCTCACTCTTTAACCTCTGACCGACGCACCTGTGTTTCCCTGCATTCTTGTTCTGCTCTCTGCTTAAAATTGTTTAAATTTTCCCCTTATTTTCGATGCCTTTCAGTTTTTTTAAAAAAAGCATAAATCCACCTGGGCCTGGTTGCATATGCGTTTGTATTGCTAATCCATTTGTAAATATGCGCGTAAGCTGTACAGGTCGAAAGGGCATTACGACAGCTCTTACGACAGGGAGAGCAGATACTACCGCTTATGCAACCCAATCCTGGAGCGTTTGACTATCTTTGGGAAGTATTTACAGTATTAACACGTTTATCGTGACATGCAGCATCTAGGGAATAGAGTACTATGCATCTGTATTAAAGATCCACTGCTACTTCAAGAACGAGAAGTGAGTACATTTAGAAACCATCTACCTAGAATGCACTAATAGCTATAGGCCTATGTAAGAAGATACACTCCCAGGCATGAAATATTACACCTATGTTTTACACCTATGTATTACACCTACGTGCACGCGCACGTCCATGCTCACACATACAGAAGGATGCATGATAGGAAATTCTAAAATGAAAAGAAAAATCAAAGTTTGAGTTAAATTCGACTATTCGTAAATTCGTGCTGAGGTCACGCTTGGTTTTTTTTTCTTGTTGTGGTGTTGCCATGTTTTGCTTCCTGTTTCGATCAGGATTTGTTTGTCCCAAACAGTATTCCAAGTACAGAGGTAAAAATCAGCAAAAGATTGAGGCCTGGTTTTCTGTGTCTTGTACTATCTGATGCTCAGTGTATGTGTCAGTTTTACTGTCATTGCTGTGTAGTCGTCCAAACTGCACAAAAATAAGATATAAGCGAGCAGGCTCTCCTAAAATAAACAAGGAGGAGAAGAAAGAAAGAGCGAGAGAATGAGAGAATGAAAGACAAAAAAGGAAGGAAAAAATAACGATCCAGCTGATCAGCCTGTAATAGTTTTAACAGTGCTTTTACACATAGCCTACTTCAAAAATATAGTTCTAGCCAAAACTTCCATGGCTGAGGTGCACAGCTCACCTCTAGCGCCCTAGTTCAACGCTATAGTATTCAGTGCACGCAGTTCACTCAAGCACTTCGATATCAATAACTGGTTGAAATGCTTGACTGAGCTTCAGCATACTTGATTTGACTGCGTACCTTGCCTTAGTGCTGAGCTTGGTTTATAGAGGGATGCTATGCACCTCGCCTCTGTAAGGGCAGCTTGGTCCTTCTCCCCTCCACCTTATTTTTAAAAGGTGAAATCTTGACAAGAACAGCAGGAACAGTCCATAATCTCGTTAACAACCCAACAACCAAAATAAATCAATACACAAATAAATAGCTCGTCATAAACTTCACACGCCTGCACCGGGAGTTCTTATAAATGGCCCACAGCTGGTAGTCTCCCATATTCTACTTTCATAGCATAGGAGTTCGCCATTCGCCATTACCAATCAGGTAATCGTGCTTGCACTGCACGTCTCCCGCACACTTTGTTTCTCGTCTGTCGCGTGTTGTGATTGACTCTTCTGTGTTATTCTCGCACAGTTGGGGTTATTTCGCTCTTGGCTGTCACGTGGTTTTTTTTTCTTACATTGGAATTTTGCGTTAAGTAGGAGAGTTTTTTCTTAAACTGGAATTTTGCGTTGAGTAGGAGAGTTTTTTGTCTTAAATTGGAATTTTGCGTCGAGTAGGAGAGTTTTTTCTTAAATTAGAATTTTGCGTTGAGTAGGAGAGGAAAGAGGGGGGGGGGCTTGGAGGGGAAGGAACTTGATCGCATGCCGTCTCAAAGTCTGCAAGTGTGAGAATGCAGATCTCCCCTCACTCGCCCACGTTTCTACAGAGAGACGTGGTTGGAAGGGTTAAAAGTTACCTTGGCAAGGGGGATAACAACTTGAGGTTAGTTGTTCCGTCTCCTACAGACACACAAACATCTACATTACACCCCCTCACTTTGTTTTAATGACAAAAACACTTTTCTTTAGGCATCTTCGCTGAGAAAGTTAAAAACCCAGCAAGTTTTAAATTTCGTACAGTTAGAGCAAAATCTGATCAGTTTAAAGGAAGAATTCCCTCAAAATTTAAAAAAAGAGAGAGAAACTCCCAACTGAACACAAGGGGGCGCGGAACCGACATAATCTCTTGCTCCGCCCCTTCTTCCCGCCCCTGTGTAACTGTCGTTAGTTTGCCGTGGTCTCGCGTCATGCAGCGGCCAGCCTCGCATCCGATCTGCTTTTCAAACATTCATGAGCGCCGACCGGCGGCTCAATGTGGCTAATCTTCATCCGGACTTCCTCTCAATTTCCGCTTTCCCTCATGTAAGACGCGTCCTCATTGGCAGAGAGGCATCGGGCGTGCGTGCAAGCAGGTGTTAAGTGTGACAGGCACGTGCTAGGCTGCTGCAGTCACCCGCCCGCTCCTCCCTCCCCCCACACCCACTTCACCTTTACTACCGGCCTGTCCGCCACCCACTCTCCTTTCCCCGTGTCCCCTGCCCCACCCTCTGGCAGGGTATGTCATTGGCGACAAATCATGGACAGTGACTATTTCACCCGTGCGACTGGTTCCGGCAACTGCGCTCCGAGAAGCGGCGTCTGCGCAATCTGGGCCCGTGTCGTCTGCTGCGCTGCAGTCGCGTGCAGCTGCGGTTCTCTCTGCGACCAGGAAGCGTGACTGTGTGACAGCTAACTGGCATAGCAAGGAGACCTCAGTGAGAAAATCGCTTTGCAGTCAGCGCCTGGACACCGACAGATCGTTGAGTCAGTAAGTATAACCGCTAGATATTCTCGTGTCCTGTGCTGCGTGTTTGTGTGTGTGCGCGCTGCGTGCGTGGGTACGCTCCATGAGAGCGTGTGGGCCTACCCAGTTGTTGGATTGACCATCCCCGCACTAAATGCAACATATATACATATATATATTTGAATTCTCGTGTCGTGATCATGTGAACACATAAATCAATGTTTGTAGAAGTCTATGCACGAAGAAAAAAATTGTTAAAGGGACTGTTTTGATAAATATAATCGCCGGAAGAAATATAATAAATCATTTTGAAACACGATATATATATATATATACACAGAAACTCTGAAATATAAGAAGAGGGTCGGCTGGAAGAAAAAGTGGGGGAAGTTAAAAGCTAACTGGAATGTTCCTAATGACGAGGGAATGTGAAAAGTGGTGGTGATAGTGACGACAGCAAAGATGATGGTGATCAGGACGACGACAACTACGATGATTACTGTACAGTTTGTTTCGCTATTTACTGTTCAACATCAAGCACCCGCATAATTTATATGGAGACGAGGGTGGGTGGAGGGGTGGACCAAGGCAGAAAGAGAGAAGTAGAAGAAGTGGGCGGGGGGAGGGAGAGATGAAAAGATGAAAGAGAAAGGCATTATAGTTTACAAGAAACAAGGCCCCGGTTTAAAAAAAAAATAGAGGGAGTATGGGGGAAAACAGGATAGGAGAGAAGGAAGAGAAGAACTTCAGACGTTCTCTTAGAAGACGCAATTCCTGGTTCCCTTAACATATCTGCAAGACATCAGCAGCTAGGATGTGTCGTGTGGTCTGCGCTGACCTAAACAGATCGCGTTGTGGGTTACCAGACAGCGGGATTACTTACTGACAATCTCTTCCTTTTCTCCTCCCACATTGTCACAGAAACGTATACTTCAGAGCCTTTCTTGAATCTTGTGTTTCATATTTATTCTTTGATTCTTGATCAAGTGCCGTCACGGTGAAATAAGGTAGTCGTTTTTTGATGTATGAAATGAATATTTACAGTGGGTAAAAGCATCGATTGCATAATGCCTTTTTTACTCCTTTTTAACTCGACAATTCAAAGGTCTCACTCATTTCCTCCCCTACCCAACATGTCTGCCCCTACCTTTCTGAAATTATGAATGACATTCATGTGTTGAGCTGATATTTACAAACAGTGAAACTTATCATATATCAGAGTTAATCATAATCGATTCGTTTTCTGCTATTAAATCTATTTATAATCGCAAACATTTGTTGTTAGTTTTTTAAAGTTTACGAAAGATTTCCCTGCTCTAAGACTTGCTGAAATATCAGAAGTAAAAAAAAAAAAAAGTAACACCTCTATTTAATGCAGTGTTTACTTTCATTGGCAGAGAAAGAATCGCTTTTAATAATCTCCAGTATGCATTTACATTTCACTGTGTATACTTGTCTCAAGAAGTGTTCAAGTTATAACAGTTGTTACCGAAACAGACATTTATCTGGAACCCTTTAGTGTAAAAAAAAGTGTTCTGGTCTGTGTTCTCGAAAGTGTTCAAATGGCCGGAAAATATATAACTGGTGTTTTGATAATGTTCCAAATACGTGCCAGAAGCAAGCATTCAGTCAGGTAATGGCATGCTAAGAACGCTTAGAACACAGGTAGCACACATCTTCCATACTATTTACACACGCAGAACATATTTAGCACCTGGTTTAACATGCTTTACATGTAATAAGTGTTTAAAATATTTAGAGTGTATCATTCGCAACTGCGAGCTATTTGGAAAGCCGCGCTAGAACCTTAACGATTTTTTAACCTAGTCCTCGCTAGCAGACGTCCAAACGACATCACTGCACTGACATCATGGAGGACCTTTGATTAAGATTAACCTGCTAAGACACTGAGACGAGCAGTGGACAGACAACTTCTGTTCTCCACACACACACACACAAATTATAATAGACTCAACGAGTGATGATAAGTTTTGTTGTGTAATGGGTCGAACCGCTTGAGCGTGAGTACATACGTAAGTCTGTTATCATCCATAAAACTGTTCTCAGGATTCAGCCATTCAGACTGGTAGTTACTGCCAGAGTGACGTAGAGAAACACGGTACGTACGGACATAGCAAACCTGCCATAGTTCTCTTATGATGCTAGCTTAATTTCTGGCTAAGGGCCTTTCTTCGCCGTCAAACGTAATTTCTAGTTTGCCAAGCGCAATCATTCATAAACATTATGCCTATATATAGTCTTCAAGATCGTTCACAACTCCCTCTCTGTCAGTTTCTGTTCAGCCAGCTTCTTCTCGTCATTCTGTGGCAAACATGTAACTGAAATAATTAAATCTTGTAAATAGGCAGTAAACTTTAAGCAGTCTGTGTTAAAAAGAAGTAATAAGCGCTTTCAGAAAATTAGCTGGAAGATTGATGGCTGGTGGCTGGGATGGGGTGTACATCTCATCTCATCTGTTAGGGAGAGGTAACCACCTTTCTCCATCCCCCTTCTACTCTGTATCACTTTCCCTCTGTCTTTTCTCCTCCTCCTCCCCCTCTTTTCTCTCTCTCTCTCTCTCTCTCACACACACACAGCAGTAGCAGCAACAGCAGAAGCAATAATGAGAGAAGAATTTAATTTGGTCAGAAGAAAAGTATCTGCATTACACCCTGAAACTCAAGACGCTTATTTTATAAATCCGCCGCAAATGATGACTGATAATAAACTTCATAACCTGGTATGTAACCTTAAAAAAATTATGTTGATTGCAGAATGTTTTTACAAAATCCAGATACACTGATTTTAAATAGTGTAATAGCCTATTACTTAATAGGCACAAAAGTGTACTAGATTTACTAAAATGATTAGTGACATCGCTATAGAAAAGAGGGGGACAACTGAACTTTAATGTTTGCAGGGCATGTCCACGTTTCTATTTAAAAACTGACAAAATTAGCCAGAGTGTGGTTTGTATATACTGACCACACAATCTCTCTTTGTAAGGGCAAAGTGTCCCGTGACCTTTGTTTAAGTCATAGGGAAGTGGGGTGTTTGAGACCACCATTCCTCTGTGGGCCAGCATCGTGAGCGGGGGGGGGGGAGCCCATCTCCTCCCCATTACTACCTTGTCTTCCCATGAGATCAGGTACCCCGTCGTAGCTGGATGAACTGGGAAAGTGTGCTGCGGTGCAAGGGGTTCGAACCAGCTCTGGTCTCCCCATCGGGTTCGGACGCCCGCACTCTAACTACTCGGCCATCTGCTTCCCCATCTCCTTTAATTCTATTTTGAAATTTATAAAAATTTGCCAGTGTGCTTTTTTTAATACTGACATCACAGTCTATCTGTGTACTTATTTTAATATTGACCGATGGAGTTCTGGATTTAAAAAAAATATCGTTCACTTTTACTTTAATCTCTCTCTCTCTCTCTCTCTTATCCTGTGTCCACCACTCCCCAGATACCTGAGTTCTATACTGAGCAGGTGTCACGGTCTGAGTTTTCCTTGTGCCGAGTTTTTGCGATGACGTCACTGCGCATGCCCAGTCGTGTCCTCTCCTGGCACTCATTTCCAAAAGAACACCTTAGAATACAGGCTAGTGCAACTAGTCTTTTGTAACTGAAAGGGACCGAGAATGTGTCAGAGATGAATACAACTGTACGAGAAAATTATAAGGTTGCACGCGAAAACTGAACTCACTGGTACACGCACAGCTAGAGCGCTTTCGAAAACTTACGTTTGCCAAGATCGCATGCGACAAATTAGACACAGAGTTATTAGAAAAGTATAGGCCTAGAACTAATGAGAGAACTTCACACAGGTTTGCGGGCGAAAACTGATCTCGCCTATACACGAATAGAGTGCACGCGAAAACTTCGCCTGGTGACAAAACAGAGCGGTCGAACGACTGGGCATGCGCAGTGACGTCACCGCGTAGACAGACCGCGTCCCTGGACCTGGGCTGGCTTTCATGAGTGTTCGTATCTACACTTCCGGTCTTAAGAGCAGTCGTAAGACCCATACGCTATGTGATTTCACGCGCATCTTTATGAACGAACAGTAGATACTAACGCTCATGCAAGCCAGCATACTCCTGGGAGAGTCGAAAAAATATACAGTACGTTGGTGGAAGTGGCGCATGTGACATCAACCTTTTCTGGCAGCAGACACGACGGTGTATCCCTTCAGTGCGTCAAGGCACGTCGCCTACCTTGAAGTTCTGCATCGTGTCTGCTCGCAGACACCACTTTACTCTGCACGCAGGCCGAAAAGATCCAGGCAGCCACCGTTCTTATGGCGACACACTAGCTACAGCTTGGCTACACGGCGTAAACGCCGACATTAGCTATTTCCGACAAGTCCATGCTTGAGTTCATTTCAGCGCTTGTTTCTAAAAGTTCGGCTGCGTCTAGCTGCGTATCCTCTCAGAATGAACTCTTTAACAGCGGCAATAAGGTGTTCAGTGTAATGAGTTATGACACACCAGTTACTACTGATGTAAATCGGAGAATCTGTATGCATTGTATTATAGACAGCACAGTACAAATACCAATACAAAAATTACTACGGCATCAGCAGCACCATCTGCACGCAACAGCAAAGCCCTGTTCTAGATGCTAAACCAAACAGTGCCAAAAATCATCTGCCACTCATAGGTGTTCAGATGTTTCTCGATTTTCCCAGCAGTTCAGTAACATCCTAACAATAACTCCAGGACCGCACCGTACAACAAAGCAGGCTACAGGGGTCTTCGGGTTGAACAGCTTGTATTTAAAACGCGTGGCCATGTTTTGTACCTTCGTTCCCTCCTATACATCTCTCAGTACACGCAGTTACCGTGACTCCCCTGTTTTATGGGCCGACATGTCACTCAGGGGGTCGGTTGTGGGGAGACTACTCGCCTCGCAACCGCGACGCACGCGCGATAATCGCACCATTAACTTGAACAGTTTGGAATTCATTAGCGCCGTAACTGTCCCCTTTATGGTTTTTAAATGAAACTCGCGGTCTGCGCAATCCAGTTCCATAGGGCGACGCGTTTTGTCGGGCCAGCGATCCATCACAACAAGAAAAAAATGCAAGCACGGGCAGAAACGCGTTCAGTTCTCATTGTCAGTCAGAGAAAAGCCATGGCAAGATCACAGCAAAATGGCAGCAAATGTAAATCTGCGGCTGGTCTGCTATTTTTGTTGGTTTAAGATGTCTTATTTAAGAACGTCATCACGTACATTTTTGTGACGGGCGCTGTTTCATGCTTTTACCCCAAATTTGTGATGTTAACGTTTTGCACTTTATGCTGACGTTGTAATGTTTTGCATTTTACGCACTAAGTTGAATGCTGTGCATAGGATGCATGTTTAGAGGATTTATTTTATCCTTTCGTTCTTGTTGTTAGTTCATGTGATGTTTTCTTCTCATAAATTCACGGCCGATGTAGTGTTTACTTTTTCGTACCCTCCCTCCCCACTCTCTCTTTCTCTCTGGTACATGAACGCAACCAAGCACACACGCATACAAGCAACACACACACACACACAAATCGATGCGCGCGCTATGTTTATAAGCATAGTTTTGGTTTTTGTCCAAAGGGAAATGTTCGTGATCTGTTTTAGGTTGTTGGGGAGTGAGGTTATATGAATTCCCCATTTTTTTCTGTAGACAAGCATCGTGATGCCGATGCCCATCTCCTGTCCCTCGGTACGCCTAACCTTCGTTCATTCACAGCTGGGTGGACTGGCAGAAGTGTGGTGCGGCACAAGGGCATCAAACCCAAAGCCTTCTGGTCCGGCGGCCAGCTCTAACCACTCGGCCACCCACTTTCCCATTTCTCTCCAGTTTCTATCTGGTTTCTGTCTACTTTGCGTAATATGTAATAAGTGCTGGGCGAATGGAACACGCTATACTTAATAAAACAGTTATCAACACGCTATTATTGATTCTCCACCTCGAAGCAAGTAATTCCCTCACCAACAGGTTATTTAATGGAATCTCACGTTTTTTACTGATAGGGCTGTCTCCAAATGAATTTCAGTTCATTTGTTTAATTATCTAAAAGACTGCTGTACACAACTGTTCGGTTTTTTCTCCCTACATTATCTCCAATCACCTGGGCTAGGTTGCAAAATGTTCGTATCTGCACTTCCGGTCATAACAACTGTCGTATGGCCCATTCACCTTGTGTACTTTATGCGCACCTTTACGGACGAATAGGAAAGACGAAAGCCCATCCAGCCTAACCCTGACTTCTGTGGCTTGGCAGTAGAAATGAACTTTTCTTGAGTTCTCAGTACCAATTAGTCCAAGGAGCCAGGTAGAGAAGTATTTATTTTTGTTATTTAAGTTTGCCTAAACTAAGTGTGTCTGGAACCTATCTGCCAAGAACAAAATTTCATTCGCTCCTACGAATGCTCAGACACCAGTGGCGAGGTAAGCGAGTTAAGAAGGGCGGTAAGCCGATGAGGAACAGTTGTTTTCATTCTGGTTCTACCTCTTTCTGTACCTTCACCCATCCATCACCTCAGGTTTCCATCTTGAGACAGTAGGGGTTTTTTCTTATCATACATATTCCTGCAGAAGCCACACTCTACATACGGGAAATAGAAATTGAGTGTGAAAGTTTGCTGTGAGTCCACATTAACATTTCCATGACAGCATTTTGACACGTAAAGAAACTATGAATTTTACACCTACCTACCTACCTACCTACCAACCACCCGATTCGCACCCATTGAAAAGGAGATATTGCATTCATTTCCGCCTCCTCAACATCGGCTCTAGCATGCTACAGTTCAGTCTGCACTGCTAAATCACCAACTGAATAAAGATCCGTATGACAACATACACATAAACGTCGGTTGAAAAAAGAGGAAAAATTAGAAATGGAAAGTTTAATGGAAGATGTGAAAATCTAACGCTGTATCTTCAGTCAGTGACTCAACCCTTTAACCATTCGACTACAGACACGGTTCGACAGAGTTTTAAAGGTAAATAATAACAGCAACAACAGTATATTATATTTTACAGTCAAACCTCCAATATACGACTTTGAAGAAACAGCCAAAATCAGGTCTTATAATGGAGGGGTCTTATAAGGGAGGACTAGTTGCACTGAACCGTTAGTACATGCAGGTACATGTGCCGTGAGGGATGGGGATGAGAAATAAACACATCTGCATGTATTTTATTGTGGCACTCAACTGCAACACGTGTTTTTAAATGGTTTTTTTTATTTACCACTGAACTACATATTAACAGTTTTTTTTGCATCTCAGTTACTTAACGTGTAGTTTTATCACACATCAGACTATAGTTGTTTCATCCTGCCACACATCATTAACAAAATTTTCTTAAAACAAGACTTAAACACAGAATATAAAATAAGACCTTAAGGAATGAATTACAACAAAATCTGTGATATAAACTATTTGTCCTTCTGTGAAATGTCGGAAAGACACACAAGTCGCAATATTGTGCAAAACCGTCACTTACTTCATTCCGTTAGGCGCCAAGTCGTAAATGATGTCGGATGCAATATTTAATGCCGACTTCTCTTTGTTGCTTCTCTGTTAGGAGCACTTTCAATCTCTTTTCTAGATTCAAAACAGTTCTTTTGCTCTTCTCAGTGGATTTGGGGTCGACGTTTCGAGTCTCTGAGTGAATATCTTTGCAAAAAGAAGTCTGCTAACCTTTTTCAGCTCGACCAGGGAAAGTCGTATACTATGCAGAACTGGTCGTTGGTCGGGTTAAGGAGGGAGTCGTGGTTGTGGTTGGTGGTGGTTATTTAAAGGGACAGTGCTTCCACCTCGCGGTGATTTCGCACTGTGGGAGATGGGGGTCCGATTACTAAGGTATGCACTGAAAGAACCACCAGACTGATGGCTGCAGTAAGATGGTCAGTGCGGACAGGCCGTTTTAATGTGCGGGGAGATGGCCGAATGGAGTTTGCACAATGTTTAACTCCAGGAAATAATCCTTGGCCACACCAGGATTCGAACCAGCAATCTTCCATCGGTTAGTCCGCAACTCTACCAACTGAGCTAACCAGGCCCCGTATCATAAGGAAGGAGTCGTAAATGGGAGGTCGTTTATATATAGTAAATGGTCTCCGTCAGAAAGTTTTGGGTCGTTGGCTGGACGAAGTCGTATATAGGAAGGTCTTATATGGGAGGTTTTATGATATGATATGATATGATAT
>SMGT01004695.1:60943-73012 GCA_004794575.1 Lanistes nyassanus
CCCCCCCCCCCCCCCCCCCCGTTTTAGATTTCTAACTTTTAAACTCCGAAACTATGTCAGAACACTTGCAGTAACAATAAACACTGCTTTACCCACTGGGAAGCGGGGAGCATCATGGAGACATTTTCTTCGCATGTTGCTGTCTAGGCGTCACGGAGTTTGCTTCAGCTGTGATCTAGATCGCACATACACTACCCCCTCCACTCCCACCTCACCAGCCCCCAAACTTGCCCGTATCGCTGCTCCTTCCTCTCATTGTGTTCGCGAACACTTAGAGCCGAGGCAAATGGACACTTTAGCTATCGGAGTAATCTAACCATGCAAACTTTGCAATCAAAGGCTGAAATTTGTCATGTGTACAGTGCCGGCTTTTGATACGCAACGCCGGCATTAGACATCAAACGGTAGCTGCTTAGGATGGCGTGACCGTCTTCAACAAAAAAGGTGGAGCTGGGGGAAAGGGGCGGACCCCGCCCCCGTCCCACGAGCTTTTTGAGAGAGTAAGAACTTTGGTAATAAGCGTTTCAGCGGCGCTGGTGGGGAGATTGTACTGCGCGGGGTCAATCTTCGCCCTGGGCGGGTGGTGGTCCCGTGAGTGTGCAAAGCCAGGTCGCGACATCACAGACACTATTGGTTGTGAAACTGGTCTGTAGTACCTTTGTCTTCAGCAAGAAAGGTTTGTTAGTGCCGAATTGCAACCACTGCATACAGCAAAAGCAAAAAAGCTCTTGCGTTTATGTAAAGACATACATTGAGCTGAAGTGCTTGAGTTTCCTCTGTGCTGTAAAAACGCTCATCTTCTGGCGGTCGAAGCTAGGGTTCTTGCCGCTGTCCGCGTCTGGTTGAACTGTGTGCGTGTGTGTGGTGGAGGGAGGAGGAGGGAGCAGGACGCGAACAGAAAAATTTTGATCGTTTGAAAGAATCTTGTCCCAAATGGAGCCGCATGATGCTAGAATTTATTCACAGTCAAAGCTTTGACGATAAGTATATGTATAATGTACTATATATTGTACTAATTAATACGCTGTATAGAGAGAAGAGAGACCTGATTCGAAACCGCAACTTCGAGTCCGCTCGTCTATCAATGAGCCAGACATGAAATTTACATGTGTACAAATGGCAGTACTGGTGATGCACCAAAAGAAAACATGTAAACATGTAAAGCTCTTCAAAATGGAAAGGGTATTTCCATGTTTAATTTTTATTTTACAGCGTCCCCTAAACGACTTCGGCAGGTGAATGGTCAATAAAGAATGGACAGCTGTTGAAAAAAGGAATCTGAACTAAGCCATAATATCGTTCAGTTTCTGTGTTCTTACAACGAGTTCACAGGCGCTCCACCAACCACCAGGTGCTTGTTTTTAATCAGAGAATCAATACAGAATTGAGAAAGAATGACTAAGCAATCGAGAACAAAGAATGAAGGAGACAACCAGTGCTTCTGGCTATCATTTTGCCTGCCTGCTAAGGCTGTCTCTGTCAACCAGTTCTTCTGTCATTTTCCCGGGCTGCTGACCCTATTTGTGGTATGCAGTACTTCTGTCATTCTGCCGGCATGCAAACACTGTCTCTGTCAACCAGTACTTCTGTCTGTCATTTTGACGGCATACAAACCCTATTTCTGTCAACCGGTACTTCTGTCTGTCATTTTGCCGCCATGCAAACCCTGTTTCTGTCAACCAGTACCTCTGTCAATCTGCCCGCTTGCAAACCCTGTCTCAGTCAACCAGTACTTCTGTCTGTCATTTTGCCGCCATGCAAACCCTGTCTCTGTCAACCAGTACTTCTGTCTGTCATTTTGACGGCATACAAACCCTATTTCTGTCAACCGGTACTTCTGTCTGTCATTTTGCCGCCATGCAAACCCTGTCTCTGTCAACCAGTACTTCTGTCTGTAATTTTGACGGCATACAAACCCTATTTCTGTCAACCGGTACTTCTGTCTGTCATTTTGCCGCCATGCAAACCCTGTTTCTGTCAACCAGTACCTCTGTCAATCTGCCCGCTTGCAAACCCTTTCTCTCTCAACCAGTACTTCTGTCTGTCATTTTGCGGCCTGCTAACCATGTCTCTGACAACACCTGCAACTATGTGAACCTGTTTGTCTCCCCATCCCCCATCCCCCCTGGTCTCCTTCTCTCACTCCGTACCGCCGTGGTAGCCTTGTACGTAGCACTGTCGCCGCAGCCGACAAGACACGGTTGTCTGCCCCTTTTCAGTGCATCCCGCGGGGTGGACACGCCGATTTGCACACCGATAGTAGCAGCGGGTCTATGAAGTGGGGTTGTGTGGAACGCCCGATGCACTTCAAAACCGCGGTCCGTGACCACGAAAGAAGGGGAGGGGGTGGAGAGAGAAAGAGAGATTGAGAGGGAGGAGAGTGAGAGGAGAGAGAGACTGAAAGGGGAGAGAGAAAGGAAGCAGAGGTTCAAACGAGTGGGGCTGGTTCTGGTATTATGATCCTTCTTTCGGGAAAACAGCCGTTCCGATCTGTTCATGTTCCTACTCACTACCACCACCGCCCCGCTACCCCAGAGTGCGCTCCCTTCGCGGGCCCCCACAGTTAACGCTTTATGAGAGGGGGTGAAGGGAGGACATCAGAGACTTGCAGGCAGAAGCTGTCTGTAACAGCACTTTTGTTTACAGTTCTATGTCGAACAAGACTAGAGTCCTCCCTGAGATACAAGAGATCCCACGTGCAGACGTAGAATGTAAAAGAGATCCCACGTGAAGACGTAGAATACACAAAACACGTGCAGGCATTCGAAAACGTCATATCATCCTTTTCCAGGAACAAACATGACTCTGTAGCCTTTATAATTTCGTCATGACGCTTCGCTTACTGAGAATTTGTATGTTGCAACAGCTCCTTTTTGACCCGTGTTCAAAGGTTTGACAGACGAGTGCTAGAGACTTACAGACTATCGCTTCTTGTAGCTTTGTCTCGTAGACTCTTATTGCACGAGTAAGGAATATTCACTTGCGTGAGTCAGACTAACAGAAGAAAGGTCTATATATCTTTTACCCCCTTTACCTTGGAAGAAATTTTTTAAAGAATTTTTGTTGGGGTGTAAGGTCACACGGAGAGTGTGACAATGCGTGTAGCGGCCGACTGCGGATATAATTCAGTCTTCTGTCGCACTGATGAAGACGATTCTAAATGGAGCCTTCGTGAGGCACGATTTTTCTGTAGGTGAGGCGCTTTAACGCAGTAGGTTGCACAGTCGTGTTCGTTCCCAGAAAACCGTGACATGCAGGCAGAAGGTGGGGTGAACGGAATGGGGATAGAGGGACGGAAAGACGAAATGGGGGGGAATGGTGAGGGAAAAAAAGGAGGGATAAGGAAAAATCAAAGGAATTAAAGGTGAGGGGAGAAAAGAACGCAGAGACATCTAATGCAAACATAGTGAAACACTCATGTGTAGAATACATGCGCGCGCAGATACAAGGGGGGTGGTGAAGAGAGGGAAGAGAGTGCACAACGGTGCAACGATTCACGCACGTGAAGGTCGACCTTGACCTGTAGTCGTTGTGTCACACGATCTCGTTCGATTATCTTAAAACTGGCCATTCATTTTGGGTTTTGCAGCAAGTCGTCATGTGTTTGACGAACAAGACACGAACATCTCCCGCTTACTGTCTCATGTTCGCCAATGAACAGCCTCGCCACGCCAAACGCTTGGCGCATTGTTCCGCGTCTTTCAATGGCCGCCATTACGTATGCATGGCAGACGAAAACAGACGACAAAAAGAGAGAGTTATACCCCTTTCCTGTCAGCGCGCGCACAAGGTGGCCGCGGTATGGTGCTCGTAAACCTTCACAAATTGCCAGCTCTCACAACAGACCTCTTGACGCGATCACATCTTGGCTGGTGTTAATCTACGCGCTTCTTCTCCAAAGCCGCGGTCGTAATGTTGTAAGGGTTGCCTCTAAACGATTTTAAGAAAGTATGATTTAAGATCCGCAAGTGTCCTTGTTGACGCTTTAGTGCTTCGTCAGGGGAAAAAAATTCTGACGGGTGGTTGTTTTTGTGATGCTTCAGCGTCTGTGGTGGTGGTGGGGTGGAGGGGGTGGTGGGGGTGGAAACCCATGTTGACAAGCCAGTGGTGTTAGGCCACATGAATAACAAAGCATGGACATGATCTTTGCTAAAGGTGCCTTCATTTTCCATTGGCCCTAACACCCGACTGACGTTTGAAGAACCGGACCAAAAGTCAATAAAATCTGATGAGCACTTTTAGCAGACAATCAGGGCATTTGAGAACATTTTGTTAATCATCTGTGACGTTTTCGAAAGAAAAAATTGACTTGATGATTGAGTTCCTTTAACTAAGGAATTTCTGACTTTCACGTGCATGCTTTCATTTCAGCCACTAGGCGCTGTTTTCACTGTCGAAAATTTCCTGTTTATAGTTTACCAAGAGCAGGATAACTGTGCAACGTCTTATTATGGGAGCCTTCCTATTCAGTTAACGCTGATAGATATGCGTGCATTTGGGGGGGGCTCTAAAATATTGGCGCACTTTCTGTACAATATATTGAAGCGTAACTCTTCAATATTTTTCACACATTTCAGCATTTTGCAGGCTCTGTTCACAAATTTTCAACAGGAAATTTATTTCTGATTGCAACAACTTTGCTTCATGTTGCCTAAGCCCACCATTCAACTCACCTTTCGAAACAATTGCATTATACAGTGGAGTCAAAACATAACGAGTTACAATCATTGCTAATGCAAGATGACGTAATCGTTTAGTATAGTACTCGGCACATTGCGCATGCTTGCCCCAGGTCGGTGGGAATGGCAAACTGGCGGCCTGGGGCGTTCACGATTCGCTGCAGTATGTGTGCTAGAAATCTTCCGCAGTGGCTGATAGGCAGTAAAGTGTCGATGGAGTTTGCTATTCCTGTGATCTGGAGAGAGCCAAGTGATCGTGCGAATGACTGCTATTTCTGCATAGTACCACCTGTGTTTACAGGCATCAGGGAACCCCCCCAAGCACCCCCACTCCCCAAAAATACAGTACCCAAATATACCGTCTGCTCTTAGACCAGTTCCGCACGGCGAAGGGGTTCCAGCACCTGAAGCCCCCGAAAGGATTTTCCATTGATTCAAAAGACGATGATATGGGAGACGAACTGATGTCCTCGGAGTCTGGTGACGATCAGTTCGTCGAGCACAGTGCGTCATATCATCACACAAGAAGAACTTAGATCTTGTTCGTGATCTGGGTCTGTCAACGGCTAAAGAGGAGTTGCCGGCATCATGGCCTCAGCAGCGGAATCTTCCAACAGACGATGCCCGAGTGACTTTATTTCGCGCTCGTCATGACCAATTTGCAGTTTACGCTGTCTGCATGAAAGGCACCTACCAGAACCTATAGCAGCTGTTGGACTCTCTTCAATGCAGTAAATACGATATGTATCGGTGGTGACTGGGAGGCTGTGTTGATGGGTTTGCAGTTGGGATATACGAAGTATCTCTATTTCCTGCGTGAATGGGACCGCCGAGCAAGGACGTCGAACTATGGGAAGAGAGACTGGCCTGCAAGGAAATCTCTGAAGGTTGGAGATCGAAGAATGTGCAGTACAAACCACTGGTAGAATCCAACAAAATCCTGCAACCTGCCCTGCACATTAAACTGTGCCTGCAGAAAAACTTTGTGAACGCCATGAACCGGACTGGAGCAGCTTTCAGGTATATGACTGACAAATTCCCTTTACTAATCGAAGCGAAAACTAAAGAGGGTGTTTTGTGGGTCCTCAGATCCGAGAGTTCTTCATTTATGAAAGGTTTGACAGACGACTATATAGGATGACAAAAAAGGGGGGGGGGGTTGGGATGCGTTTCTTTTGGCGTCAGTTAACTTCTTTAGAAATGTCAAGCTACATTGAACTTATTGAAAACATGTCGTATCTGTATCAAAAACTTGGGTGTAATATATCCTTAAAAGATACATCCATTGACGGTTATTTTTCTTTCCCGTGGACTGTAGTGTGGTTAGTGATGGGCGTGGGGAACGTTTCCAGTAGCAACAGGAACAGCTGAGAACAGTTACCAGGCTAAGTGGTCTACTTCCATGTTGGCTGTCTGTTGTTGGATGTTCGCTGTCAAAGATAACCCTGAACAGCTAGACAAACAACAAAGTCATGTTTGAAGGAGAAGCGGATAGTAACCAGTAAATCTGTTTCAGTATTACTCAGCTATACCAACTACTGCCGATCTCTCGTAAACCATAGCCAGTTTGCAATTTCACTGTAACATTCGTGTTCAGCACCTCAAAATTTATAATAAATAGCTAATTTCATTTGGAGACACCACTTTTTTTGACAATTTTGTTGTCCAGTGTATTTAGCTTGTCTCGAGCTTTGATTTTGAAGTCGCTATTTTCGTCTGTACCCTACTTCTCCTTAAAGAGGGGATTTCGGTGAATGTTTACTAGTGATGTAGTGTACGGTGGTGATGGCGACGGTAGTGGTGGTGGTGGCTGCGGGGGGAAGAAAGGAACTGCATTCATCTTTGTCTGATATTCGTCCGTGTTTCATCATTTTGTGAGACGAGTAGGGATGGAGAATACTTGAGCGCCTACAGCATCCCTACTCCTCTCGCATCCAATTCTGTTATGTATCGAAACATTTTCACCAACCATAGGGTATGAAAGGGTTGTTAACGCGGATTAAACTTGAAAACCGCTGGTAAATGTGATACTCAAATAGAGTCGTGTACTAAGCTGGCATCATGCATGCAAATAAAATTTAAATCTGAGAAAAATGTTGTTTTTTAAAAAAAAAATACTAGTAGAATAGCTGTCTTTGCAAACGGCGAAAAAAAAGAATCATTCGTGCCTGCAGAAACGCAGAGAGCCAGCCAGCCAGCCAGCCAGCCAGAAAGAAAGACAGACAGACAGACAGACAGACAGACAGACAGACAGACAGACAGACAGACAGACAGACAGACAGGCAGGCAGGCAGACGGGCAGGCAGACAGGCCCACTATAAGCTGATAAACTTCAACGCCTTTCGCCTCGGCAGTATAGACTAGCAAAGGTCACAGACTGTCAAACTATTGTTCCACTTGCAGCGCATTGTCGTGTGACGTAACTCCAAGAGTTTCTTGGTCTTATCCTTCGGCAGAAATCTCGCCTGCCTCTCGGACAATGATGGCAGGGGGTTGGGTCGCTCAGAGTTCTGAGTCTCGGACTCGTGTGTCGAAGGTTGCGGGTACGAATCTAGTTGTGGGCAAGGACTGGGTCCTGCAGTTAAACATTATAGTGCAGACTCTGTGACCATCCCCCGAACATTTAACTGCCTCTGCGCCCTGACCATCTTAACTGCAGCTATCAGTCTGGTGGTTATCCCAACAAGGTACTGGCAGCAAGATCTGCCATGTTCCTTACTTTCGACTCTCTCTTTGCTACGTGTTTGGGTACGGTAGGCTCCCTTGGTTGCATACGTCAGCATACGGGTGTGTCTAGCGCTGCCACTACCTTGTTGGGATTATCGTTTGATGATTTATAGCGCTCTGTCCTCATTTGTTCTTTATCAGTCTGGTGGTTGTTTCAGCCCATAACTTAGTAACGTGACTCCATCTTCCCATTCCCCTTTCCCCTCCAACAGTTCGAAATCAGCGCGATCTCAAAGCACTGTCCTCCCAACTAACCAACCAGTGGCAGCTCCGACTTCATTTACAGCGACCATTGGCTGAAACGTTCTTCCTTTCACAGCTTATTAATTCCTAAAGGAGTTTGTTTTGGGTTCTTGCCATTATTTTAGAGTCTAAACTAAATTTAGTCTCATCTTCACGCGGCTTTGTGCTGAAATGTCAAGCCTTAACAACCCTTTCACTTAGAAAGAGACACATTTTAAAATGTATTCCGACTCTAAGAACATGTCTGGGAAACTGAAAATTATGGACAGAATCTGTGCGTTCTAGTTACAGCTTCGAATTTTATCGTGGGAACAAGTTCAAAGCCTTTTACCCAGACTATCTAAGGCATGGCTTTTATAGCGACGTCGTGATGGTACAAGCTCTAGAATAAGGTACGCGTTCTATGCCCGGTGGCTCTGGGGGTTAGCGAACTGTAAATGGTACGCAGGTTAGGAGATCGACAGCGCTGTTTTATGAGTTTTTAATTTGTGCCTGGAATCTCACCACTTCATTGTCGAGCACCGTGGGTATTTTCCGGGTGGGCTGTCCTGGAACACACAACATGCGCTGTAATGACAATTTACGGGTGTCCCTCTGGAGCAGCAGTTTTGTGGGGTGGGGGTGGGGTAGGTGTAGGGAGGGGGTGGACAAACCAGGTGGAGGATCCATGTGGTAATAGGTTTCCACTTTTGTAAACTTCGAGCTGTTAGGAAAATGAAGCTTTTCACGGCATTGTCTTGGTTATGGGATTTTTTTTCCTGTGCCTTTCTCCCTATTCTCTCTACCCAATAATCTAAGCATACAAAAGAATGTCTTTAAAGTTGTCGTTTTCTCAAACATCTCTCTGTGCCTAAAATTCTTTGTAAAGTGGAGCAAGAGGGGAGTGGAAGCTTATTATTAAATGTTCGAGAATTGTTGCTAAAGGCGGCACTACTTGTTTTAGGCATTTGCTCATAACTCCTCTTTGCGAACGTATTCCGCCTGTAGTGGCATTTGAATGTCATGACACATGGCTTGGGAATGCCATGACACTTGGCCTGGGAATGTCATGGCACTTGGCCGGGGAATGGTATGACATCCGAACAACTGAGACTCTGCAATGCCGTTTAGCACATTCAGTGGTCATGATGTACTCGACGTAAAGATACAAACACCAATTTTTCATAAAATCGAAAAGCGCGAGATCTTATTTGGATTTATTCTTGTTAGCTCCTAGCCAGAATCGATGACTGATGTCAGTCATGTCAAACCGAGTCAAAGTCCCCCTCCCCCCTCCCCCGATCAGCCTCCCCAACACAATCTTCCTTAGGCGTTGTCATCAATCTCCCAGCCCTCTTTTCCTGCCGACTATACCTCTACAGTCCTATAGTGAACAGCTCCATTTAGTGTCGCCTTCAAAGGTTAATATACGACCGACTGGCTCGACTTTTGCGTTGTCTGCAGGACACTTCTTGCAGCGCTCTTCTCTTTCCGCCAGGCATAAGCCACCAGGCTCCGCTGTTCTATAATTTCACAGCAGCCATCATACTCCTACTTGTCATCAGCGCGGGGAGACTCTTCGAATCTGCGCAGGCGCAGAAGACAGGATGCCGAAGAGCTGTAAAAGGAGCGTTAGACTTCTCGCCAACCCCAGGATAAAGAGGAAGTGAAAAAGTAGGCTTGGATTGTCTTTCCTACCGGGAGTACGCTACCGGCGCTTCCAACTCACCCTTTGTCTGAGGGCTAGCCTAGCGGCTCTCGGTTCTCCTTCGAAACCCTGACAGATGTGATGCGGTGATAAGACCCTTGATGATGGTGGTGACGCGAGCGGGGGCGGCAGTAAAACATCTAGCGTCGGCGTGAACGAGACGAAACAGTAGCCCCGGTAGTTTTGACGCTCGACCATCCTCACCGATCGGGGACCGACGACTCCCCTGTTGCACCGGACGACCGTGTTCCCAGAGACAAAATAGATCCCAGGTGCTGGCAGAATTTCAAAAAAGGAGAAAAACCCCCATGTACCCATTATAGTCGTCCATTGTACCTGTGCAGATTGAAAAAAAACCTGGAGCTGTCATGATATATTAATTCCCAGTAGGCGACGCTACACCGTTGTATGCCCCTTAATCCTACCGACCCATAAAGTGTTTTGTTCGTTCTGATTCTTGGAATAATTACAATGAGCCATCTCCCCCTTCATGATGTTTCTTTGTGTCATCATCGAAATCGTCGTCATCGTCGCCATCTTGTAGCGTTTCTTTCTTTCTTTCTTTGTGAAAGTACTCTGGTTTTCTTTTTCTTTGATGATGTTTAAATTTCGTTTGAAACACTTCATGGGATTGGACAGCCTGACGGCTAGAGGTCAGGCCGGGCTGTGTGGCGTCAGCTGTAGCCATGCACGGCGGCCGTTTGAAAGCTAACACGTCGTCACCTACGTCATGCGTCTGCGCTCTTTGATTGTCCCCGTCGTGTTCCGAGTCCACTAAGTGTCGTCTTCGCGTTGCTTTGAGATCTGTTCTCGCGGAAACTATTCGACAAATTCGCCAACAGCGGCAGATGCCTGTCCCTTCTTCTGGGCAGTGAAGTTTCATTTCCTTAATAGTCGGCGGTGGAGGAGAGAGAGAGAGAGAAAAAAAAAGAGCCAGCCTTTCCTGTCCGATTCACTCAGGCGGAACCGCTCTTGATTTTCAAGTGAATTACGCCATAAAGTCGCTATCATTATTATCTCGACCCGAATCCAGATTCTAGAAATGTAATGCGTTCGATTCAAAAGAAAAAAAACGAAAAAGGAAAATAAATTAAAAATAATTTCAGTGCTCTCATGCAGAAGATGAAAAGTAACTGTTTTAACAAAGCACTATACCGTTTAATGTGCACTTCTGAATGATCTGGTCTGTTGACAAAACATGAATCAAAGTATTGCAGTATTTTAACATCTGTCTCCGTTTCTTTTGCTCATTCTGTAGATGATAACCGATTTAGACATCCTGAAAATGGACAGCTGACTAACTGCACCTTCCAAGTCATTCCCCCCTAAGCCCCACATTGGCCATTTTGTAAAAAGGTCATTTAGGGGTTAGTAATTAGTAATTATTACAATTATGGACAGTCTCTTACAAGAGCGACGTATTGTTGGGACGGAAACCTCGATTTTTCACACAGCGTTACCTTTAATGTTGACGTAGAGTCAACTGTTGAAAACTCAAGTCAGCGGAAAAGGCGATTCCCCTTTTTTTCCCCATCCCCGTCTGCTTCGATGATTTCGGGTAAGAGATTGATTTCCCCTTCCCGCGGTCCCCCCCCCCCTCCCATTTTTTGTTTGGGAAAGCCGCGAGCGAGCTTGGATTGTTTCCCATTGTGCTTTCGATCTCGGTCCAACAATGCTAGGCCCCGTTTTCCCAATTTTATTTTCCAGCCATACTTAAAGATGCATTTCCCAGATATCATAGACTTTGTCGTGAAGTCATTGATTTCCCTGTCGAACTTTATTTTCTGGTCTTGGGTGGCATGGTGGGGAGGGAAGTGGGGGAGAAGGAGGAATAAAGAGAGGGATACTGGGTGAAAATGGGTTTGTTCGGAGGGTAGCTATAGGGATCGGTTTGTGACAGACAGGTAGCAGGCAGCAATTTCTGTCCGTTTGCTTTGTCTTCTTTACTCAGCGTGTTCTAATCTTTACTTGCAGATGAGAACAGTGGTATTCTGAGCTGCTTTTTTAACCAATTTCTTTTGTCGGGGTTTGCAATATACTTCCAGTTCATTTACTACCCAACCATTAGTGTACTTCGTGAATCTTTCCAGTCTGATATTATGCGGACAACTTAATAGCTATTGACAATAATTAGTTGTTACGGGTTTCGCAACACAGTATTTAAAAAAGAAAATTGACATTACCTTATCAACAAATGAATAAACATTAAATATGCATGAATTATTGTAAGTTTTGCTCAAGAGATGATGATGATGATGATGATGATGATGATGATGATGATGATGATGATGATGATGATGATGATATTTTGATTTTGGTCAGGGTTAGTGCTGAGGCCAGACAGCACAGTGCGCAAGATCGCCATGCCACACACGGGTGAGTACACAGGTATCACATAAACTAGCGCACGTCCCTCTCGAACCCACGCACATTCACGCACATGCACACGCATGCACACACACACACACACACACACGTACACATGAAATACAAGCACCCTCGCTCACGCACTCACGTGCTTGCATGAACGCACGTACACACACTCAGAGGGAGAGAGAGATAGGGAGAGGGAGAGAGAGAGGGAGAGAGTGGGAGAGAGAGAGGGAGAGAGAACAACAAAGAATTATACAATCGAAATTACCCAACCCACAAATCGTTTTCTTTTAAAATACCATAACCAAAAGTAAATGCCAAACTTTGCCATTTCTAGGTCAGACGGGGGTTAATCAGCTG
>SMGT01004695.1:73252-96071 GCA_004794575.1 Lanistes nyassanus
TTAGTGCTGAGGCCAGACAGCACAGTGCACAAGATCGCCATGCCACACACGGGTGAGTACACAGGTATCACATCAACTAGCGCACGTCCCTCTCGTACCCACGCACATTCACGCACATGCACACGCATGCACACACACACACACATACACATGAAATACAAGCACCCTCGCTCACGCACTCACGTGCTTGCATGAACGCACGTACACACACTCAGAGGGAGAGAGAGAGAGAGATAGGGAGAGGGAGAGAGAGGGAGAGAGAGGGAGGGAGGGGGAGAGAGGGGGAGAGATAGGGAGCGAGAGAGAGGGAGAAAGAGGGAGGGAGGGGAGAGAGGGGGAGAGATAGGGAGCGAGAGAGAGGGAGCGAGAGAGAGAGAGAGATGGAGAGAGTGGGAGAGAGAGGGGGAGAGAGAACAACAAAGAATTATACGACCGAAATTACCCAATCCACAAATCGTTTTCTTTTAAAATACCATAACCAAAAGTAAATGCCAAACTTTGCCATTTCTAGGTCAGACGGGGGTTAATCAGCTGGGAGGGGTGTTCGTCAACGGCAGGCCCCTCCCGGAGAGCGTGCGGCGTCGGATCGTGGAGCTGGCCCAGCTGGGGGTGCGTCCGTGCGACATCTCGCGACAACTTCTCGTTTCGCACGGCTGCGTCAGCAAGATTCTCACGAGGTTCTACGAGACTGGCTCCATTAAGCCAGGCTCCATCGGAGGCAACAAACCCAAGGTCAGGGTGAGTGGCCCGGTCTCTGCTTTGCTCCACGGAAGAATCAGGGGTAGGGGTGGATGGGTAGGTGGGTGAGTGGGTGGGTGGGCGGAGAAGTGTGTGTGGTTGGTGGGGGGGGGGAATACCCAGAGTTGTTAAGCTCCAACATTTGTTAACAGATATGGCTGCTTTAGATCTATTTCTTCTCTTTCGTTTGAAGTAGTTTCCACAAAGAAATTTAATCTAAATACTAAAACGCCCAGCACAGCGGATGTCTCGAAGCACAACCACCAGGAATGAACACGTTACCCCCCCCCCCCACCTGAAAAAAACCCATGATATGAAAAGAACGGAGAATAAAAAGAAGATAAAGAAGAGGAAATAAAGTTCTCATGTTCACTCTACAACCATCAGTTGTTTAATTGATGCTTTTGTTAAAACAAAGACTGTGAGCCCATTTGCTTACTTTCACAAGGGGCATAGGACAGCGTTGCTGACTTCCAGTCAATTAACCAGCGAATCAGCCTTCTGCATGCAACTGCTGATGCATTCTTAAATCAGTGTCATCATCATCACTATCGTCATCTTTCTGACGTCACAAAATCAATAACACTAATAAGTCGATCTTGGGACAAATCTAGCCTTGCAAGAGGCTCGGCGGTGTTGCCAGCAAGAAGTAATCCCAGAGAATGTGTGATCCATGTCACTTTTGTCTGTTCTCGTTAAGCAAGTCTTCCTGGGCTGGGTTGCAGAAGCGTTCGTATCTGTTGTTCATACGTAAATGTCCACGCAAAATGTACGGGGCGAATGAGCCTCACGGTCGTCCTTACGACCAGAAAAGCAGCTACGGTCGCTTATGTAAGCCACCCCTGGTCCGGACTAAATGAAACTAAAAGCAGTGGTAAACAAGAAATTTTAGTGTTCACAATAAAAAATGTGATTTAATTACGCGAAACGTTTTTTCAGCTGTTGGTGAAAATTAATGACTTTTGGCTGGAGTGTTTTTGTTTGGAAAGAAGGAGTGGGGGAGGGGGGATGCTCGGGTCGAAGTCAGATGAAATGATGTAGACGGCTGGATTGACTGTTTACTACTGTCTGTCTATTCGCCTCATGGC
Organism: Lanistes nyassanus; assembly: GCA_004794575.1. Taxonomy (NCBI): domain Eukaryota; kingdom Metazoa; phylum Mollusca; class Gastropoda; order Architaenioglossa; family Ampullariidae; genus Lanistes; species Lanistes nyassanus. The sequence goes on from SMGT01004695.1 coordinate 75,079, forward strand.
TGGTCTTAACTGGGCGAACATTTACCGCGATCGTGTAGAAGGATTCCCCTGGCTTCAGTTTAGTTTACACGAGAGACTGTCAGGCTTTGGTTTGGGGTAAAAGGTTTGCCCAGTTAAGAACAGCACTCAGTCGAATCGTCGTAGCCTGGCAGCGAAATTTTTTTTCCCAAATGAGTTCTGCTCAAGCCCGGGCAAAGATGCGACGATCACCTTTCATCCCGTTTAGCGCAAAGAAACAGATTTGATCTTAAACTGAAAACAGAAACCCTACCTAATAAAAAGCCTACCCCTACCCATCCCAACAAAAGAAAAATTGTAAGCCAGTATGGGCTCCGAACCTGCAACACAGCCTTGTAACCCCATGTCTTTACCAGTTATCGATCAGTACGGGTTGTCCTCTTCACTGTAACTATAAGAAGTGACCATGTGTAGGGGTCATGGCTTGACCTATAACTATTTTTGTGGTTAGCAACCGACATGTGCGTGAAAGAAGAAAAAGTATACTATAGATTGTCTTCGTCTTTGTCCCTTTCTAGCTTGGTACAGTTCCCTTGTTTTAAATTTAATTTGGACATGTGCATGCCCAGCGCTCTTGGTACGCGCGCATGCGAACCCGGGTTTGGGCAGAACTCAATTCAGGGGGAAAAAATCGCAGTCCGCAATTATCCCCCGGGTTTGTCTCTCACTGCGACTCTGACCCCGGTTTCTCTCTGGCTCGTGCAGCAAGTGGCGACACCGCAGGTGGTGCGCAAGATCCTGGATCTGAAGCAGCAGTCGCCGTCCATCTTCGCCTGGGAGATCCGCGAGCAGCTGCTGGCGCAAGGCGTGTGCGACTCGGCCTCCATCCCCAGCGTCAGCAGCATCAACCGCATCCTGCGCAACGCCAGCTCCTGCACGGCGGGCGGAGGTGCCTACCCCTCCGAGGCCCACTTTCCTCACCCGCCGCTGGGCTTGGATCTACTGGGCCGCCAGTTCGGCATGGGAGTGGTGGCAGCAGGGGGGCTCGGCTCTGCCTCGACCTCCGCAGCCGCTGCCATCGCGTCCCTTCCTGCCATGCCTGTGGCCCTGCCAGGGATGCTGGGAATCCCCGCGGGACTAGCCCCCGACAGTCGCCTGTCTCTGTCACGTGACGTCGTTGCCGAAGGCGCCACCCCGCTACCACATGTCCACCCTGGCATCCTGGCGTCCATGGCGGCCGGGACCTCGCCAGGAGGCCCTCTCTCCGCGGCAGGGGTGACAGGTTTGTTGAGCTTGGGCAGCTACCCGGGGGCATGGTACCCGCTCAACCTGTCCATCCCAGGCCTGTCTTTCCCGCGCCTGGTGCAGCCTCTGGTGCTGGACTCCGAGCAGTCTGGAACAGTGGCTGACTCGGACAACAGCAGCACCAACAGCAGCGCGGACTCCAGACCCCACCGTCACGCTGACAGACATAAGGAACGCGAAGACACCAAGAAGGAGGCGGGCAACGAAACTGAGGGCGAGAAAAGGGGAGAAGGGATTCTGAGCAACGACGGCAATGTCTTGGCCAAAAGAGAGCGTGATGGGGACTCGCAGGTTGATCCACCCAGCCCCGGGGGCGACGAGAGGGAGGAGGAAAAGCCAGACCATCAGGACTTGCGGCGATTGGAGAACTCCGAAGAGAAGAAGGAAAGTGGCGCTTACAGGATGAAAAGGAAGAGCAGCAGCCACGAGACGGGTAAGACGATTGTTAAACAGCCCTTCCACCTCGCGGTGATTTCGCAGTATGGGGGATGGGGTCCTATTACTAAACTATGCACTGAAAGAACCACCAGACTGATGGCTGTAGTAAGATGGTCAGTGCGGATAGGCAGTTTAATGTGCGGGGAGATGGCCGAATGGAGTTTGCACAATGTTTAACTCCAGGAAATAATCCTTTGCCACACCAGGATTTGAACCAGCAACCTTCCATCTGCTAGTCCGCAGCTCTACCAACTGAGCTAGCCAGGCCCCCTGCTTTTCTACTTTCTCTCAAGGGGTGTTTTATTGGTTAACTTCCAGTAACTGTGTCGTCACATGGGAGTTTACTTTCCCCTTAATGCGTCGTCTTTGGGCAGGACCGTCGTTAAGGCGATGACATGCACATAGGTGGAAAACTATTATCACCATATTACTTACTACTTTTATAGGCTTATCTCATAGCACACCGTGACACAAGCCACAGCGCTATGAGATGTTTTCTTGGTCGACCTTTGACCTCTGAACTCACTCTCCTAGAGCTCAGCTGCAGTTTGCCTCTGCTTTAGACGGTTGTCTGTCCGCAGTCTCTCGATCTCCTTCTTTACGTTCTGCCATTCCTCCTCTCGCCCAGTTAGCGTAGAGATTTGTACAGCAGAGGAACACGTGCAGGAGTCACACACCAGTCTTGGGGGAACACCACAACTTCCCAAAGATTACCTTGCGCTAGGCAACTGCTTTACTCAAGACACATGCTTTTGACACCAGACATCGCGTAAGTCCGTAGAAAAGGACACACTTGGTTCTGCAGCAAGACTGAACCTATTAGCCTTAAGCAGACTTCACCACAAGACACGTACGTCTCTTCACAGCAGATCTCCATAAGATTTGGCAAAAAAAATGTGCTGGTCTTCCGCAGGCAGAGATAGCAAAAGATACTTCTCGCAGGAGTTTTTGGCAAAAGCTGACTTGGCGTTCTAAACCTTCATTAATTAATACAGTATTGCATTCACATACACGTGGTCATCAAGATAGTTGGATACATCAACCAATCAGGACAGAGACAGCGTTAACCAAAAGGACCAGCCCCTAAGTGGATACCTTGAGTGGACATGGCTGACCTGGCTACCACAAGACCCTCGGTGGCTAACAGTACACATTAACCACTACTGTCTTTCAAAACATACTTATACAAGCACGTACGTCCACAATCGCTTACATACAAGTGGAAGGTTCCTTACACTTGTTCTTGGATAAGAATTTTCACACAAGAACCTTCTGACCAGAAGACTGTCACCTGGAAAAGTAACCCACTGGAAGCAGTGAGTAGATAACAAAATGACCATCTCAAGGACGTGGCAAAAAATGAAACAAGAAAGGAAGGATGGATAGAAGAAAAGTTCGGCATGAAACAAAAAAAGGAAGAAATCAAGGCATAAACAAAAACAAGTCCCAAAGAAATAAAATAGAAGAGAGAACGATGTGAATGACGGAACGAAATAAAACAATAAACGAAAATATCACGAAACTGCTTACATTTGTCAGCTACGATAAATGTTTCAAATTAAGCTCATCACTCTTTCTCTTTCACTTTTCCGTCTTGATACATTTACACTAGCCACAAAATCGGCAAGTTTTTCTTTCTTTGCTTTATTTCTTTGTCTACTTTTTCAGTCTTTGATATATATATATATATCTTTTACATATATAATCTACTACGTCGTCCTGTGAGCTGTGGCACAGTACATTTGGCGGAAGAATTGTAAAATAACTTATTTTATGATCACGTTTCATTAATGTGCACCTAAGCGAAAGCATGACACATAGCCACAAAACATCTAACGCGTAAATTAATCAGTGAAACCCCCCTAAACCGAACGAGCAGCGCGGATAATGCAGATGACACAAATGGATGGGTGGCTGCAACACAAACTTCTTGCGCGTCTTCTTGCACAAACAAGGGGAGGAAAGCCAAGAGGCGGTGGCGGGGCGAGAACCAGAAGTGGGAGGTGGGGGTGGCCAAGCAAGGCAAGAAGACCGGAAATGAGGTGGCCGAGGCCAGTCGATGGCTGGCGACGACAAGGGCAGGTGCAGTCGTCAAAGCGTTTCGATCACACGCCGGAACTGTCGCCATGATTCCGTTCATTGCGCATGGGCGCGGCCTCGCGCTTCGCTCGGTTGCGGTCCTGGAGCTGATCAAATTCTGATTTCAGTGGCCCGAAGGGTAAACAGGAGAGCTTCCAAAACGTTTCGTGACAGATTTCCGTATGTCCTGTTCTCCTTCCGAAGCGGTGTGGAAGCAGCAGTGTTCTTTTATCGACCGCCACGCATTATGGTCGGCAGCAAAGGGCTGAATTATTCAAGATGACATGTTTCCAGGTATGTTTGCTATATAAATACGGACATGCACTCCCCTGACCGAAGGTTAAAGAAAATGCCAGACAATTGATGATGCCCAGTCAGTATTGTGTCATAGCGGATGGTAGGCGGATATAGTGAATGAGAGAGGATGTGTAGAGAAAATGGGGTAGGAGTGGATGGAGGGGTGAAGTGACCAGGAAAAGAGAGACAGAGAAGGGCAAGGGGAAAATAGAGGGGAAGGTAGTGAGAAATAAAAGACGGGAGACAGAGACAAGCATGGAAGGAAAGAAAGAAAAAGACAGACAGGCAGGCAGGCAGGCAGGCAGTGTCTTATTGTCAGAATGACATCACAAAGTCATATTCGGAATTTTCCTACACTTAAAAAAGTATTTTAAAAACCCACCCAAAAACAAGTAAAAAAAAATAGCCCCGCTAATTTAATCATTTCACTCTCTCATGATTTGTTTACAAAACTGTTACTATGGCCAATTAATACAGAGATCGGGGCATCGATTGTTTCAATCTAGCCTTGCCCAGGTGTACATCGAAAAGCTTTATACTCTATATTTATCATTACGTTATTTTTTCGTAATAAATATAACAGAATAGGGTCATGCATAGCTAATACTGAGCAATTTTTAAACTCTAAAGTGAGTGGCAAGTAATGAGTAGTTGTGTGGAAACTTATAGTTGAGAACGATCTGGCCATCTTCTGGCCATCTTTCTTTCCGATCGGTGAATGGCAGCACACCAGGGAGGGGGGGGGGTCCTCAATTTTCTAAAGTGAGGCGAACTTCCGGTCACAGGCAGGCTGGAGTTGCCGGCCCTAGCGTGTCCGGACGGACACGAAGACACAGAGGGCGCCGCTGCTTCTCTTTTCTACGGACACGGGCTTGCTCTGTCGTCGGCTGACCTGATGGCCGCATCGTGAATTATTGAGCAGCCAGAGGATAGTTACAAACTTCTTGTTATCAGACAGCGGCGCTAGACACCTGCCACACGGCGCACAGAGCGGAGGGAAGAGAGAGAGAGAGAGAGAGAGATTCGATTTTTTTATTGTCATAAGACCTCTGTCCTTTAACGAGGGGGAGATAACTAGAGAAAATTTACATAACTACATTGCATACACATCCATTCAACTTCCAATTCAAATGCATCCATTCAACTTCACATTCAAAGCAATATTTAGATGTGGTCAGTAGACTCACCGAACAGTCATGATAATAACCTGTATACATGCTGGTTGAACGCAAGCCATTCGTGATCAACTGAATGAAAAAAGTTTTCGTCTTCACGATGAGCTCTGTCTTCTGTCCCGTGCTAAGTGGATAAATCTAGCTAGATTAACCATTTCTCTGGTATTCTCAGATTGTAAAAGTGGGGATAGCTGACTCCTTTTGGGTTGTTAAAATGCCGTTGATGTATAAATTTAATCCTGGTGTCATGAAATGCCTGACATTCCGAAATAAAGCGACTTCACTCTCCCACTCAAGTCCACGCGCATCACACACTACATCCTCTCCGTCTTCCATAGAGTACCACGCTTTTTTATTCTTAAGCTGGGAGACACGTAACCGGAATTTTAGTAGACAGTTTCTGAGTCTTGGGTTTAAAATAGAGGAAAGGTACTTCTCTGCTGTCAGTTCAGATTTAAATGGTAGATACCATCCGTATTTATCGCTTGCTTTTAGATCAGCGTGCCATTGCTGTGCGTTTACGGCTACAAGCCTGTCCTTCAGACAAGAAAATCTTATTGTTGCCAACTCTCTGGTTTTCCCAAACGATCCCAAACCCATTCTTGACTAAAAATTTTGTTTACCTCGGTAGCCCAGTTACATTTACCCTGGCCATCTAACGTTACGAGCATTTCGTATGCTTGACGGTATATTCTGCTTGTTGGTAATGAAGTTAACCTTATCCAGTATCTAATACACTTCATCATCGCACATACTGATACTGGGTACCGTCCAGTCTCACCATAGATCATCTTGTTCGATGAACAGTGGAGGACTCTGAGAAAGAACTTAAGGGCTAGCGTTTGAATCTTGTCAACTTGTTCCATATCATGAAGGCCCCAGATTTCTGGTTACGTAGGTGAGAACAGGTTTAATCTGCGAGTCAAAAAAAGTTTTAGAAATATTTGTAAGTCAGAACAATGTAATTTAAGCATAGTTTTCATAATTTCAGCCACTCCTATCCTACCTTTCTTACAGAAGTCCAGGACTGCCTGAGTTAAGCTTAGTTTTGTAGTGAACACCATATCTAGATACTTATAGGAATTTGTAACACGAATTGTCTCCCCTCCATACACCCGTTTCTCATTCGCTGATAAGCGCCCACCTTTCCTAAAGACCATGACATCGGTTTTACTGAGGCTTACTTCTAGTGGAAGTCTGTCCTCCTCTTTATTCAGGCAGTTCAGCTGATTCTGTAGGCCAACAGGGGTCGTGGAGAGTAAAACAACATCATCAACAAAAAAGCAATGGATAAAATTCAATGAGGAAGAGAGAGAGAGAGAGAAGAAAAAGAAGGATCAGAAAGGGAGGGAGACAGAAACATTGGGATGAAGCAAAGACGGAAGGAAAAGAGAGAGGGGGAGAATGTCCAAGAAATAAACTAGTAACTCGTGGACGAGAAAAGGACATCGTGGTAGTGAGTGACTGACTCCTTTAATTTTAACAATTTCCGACTTCATGGTTGTCATGTGATCAGACATTTCATCATCAATTGGCCGGTTTTCCGTCCCGGAACCTCCCCATTTGGAAGATAGGAAAGGCGGGATAACAGTGCCGGACCTACTATATAACTAGACGTATATCGAGGAACGGGCATAGGCAGATATCCAAACCCCACACGTTTCTCCGGTCTCATGATCAAAATGAATGCAAATGTCCCTACAGGATTGAGCCAATTAGTGTTCATAACAAACAGTTCATTTATTTCGATCGATAGATTTCATTTTACCAGTTTTACACAACGATACCCTCGGAAAAATCTGTCTGGGTCGAACTGCAACCCAGTTCTCGCGAAGTTAAACCGCTTCAGTCGGTTGGATTAATGCACCACTGTTTACATTCGACTTGGTGGGAGCGCGTAAGACACAAACAAAGAGAACAACTGACCTTTTCCATGTAAATGTTTAAATGTGCAAATAACACCCACAACCAGCCTGCGGACTCTTATCTCAACTTCATCAGAAGTCTGCGGCAGATCTCCTAACTGGACAGATCGAAATGACCGCATAAATCTTGGCGTCTCGTGCTGGACACGAGGCGCTGGCCCAAGACAAGATATAATTTTCTTGGGCATTAACCCACAGGTCAGCGGGCGTGCCCTGCTTGACCTATGACTTTCATGGCAGTCGGTAACTCGACACCAAAGTCCATCTGCTCACCTTTCGAGGGTCAGCGGGGCTCCGCTCAGACCAGACGACATCGATTCCTTCTACAAACCCTGTTTAAGCTGAGGCAGGTTTTATAGACGCAAGAAAGGCTAGGAACGCGTTCCTGAGTTTTATGCTTGCTATAGCCATGACGGTTCAAAGCGCGTGATTAGGATATATCGCTAGCCTTTCTGGCTTGCCGGCATTTTTCGACCTCTTGGCCAGCATCTTTTCAAATTTTCGCCATTTCCTTCCACCTTCATGCTGACGTTATTCGATTTTTTAAAACAGATGTAACCCTAGATTTATCTGTCAGAACGAACGCATCGGCATAGCTAGGATATTTAACACAATTGGACGTCAGCAATTTACCCCACCACCACCACCACCATCCCACCCCACAGCTAGGCCACCGCTTGGGTTGATTTTATCCCCGAAACCCTCCCCGGGCAGAAGTCAAATAATCATGTCTATTGTAAGCCTGTTGAAAATTTGATGTTTGAACAGCCTGACAGATATGGTATATAAATGTATTTCTCTCCCAGAACTGAGCTCTTCTTCACCTGTCGGAACCAGTCATTAATGTCGTCAAATGCAGACATTTGTTGTCACAGTACCACAGATTTCTGCAGGAAACATCTGCTCAGACTGGCATGGTGACGACGTTAGGGCCATCTGGTACTGTCTCCCTTCCCGTCGCGTCCTGTGCCTCAGGTCACGCCGTCAGACAAAAAAAGTGTGACAGCATTAGCTACAGTCACACAGAAGGAGTGAAGGAAAAATATCGAAGCAGCTATAGAGATCTCAGTCCGCAAGAGGCGTTGGAAAAACATTGAGCAGCAGGTGCTGCCTTCTGCGCGACTGAAAGATATCGACGTACGCAATAGAAATCTATATAGAAACCTATGTAAGGAAGGGATTCGGGGGTTTTTTCTGCCCGAGCATGTGTTTTTATTTTCGGTCCCGTGATGCGTTGCTCTGACTGGATGGGCATTTTCGCCGGACTGAGCATGTCAGGCGTTTGCCCTTGCTGTGGTGTTCGATCCCTGTTTAGCGAGTCACGCATACTTTTTTTTCATTACATGTAGGCCTACTCGCCTGAACAGAAATAAGCAGCGTGTGTTGGTTCATACGTTGTAGCCTACAATCTCACTTGTTAGCCGTTGCAAACGAAAGGCGAGGTCTATACTTTATCCGGAAATAAATCATCCAGTGAATCCATGCGTCATGCAAGAGCCACCCCCCCCCCCACTCTGCACAATATATGTCTAGTCCTGAAATTGAACATTGAAGTCTCCCCCTACCCCCCACCCTGCTCTCTGAAATGTTACGAACAACTTGCTGGTAGAATATAATTTGCGGGTATGACGATTCCAATTGTCACATCTTCATGAATGGGTCTAATTCTTTCCGCCTGTGTTATTCATTGCCATGGCAAGGCTGGTGTATAATTTAATAACCCATGGATACACGCAACCAATATATATATATATATATTTCTCTCGTTCACTCCTCCAGCATAGGGAGTCGGATAGAAGGGTGTGGGGGGAGAGAGCTTAACTGGCCGCAGTTCATCGACCAGTGGATAACCGTAGCTTGTGGCTGTCACAGCACCCGGCATCTACCGCCACACAAGAAAATGCTGGTATCGATCAAGATTTTGAAGCCACTCAGCGTAATCCATGAAGTCATTAATTCATACGCAGATTGATTCCTTCGTTCATGTACTCGCCTTCCTTCTGAATGAGCCCAGATATCCGCTCGCCATACTGGGCCTGGTGGGGATGGGGAGGGGGAAAAGTTAGGGATCACTCACTGTGTCAGGTTTCTTTGTCGCGTGCTTCATTGTTCGCCGTAAATTTCTGTCAAAAGTTTTTTTTGTTGTCTGCAGATAACACGGACAGAAGAGGAGAACAAGTCCGGAAGCGGCCAAAAGCGGACGACAACTGCCCCGGAATGGACGAGAGGGGACGACGGGAGACACACAGATCAGGGGAGGCCAGAGACAGAGCACCCTTGTCTGCGCATGTCTTCGCCTACCAGCGGCCGCCGTCGATCTGGATGGCCGCGAAGGACGCTGCGGAGAGCACGCACCTGTCACTCCAACCAACACGCCCCGCCCACGAAGCTAAGCTGCTCCACCCACACTTGTACGGTGGGCCGCTAGGAGCGTTAGGTCTCGGCGACAGCCACGGCATAGCTTTGGCCCCGCCCCCTTTCCCTCCGTTCTCCAGGGCCTTTCAGTCCCTCTGTTCCCCCAGGTTCCGAGCTCCTATCTGCCCTCTTCAGCTCGGAGGGTTCCGCAGCGCCATTGGGCCGGTGCCACCCACGTGATTCCCCGGAACGTACACTTTGACCTATTCCACTATATAAAACCTCCCGAAGGAACACAAACATTCCAGTAAAGACGTTTTACATTTTATGAATTATCAGATTTTCCCTCCGCCTTAAAGTTGACTCATTAGACAGTGATATATCGACTTTGTGCACAATGTGAGTAGGATTGTCTTAGTACTGGTGTTACCTAACTAGTATAAGTGATGGTGTGACGGAAATTGCTGGTAACATGACGATGAGGGTGATGAAACTGTGTTCACCAAAGTCGACGGTCAGTGGTCATAGATGTCGCTGTTGCTTCACACACGCACGCACTCAAGTGTTCCCTGTCTATTCCTGTACGCGCTCAGCAAAGTTTTTGAGTTACTGGCGGGACGGTTGCAGTGGACGTGAGAGTAGGCGGTGTGTCCAGAAAGCATGCCATCGTGTCTGGAGTCTCGCCTGGGGAGAGAGAAGATGCGAGTCTGCTGCCTAAGTAGCCGTCTGGTGTCTGTGTATTGTAGTAGAATTACTGCATTTGTCGGTAACGGGTAGTTAATCTTTTTTCCGGGGCCTCTCTCGTTAGGCAGAACGACTTGTGGATGTCTGCATGTTTACGCGCTTGCGAGCATGTGTGTCGGTGATTGGGTTGAATGAATGAATGAATGAATGACAGGATATATATATATGGATCTGTGCTATGTCTTCAAGTGCAATATTGAGGCTCCCACTGCAACCTCTAATTATCAACTTACATTGTTCAGAACTGTTTGTGATTTTTGTTTTTTGAGAAGCAAGTGGCTGATAAATCTTCTCTACGTTGTCAGTAAAGACCATTTCTGCGGAAGTCAGTGTTTGAGTTATTATTAGAGTGACTGTGCACATTATTTCTTCTCGTTTGTGTTGTACGTTCGTTAAGTGACTGCTTAGCCAAGACCGTTCTGACATGATTTTGTGTCCACTGGGCTACACCTGCTAATCCTCTCGAGTTTGCGGTCGGACAGTAACCTTGAGCTGTTTGGGGGAGGTGTGCAATCAAATGATCTCTGTTGCCGACATTTTGTCGTGCTGGATTGTATGTGGTAGCTACCGAGTGTATATATGTGTGCGCATTGGAACCCTGAAACTCCCTGTCCCCTCCCTCCTCCCAATTCAACATTCGAACTAACCCATTCTCCCTCCTGCCGTCACCCACCTCTGTCCTGATATGTATCTGGTTTGTCATAGGACGTTAAGCAACAAAAACCAAACTCCCTTTGATCGCTTGCTCACTCTCACTCACTCACTCACTCACTCACTCACTCACTCACTCACTCACTCACTCACTCTGTGAATGAACTCCAAACACATTTCAGTCCAAAGTTTCTTTCAATAAATCTCTATATCATCAACTGACATCCTTGAAAACAAGCACAAGACGTTCCGGCAGGTGACATACCTTGTAAAAGACCCGTAGAAGGAAAAAGGAATTAACACTTGAAAATGGACAGCATTTGAACAAGAAAGATGAGTCGTACAGACAGCACGCGCGTGTGCGCGCACATCCCCTCCCAACGAGCGCGCACTCGCGTGCTCTGAAACTACATCTGAACAAGTTCCCTAGAAAATATAGGGTCAGTAAAACTAGCGACGTTACAACTATTACCGTTTCATTCGATCGACTTACTACTATCACGCTATAATTGTCAAAGTTTCTAAATATTCACAGTTTGGAACCATCTTCCTTAACACCAAGGATAATTTTTTAATTCATTAAAACAATAGGACAACATGTTGGAAAACAATCCAATTAGGGATTGGTAACAAGAAAAGATGGACATTTTTTTTGGAGGGGGGAGACATGAAATGACAACTCTGTACGGAGCACCATAGGTATGTGCTGTTACCCTAGCAACATTGTTCACAGTCATACGACTTATTTACACTGATGGTAGCTTTATTCTCAGATTTCAAGACAGTGTGGAAACCGCCTGCCTGTGCTTGTGACCGTGCTAGCTGTCGGTCCCTCATCACGGCTGCAGCCCATTTTCGTGATGAAGACGAGGATGAAACCGTGTGAAGTGCGGCAGTGTATGCGTGCACGCATGCATGCGGACCTCCGTGCGCTGGTCCCCGTTGTAATGTCTGTCACCCGCTGTTCACCAAGGGAAAACCAAGCCCAAAGTGAAGCCGTGCACGTGGATTCTACCTGTTATCCTAACACCGTTTTAGTCACGTTTTAATTGCATTGGCCATGTGGCTAATTATAATAATTTCAACAAGAAAAAAATGCTGGTTCATCGTCTCAGACGCTCTGCCATGCCATGCTGTGACGTCGCATAGCCTCATGGTAAGTCTATGACAGATGATTTCATTACTAAGGTGCGCACTGAAGGAACCACCAGATTGGTACTTCCAGTGCGAAAAGCCAATTCAACGTTCTCGGGAAAAACAAAATGAGTGCGCAATGTTTAACTCTAAGATATAGTCCTTGAACCGTCCTGGATTCGAACCAGAACATTTACATTAGTCCTCGGGTCTACCTGCAAAGAGCTATCCAGGTCCCCGGGGGTTTGTGAACTTTCGCATGCATAAACAGAGCTGGTTCAGAACCGGTTCTAAACTCATTTTGTTTCCACTGTTAGACTCAACAACGACGAACAAAGACATCGATGGTGAGTTTTGTTTTCAAACTACGGGGTACAACTGTGTTTCCAACTGACTTTTCCTTTAAGACATGGCGTGTGTGTGTGTGTGTGAGTGAGTGTGTGAGTGAGTGAGTGAGTGAGTGAGTGAGTGAGTGAGTGAGTGAGTGAGTGAGAGAGATTACCTAATACTCCTTAAAAACCACAAATCTAAAAATATGCTTTCTGACATATCACCAATGGCAAATAGTGCATCCACGAAATGCCAGTACCTCTGGACACTGCTCAAAATGGGTATTATATATGCGCGGTGTGCTGAGGGCAAAAGTCTTGGCCGTTTGAGACGCTTCAAAGTTTTGTGGCTTTCAAGGCGAAGAAAGCGTTGATTGAAAGTGCCGGCATTTACACGCAGCAAGAGACACAGGTACTTTGACCCTCGAGGCTGAGGTCATTTATAATTCAAAGTTGGTACTTTGAAAAGCCTTGGAACGGTTTTCAACCCTTAAACCACCTCGAAACCGGTCCTGCTCAAGGTTTTTGGCAGATGGAATGGCTTTCTGTTCAAAACATTGAAACTCTGGCAGCAACCAGAAACCCAAAAGGTCAAAGGACATCAGCCTCATGGGTCAAAGTAGCTGTCTCTTTTGCTGTGTATAAATGCTGGCGCTTTCAATCAAGACTTTCTTGGCGGGGGAGGGGGGGCGGCTGCTTAGCTCAGTTGCTAGAGCTGCGGACTAGCAGATGGAAAGTTGCTGGTCGAAACCAGGTGTGGCAAAGGATAATTTCCTGGAGTTGCACATTGTCCAAACTCCATTCGGCCGTCTCCCCGCACATTAAATTGCCTGTCCGCACTGACCATCTTACTGCTGCTATCAGTCTGGTGGTTCTTTCAGTGCATAGTTTAGTATAAAAAACCCCCATCTCCCTCCCCCCCCCCTAGTGCGAAATCAGCGCGAGGTTGAAGCACTGTCTCTTTAAATAACCAACCAACAAAGACTTTGTTCCCCTCGAAAGCTACAAAACTTTGAAGCGTCTGATTCGGTCCTTAGCTGATCTCGGTCGTGTATATTCCCCACGACAAGCGTCGACACGAAAAGCACTCACTTGAGACGCTTTTCCCCTCAGTCACGTGCACTCAAGTACCCAATCGGGATCCCTCGATAGTACGCAGCTACTGGCACGAGGATGAATGCACTAAGTACAGGACGCTAAACCTAGGTATATATCTAAATACAAGGCATAACTAAATCCCACACCTTTTGGCTCACTACCATGGGTACAAACTCACTGCCACTGATTGTTTGTTTACACTAGGAGAGAAAACATCTAATTTATGCGTAAATGTCAAAATAAAACGATCCTCGATGATGAGTGAATGCCGAAAAGAGAAAACCTACCTGGATCATGGCTATTCAGCACTTACGCATGATCTCGCAGATTTTCTGTTTGTGTAACCGCAAATTTTAGGGCTTTAACTATACATGTAGCACAAGAAACAGTAAACGATCATATAATGTGTGTTGTTCTGCGTATCCATCCCATCACATTGTCATCAAAGCAGGGAGGCAGCAACAGAGACCCTTGGCTTTTCAAACCCACAAGCCACAGTCATTCATCTGATGAAGACGTCTGTCCATATATCGACATCAAGCCATTCTTTCAGAACACCAGGCTAAGGTGTGTGGCAAACAACAAGGTGGGTAAGTATGGTTATATTTTTGAGCCCAAAGTGTAACTTTATCGCTCCCAAACGAATCCGATTTCAGCTAGATACGTTAGACAAGAAAACAGGCATAAAAAGATTAGCTTTTGTTGTGAACAAACATGAACTCAGGTTCAACAGCAAAGTCACAACAAGGTGTACTTTCCCCATATGGTCTATATCGACCAGTTTTCAAAAAAAACCCCAGCTTATTAAACTAAATTACTAAGCAAAAACCTCGGAGTAATTCGAAACTTTAAAGGTGGTACTTAAGATTTCTTTCGTCACCATTATATACCGACAAGACACTGCAACTCTCAGGTTTACCAAAAATCAGAAACGCAATGGCGAAAATTACGCCTTTGACGTGATTGAAACATGAGATATAGTCATTGCAGGCAGGACTAAATTCCAGAATACAAATTGGTGGCATCACCAAGTCAGTTTAGACTTCGTGGAACCGGAAAGCTAGGGGGATAGAAGGGAATTTAAAAAATTCATATTTTTACTAAACATCAGATGGACATTTCAGGATCGACCTCCGCAGTACCACAGGCTATTCCAAACTCTTAGACTTAAGGGGTGGGTTGCATAAACGTTCGTTTGTACACTTCCAGTCATAGGAGTGACTATCATGCCCCTCCACCCTGTATATTTCATGTGCATCTTTAAATATGAACAGGAAATGGAACTCCCATGCAACCCACAGACCCCATACATTGTGAATACTCAGGATACCTGCAAATAATACGCACGGGGTTTAGAACAGATTTGCCTCCGTATTGTTTGGCTTTTTTTCTTCGGTGGGAACTGGAGAAATCAGTGTGGTGGTTCTTTTGCTTAGCCTTTCTACAGTTTACATCCGGTAAGACTATTTCGAAAAAAAAAACCCCAGGAGATCAGGAGATAGTTGTATGATTGACGAAAAGGTGTAGCAGTGTTGGCGTGCGCGAGCCTGCAGCTCTCCATTCCAATACATTAAAGTGGTTGTAAGCTCCGTTCGCTCTCTGACATTTTACGGGCGTTATTATGTGTAACATTATGCACTCCGTACCCTGTATTTTCCCCCATCCCTCTCCCACTAGAATGTTGGAGAGCGTGCCAGCCTAGCTAGCTGAGAGAGCAGGGACTTGATAACCCGTACGCTGTGCCGGAGGGCGCCGGCCGAGGAATGTAATGGTCGACGTAGTACATTAATCTCTGCGAGTCTGCACCTGAAGAGAAGGAGCAGCTAAGTCAGCAGAGCGAGCTGGACAGTGAGTCTCAAGGTAGGAGACCTGTCCGTTAGGCAGAAACTGAATAGGTGCTCACCAACGATTGGTAGGTGGAAGGTAACTGACCAAGGGTAGGCCTCCAAGAAAGGATCTGCAGAGACATCAGACCAGGGCGACCAGTGCACCAACCAGCAGGAATGCAGCCTGCCGATAGTAATTTGGACTGATGGAGTCTGGAATTTGATGGAAGATTCTAGAAGGAATGTCCCCTTCTAGATATAAAAGCCGCCCCGAGTGTATGCAGGAGGATGAGAATCACAGCTGGGGAATGGACGATTGAGACAGTTGAAGAAATGAGGATCAGAATCGACAATTAGAGACACACAGAGCTACGACCAGTCTTTTTCCTCCATCTACCTGCCAGAAACTATGTTGTTAGACTGAGGGTGCGGGGCTCGTTGAAGCCTCGCGGCGGCACGCGGCTGTGCCGGTCAGAGGCTATGATGCAGCATGACCAGCTGTATGGGGCCGGAAGGGCCAGGGAACTGTGTCATCCCAAACTTCGTGGGTTGATCGTTGAGGATCTGAGAACCCGGATGGAGAAGTACCTATGAACTGGCTGTCTCAATAATCCAACGTGTAAACAGGCATGTAGAAGAGTAGAAAGGAATTTGTCGTGGAGCAGATAAGTAGAAACAAAGACTTGATGTTCAAGAAGGGCCGCTCAGACGACGTGAAGAGAACTGTTAATTCCACTAGACTATCGATCGCTTTGACAGCTGGTATAGGCGTCTCTGGATTTACGGTCAGTTTTGTCTGACAGCTGGAGCAGATGTGGTCGCTTGTTTTGACGATAGGTGCAGCTGCCAGAGGGGAGTTGCTCTGAAGGCTGATGTCTGTCACTGTTTCTGGCAAACTGATCCAACTGTCTATGGTCAGCCGTTCTGGTCACTGACGCAGCTGCATGTGGTCAGTGGTTCTTGCAGTGTTGCAAACGTCTTTAGTCAGCTGGTCTGCAAAACCGAAGCAGCTTGTGTTCAGTTGCTCTGGCAGCTGGTGCAGCTGTCGGTATCCGACGAGTCGAGAATGGCAAGGAAAGCTTGAAGCAATTCTGGTGCCCGCGTCCCCAGGCGTTGCAAGAGGAAGTTAGCCCTACCTTGCAGTGATCGACACTCGTCTTCTGACCTCAACGCTTCCAGTAGCAGCTGCAGACAGAAGACGACCAGAAATATATTTCACCTCAGTTTCACGGCACATCAATCTGTTATCTTTTCTCTAATGCCTTTTACTACTAAGTACTACAACTATTCCTCTATAGCCTCTCTCACTGGAATAAACTCCATCTTGAAACCTGCCCCTTTCAACCAGTTACTGCAAACGTACACAGTTCTATCTATATCTAGCCGTCCTTTAGTAACATGCAATCTATATGCCCAATTCATTCGATAATAACATTTATACAATATGAAATATTCTTCACTAATATTTATCTTTCCACGCAAGTCGAATACAGCAAGGTTTAAATGATCTTAAGTCACTCAGTGAAAGAGGACCTTCCAGTGCTTTAAATTTATTTACCGGAAGTCGATCTGTACCCGACAGAAAATAGTTTGAAAATATTACTCACCCGGCCGGGACAAGCTGACAGAAATTTTATTCCCCCCCGCAACTACATTTACATGCTACCAACCGCAACGCTAGTCTACTGGTGTCCGCTTCCGAGGCTGGAGGTCGATGGTTTGCATCCCGGCCGAGTCATACTTAAGACTTGAAAATTGGCAATCTAGTAGTTACCCCGCCAGACGCCTGGCATTACAGGGAACAGTACTAGGACTGGTTGGTCCAGTGTCGGTATGCTATGATGTGACTGGGTGGGACTGAAGCTTGTGTTCCGACATCAGTCCCACGTGTGGCACCACGTGAACTTGTCTAATCAACACCGTCCTGATACGCACCTCGTTTGCGACTGGACGTTAATTAAAAAATCAAACCTACATTTACTCGCACTAGCCGTTTGGGTTACTAGTAAGGCCAACCCTACTGTAAGGTTAACACGCAATCTCATCAGCCCTATCACCACATTCGTATTTGTGTGCATTGACAGCCTGTCTCACCTCTCATCTCCACGCGCACACACATGCAGCTAATGATCGTTTTCCTGGAGGTCTTCTGGAGGGACGAGACCGCACCAGAGACTACAGGAACGATCTTTGACCAGACTGACCTGCTCTAGGGACTGGGACCTGAGGTTGGCGAAGTCCACAGGGGGGCCCAGCACAGGGGAAGGGACCCCCTTCAGCAGCGCCGGGTCCGTGTCGCTGCAAACTGTCTCCAGCTTCTCCACCAGCGTGTGCAACCGCTTCTTGCTGTGCTCCAGCTTTCGGATGACGCGCAGCACCTGTCGGCAGGCCACACCAGCCGTTTGCGGCACCTCCGTCAGGGCTAACGAGGCTAGGGCTGCCTAGCGATGCTAGCGATGACTTGGGGTGCTAGCCAGGCTATTGTTTCAAGTGTGGTTTGAGGTGCTAGCGGTGGCATAGTTGGCTACTGATGCTAAAGATGGCTTAGAGTGTTAGTGATGTTAGCGTTGGTGATCCTACAGCTAGTTATTGATGTTAGTGGTGGTTAGTGATGCTAGCGATGACCTGTATTGCTTGTAAGGGGCGCCTAGAAGGGAGTGGGCATAATGCTCGTGGCATATAAAGAACTGCATTCTATAACCATAGAATTAATTCTGTAAGAATAGAATTAATTCTATAACTACATGTATATTGTAAATCTATACAGACAGTTTATTCTATCCATGCTATGAGCAGAAACTGCTATACAAATCATTATATATATATAAATAATTGAAGGCTGCAACTATAGAATGAATTCTATGTATGCCATGCCAATTCTTTAAACAATGAAAACAATGCCAGCGATTTATTTCGGTGCCAAGCCACCTCTCGTGTTGTATTCACCTACACCGATACTACACACATACTGCCCACTGCCCACAAATAGCAGCTACTTAAAGAATTAATTCTATAGCCATTGAATAAAATTCTTTAGTTTTTTTATACTATGAGGATTATACCCATTCCCCTCTTGGCGCCCGATATGCTTCCCAAGCTACTGATACAGTAATTTGCCATTGATGCTACAGCAATGGTTCGCGCGGTTGATGATAGGGATGCCAGTAGTGCAAGTGATGACGTCGCATTTTCACATTTATAACCCGCAGAGTCTCAGCTCCATCCCTTGCATATTTAGCACGACTGTTCCATTATTCTGGCAACGATACAGTGATGGGCGGCTTCTGCTCGCGTCACTAGCATTGAGTCCGATACATCCACAGTTTAAACACCACGTTTTCGTCAACTTCTTTTTGTGACAATTCGCTTTATTTTCAGGACAGCGTTACTGCGCAAAAGGCACAACTTTTAAGGCCATGCCAGACGACACAAAAAAGCACGGGTAGCCATCTTGCTGAAGATGGCCGTTGTCATGTGACCTTTGAGGCTTCCCTCTACGCGTCCTCAGATTTCATTGGCTTCTGCCCGCGAGCAGCTCGGCCAGTTTAGAACCCGCGCTACCCTCCCGAGCGGCCGCTCGGCCCCGCCTGGCATGACTTTTTCCTGCCCAGCGTCCGCTCACCTTAGGTCAGAATTCCAACGAAATTTATCGTCGAACTTCCATGAGCAAATGCTGGCCCCTCTCTTTAACAGCAATAAAATGGTTGAGAAATTTTGATTATTAATATCTTTGATAACATTTTCGGTGTAGAGGCATGATTTTACACCATCCTTACCTCTTCTGACATTAACTGTAGCGGTTTATCTTACTAAAAGGACCTTCTAAATCAGTTGTGAACTATGACAACTAGAAGAATGATGAACTTTTTTTTATATAAAAAAACCTAACAACCCCAACAAAGTACTGGCAGCGCTAGACACAACCGTATGCTGACGTGTGTAACCAAGGTAGGCTCCCTTGGTTACACACGTCAGCATACGGTTGTGTCTAGCGCTGCCAGTACTTTGTTGGGGTTGTCATTTGATGATTTATAGCCCTCTGTCCTCATTTGTTCTTTGTTAAAAAAAACCTAGTTTGATAAAATATTCCTCTTGCTTCTCTATCCCCTCCCCCCGTTTCCATTACGGTTGACAGTTCTTCACTCACATTTTGTACCCTAGTAACGTCTTCCACGCACTTGATTTGTGTCACGACTTGGGGTCTGGTGGGTCAAAGAGATTGCACCATAGATTCTTTACCCCCTTGTTCAAATCGCCATCTAGCTCGCTGACGTAATCATCAGGTCGAGTAAGCGTAGGTTAGCTGTCAAGGAGTTTCTGTTCACACTTCTAATCGGGGCACTGGCTCTAGAACAAGGGCCACTGTGTTAATGACGGTGGGGGACATGGCTGGGAACGGACCCTAGCTCTAGAACAGGTGTCAGGCTGGCCAGGTATGGATTAGTTAAGGAGGGGGAGATTACGCATCAGAACGAAGCTGCTAACGCATAGTATCGACCACCAAGGCTTTGTTGAAGCCCGGAGTAGTGTACTGCCAGGGGGTGGAGAGTAGCTATGTCCACTTACGGGCGTGTTCTTAATAAAGTTAACACGGGGTGTGGCTTCTGCTGTCTCTGTCCCGATTCGTTGATGGATGTAACTACGAGTCTGGTTCTAGCAAGGAACAGCCAAGAGGACTTTCTGAGGTCAGTCTTCAGGACAACAGAGAGGGGCGCCCCATATCAGGACAGATTTCTTTACGTCGTGCGAACTATACAAACTACCAGGTGAAAGTGTTGTGTTTTACACGTGTTCATGGTATGCGTGCAGTTGAAACAAGTACGCCTGTCTTCATTGTTATGAAAGCAAAGCAAGTGATGGCAGGAAACGCATGTTAGCTAACCAGAAAGAAAGCCGGGGAGTCATCCTCCTTTAACGAGTCTATTATTCATTCTGTAAATATTCGAAATCTGTAAATATTCTCTTTTCTTTCATTGTATTACGAAGTCTTGCTATTCCTTGTGCTGTGGGGAGATTGTAGGTGGATGGGGGCTCATGCCACGGTGTGCTGAGAGATAAGCATATAGTAATTGTAGCTAATACAGTGATAATAGATTTCCACCTATGCACGTGCCGTCACCTTAAAGGAAAACTTAACCTTAGAAGTAACCTTTCTTGAATTGATGAATATTGATGTTGTGAATCTTTTTTAACCCTAAATTTAAAGCTACAAAAGAACTGTTCACTTACAACCCAGCTTTTAATGCCCCTCATCGGCCTTACATGGAAGCCGCCATGTTGCCTTTATGAGTGACGTCAGTTACCCCGGCAGGGAGAAAGGTACTGCAGCACGCAGCCGACAGCGCTCAAAGCAGCATCGTCACAGATATCGGGCAGACGCTTTTGCTAGTGACATCGCGAACATTCGCAGGATTATTTCCGTTATGGATCTGGGAGTTGTAGCTTACACTTATGACCCAGAACACACGGATGAAGAACTACAAAACACAGAAAGTACCGATACTGAGCAAGACGACGAGTGCTGCTGTGACTAGTATATTTACATAGGTGTTCTTTGTTGTGTCCATGACCACATGCGTTTGTTTTCAAGTACTTTATATTGCTATACAGGCCTTGTAGGCCATACATATGGCATATTTTAAAAAATCAGCCACATTGTATGCATTATTTGTATATACC
>SMGT01004696.1:1792-19828 GCA_004794575.1 Lanistes nyassanus
CCCCCCCCCCCGTAACAGCATGAAATGTCTGAGTGTGTCCTGCGGGGCTATCGACTGTTACAATTGCCTACAGACATCAGCGGCGAGGGAAAGTGTGTGACTGCTATTGTGCCAGTTACTGGGGACGTGCTTGTCAGTTAGTGACAAGATGATGAGAAATTCAACAGTAAAAGGAAAGAGGGACTTGGTTTTTCACTAGTGTTTTCTGAGAAGTTAAACAAGCAGTAAGGACTGATGGCGCCAGGCAAAGGGAGTGCACAAGCTGAACTTCAAATAATGGAGACGACAGCGGCTTCGGTCCCCAGTACTGTACTGTTTACCTTTTGTCACAATATCACTGTGCGGTGGCTATTTATTGCGTTGCATTCTTCCTCGGACAGTTCTACTCGAGTTGTTTTCATACGCGGGGCTCAACGTTTTATATTTGCCTAAAGAAATGCTACTTATAAGTTCTATGAAAACAAGGCTTTAATGCCACAAACACTCAGAACACACAGTGACACAGAGATCCCCCCACCCCCCATTTATTTTCCATTCTCTCAGTTTCAAAGACCAATAACTTACAAATGTTTCGTTTGTCCGGAGAAACAGTTGGTTTCTTCCTGTCACCAAGGCGACTTAATTGCCATTTTGCAAGCGCAGTGTCGGTTAGGGACCACACATTGTCCCCTTTTCACCTGCTTATTGTCCCTTGGTGCACGGGGGAGGATAAGTGGAAACAATCGACAGTGGAACAATAACGGGCTGGGAAACGATTTCCTTTCATCGTCTGAAAAGGTAATGAACAGTGACCAAGAGAACAACACCGCGTCCGACTTGCATCAGTCGGGAGGAGCGGGGAGGGAGAGGGGAACCTGCCTAGCACGACCCTCTTATATCCGTAATCCCCCAGGGTAGCTACATTGAAAATAACAAATCCAGATACATATATAATCAACGGGTGCATCTAGAGGTACCTGCTAATATACTAGGTTTATTCACATTTCATTTACAGTAGTGTGCCAGACTATACGCCAACAGACAGGCGACAGCTGGATGTACGAGATGTCCGAGTGGTGGATGGAGAGGGCTCGACAGGGGGACACCTGCTAGTAGGTTCACCTGACGTATTTATATTAAATGACCTTCGCTCTTTAGCATCATGCCTTCCCTCCGCTCCCCCCCCCCCAAAAAAAAAAACAACAAAAGCTGTCTTCACGCAGGAAGCAGGGTCGCTTGTGGTTTTGTCGATAGCTTCTACTCCAGTTCACTAAAAGCTTTAACTGTCGTTTATAATATATGAACACACACTAGAAAACATCCCTCTTTTCTGTGGAGAATTTCTGAATGTTCTCATTGTCCCAAATGCTTGTCGGTTCACTTCAACAGGAGATGGAACAAGACAGTGAGCGTCAACTCGTACGCACCCATACCTGTACGCACGCCTCCAATCAAGGGATTTCCCAGAACGGCTGAATGT
Source organism: Lanistes nyassanus (assembly GCA_004794575.1). Classification (NCBI taxonomy): domain Eukaryota; kingdom Metazoa; phylum Mollusca; class Gastropoda; order Architaenioglossa; family Ampullariidae; genus Lanistes; species Lanistes nyassanus. The sequence continues at coordinate 3,252 of SMGT01004696.1, forward strand.
AGGAACACGAACAAATGTCTTTTATAACGCACATCGCCTTTTATTTTTTTAAAATAATGAACATAGCATTAAAGTTACCTACATTATGGATCCGAATGTTCATGTCTTTTCCCCCCAGTATTTTGTGGTTGAAAGTTCGACTTGTGGTCATGAAGAACATAGGTTTAGGTAACCACAGAGAAAGTCGGACAAGCATTTCAACGAAATTCCTTAGCTGAGTTCGATGAGTAAGAACTATTTTTTATGACGTCTGACCTCAGCTGCAGAGGTTTCCCACTTAAAAAGAAAAAAATAGGAGAGGGAGCTGAAAAACCTGCACGATGTGAAGTAACACTGCTTATCAGACGTTTTAAGAAGTCGAGTCACTGTGAGGGACGTCGTGCGGCGCCAAATGCTAGCACCGCGAAACATTTCCTTCTACTGTGTCAACCTTTGTAGCGCTTTAACTTCCGGTAAGCTGCTGTCAGCGGCCATATATTCTTTAATACCGTCTATGCAGCAGGATCCTTTCTTGAGGTGACGTCGTGAATCTCGGGAATGACCGATGTGTGGAGGCATAAACTTTGACAGTCTGATTCCTGCGTTCCATAACTTGTGCGCCCACAAAGAGCACTTCGCCTTTCTTACACCGCAATGGCACGTGTTTTCGACGAAATTCGTGTAACATGACTGTACTGAACTGGAACCAGTGGGCTAACTACCCTGGGTTTGCAGGCTACCGCTGAACATAAACTTCCATACCAAAGGCAGTCGCACGCGTTCCTGGTATAGACAGCTCTGCAGGTAGACTGGTATATAGAGCTGCGGACTAGTGTGTGGATGTTGTTGGTTCGAATCCAGGTGTGGCCAAGGATTATTTCCCGGGGTTAAACATTGTGCAGACTTAATTCAGCCATCTCCAGGCCCTGTGTACAACACAGCCAAACAGGTGACATTTCCGTCAGGGCGGATATTCTAGAAGTTCCTTGAATTTCCCATGCAGGAAAACCGAACAGCCTATTTTCCCCTTGTTCGTTAATAATTAAGCTATTCGGTCGTCCCAGGGCCGAACAGCTTATTCCATGTTGGCTGAAACAATGTTTTCGGAGACAGAAAAAAATTCGGGTATAAATTTAGTGCAGTTTGCATCCATACGGGCCCTGAACATTAATAATGGCCATCTTGCTACGGCTACCAGTCTGCCTGGTGGTTTATTTCAACGCATTGCTAGTAATACAACAGGATCTTATCCTGGACCCACAGTGCTGGGTTCTGAACAATTCTATGTTGTCCTGCTATGATAAAATGTTCCATACTTGGGGAGTGTATTTTGTCCTAATCGCTTCTGATCGGTGGAAATCAGAAGTGCACAAAAACTTATGCATCTTTCAAGAGACTGTTGCTAATGCTTTTGTTAAAGATGTCAATGATTTTTTTTTCCCTAAAATGTTTGCAGTCTTCAGCAGGACCCATCCTTCTCTAGCCAAACTGAGAAAGTGTGGGAATCAGGAGCATGACCGTTTGATTTACCAGAGGTGGCCATATGCAGACCGATTACAGCTCCCTCATGTTTCTATGACATAATCTGATTGCATCATTTAATGACCATGATCCCAAATAAAACCAAAACATTTTTAAATCCTGTGTTTACCCAAACAATAGAAAATTCACTACAGGACTTACGTCACACGAAAAGATAAAGAAATAAAGTAGTTACACAATAGACTGATGTTGGACAGAGATTTCAGGACATAGCTATGTCTGAAGCAGACCAGCATCCACTTGCTTCCCTCTGGAGTTCAAATATTCAGCATTACATGCATCATACAGCTCTACAAGTAGAGTACAAGCACTACACATACTGTACAACTCTACAAGTAGAGTACAAGCACTACATGTACTGTACAACTCTACAAATAGAGTACAAGAATTAAATGCACTGTAAATTCTACATTACAGTGCAATCCTACATACAGAGAAGAATTAATGTACAAGTACCTACATGTACAGTACACTTTCATGTGCAGCACAGCTGTACACAAACACTACATGTGCAGTGCAAGGCATACATGTACTGAATGGAACCTTACATGTGGACTGCAAGCCCTATTTCTGGAACAAAAGGTGAGTAGAACACTATTTATGATATAGGTGTGTGATATTTCTGTTTCACTGTCAAGAATTGTAAGGGACTTGAACTGGGACTTATTTAAAAGGCATCTAATAAACCCTTCCTGAGCATGTGGATTTGAAAAGAGTCTGCTGAACACTTCCTTCTATACTGCCCTCTATAGAGATGTTTGCCACCTGCAGTCCTTCTCCACACTGATTTCTCGCTGTCAGGAAACCCAAATCTGTCTTTAAATACTGACATTTTTCTTTGTCTCCATAAGTTTATTAAGGACTTAAAACAGTTTTAACGATCGACAGTACTAGTCGAATGTGCATGGTCTCTGGTGTTTTGTCAGAAAGGTTTAGTGGGGAGTTCTATGTTTGTGTCTTATCCGTACTGATTCATTGATTTTTCATCCTTCCTTGCTCCCTTCCTTTCTTCTCCCCACCTGTTTTCTCCAGTTAAATTTTGTTACATTAGACCACACTTATACATGTACTTAAAAACCTGCCTGCTTTTTCACTTTTATATTCCTTATATGGCAAACCACTCAATGAGCTTTTAGCTTCATCTGTCACCATTGATGCATTTGTTCTCTTGAAAATGACCATTACGAAAAAAAAAGTAAGGACTGAAATATCAAAGTTTTAATGCATCACTGTCCGATGAGACACGAGGCAAATGTATCAATGCAACTGTATTCATGTTTTCACAGAAGTTATCAGTGAACTCTTTCAGTGCAATGAGAAATTCTGATGGCAAACATGAGAAATATATTTTCAAATGGCTTAGCTATTTTGTTTTGACTAGCCATGGTGTTTTGTCCATCTGACTTCCAGAAACTCTTGGACACTGATTCTACCTGGGCAGTTTGCTCTCATCTTCACAATCACCATCGGCCATCAGGGATCTTTCCACGTTAGTCAGGCGTGCATTCATCATCACAACAAGATGTTGAATCTTCATGCATCGGTCTGAAAGCTCAAAAAGCAAGGGCGGGGTAATGCAATCTATAGATGTCCTCTTTACTCCCGCGCTGCCCAGCTGATAGCTAGTTACCATAGCAACATGAAGTGTGAAGTTGTCACGAAGGTAGTCCAGGTGTCGTGGTGTGGTTACGTAGCATCGTCCAATCTGAAACAGATTAACTACAAATCATCACAGAGTTTTGCATTTTTAAAATAGAAAAGTACAGCTTTGATAACTGTGATCTACAAATAAGTTCTACAATACAGAGGAGTGCAAGATTTTAAACAAGAAAGCCCACCATATGTTTTAAGATTCGCTCAACATGGAGAAGATTATCTAATAATTTTTGATACTGAATATGTTACACAGAACTCAAGTGCAATGTTCCCTCTAAGCCAAGTAACTAAGTGGCTGTGTACTTGTCTTCACATTGCCATCCAGCACAGGCAGCACTACACATGCAGCTACTACACAACAAACTTGCAATCTTTCATTAAACCTGCACCAGAAAATATATAATTTGAGCGATTTGATGTTACATTTTTGATTGGTAACACTAGTAACAAGGTTTTGGTGTCATTACACCTATCATATAAAACATGGCATCTTGTACATAGGAACATCATAGCACTGCTTAGGTGTTAGCACATGCATGAAGCAGCAAAATTAAATAAGAAGGAACATTAATCTGCTGTATGTAAATTGTCTTTCTGATTGAACCAGATACCTCTGTTTTGCAAACTCGACAAGTAAGCAGATGATAGGAGCTGCCTGCATCATGTGCATTGACTGAATGATGTAATGCTTCTCCACAGCGCACATTGTCAGTGACTGCACTCAGAGTAAATGCCTGAAATAGAAACCTCATGATCGCCAAAGTCTCAAGACATCTCACATGTTTTTTCTTAAATCACCAAGCACTGAACATACAATGTGTTTGGATTAACTGCATATAAAAGAAAAAGAAACCTTTTGGTAGGGTTGCCCCCAGTAAATGATCATGCATCTGCTACATCCAGAAATATGAAAGGATGCCAAGTACTTCCACCTATGCATTCCAGGGATGCACATTTTTGTAAACCGAAAACATTCAGGGACATTAATTTCTTGCCAATGGGTCATTAGAATTTCCAAGCATTCCCAGGGACCCTCAGTTCTTTGAGAATATGGGAACTCTGCGTAATATAAATTCAATGTAAAACAATTTAAATTAAAACTGTGTGTACTAGCCAAAGAATATATAAGTAAGAAAAGCAAAAACTTAAAAATTGCATAAAACTTAAAATTTGTCATGTTTGTATCGTTAGCTGTAGCACCAAATGAAAACGTGTAATATAAAAAGGCTGATGGAAGTTGGACTTCAATGTTGCACACAAATAGAGATGGTGTAATATTCCAACACAGATCGTAAATTCTGTTTAAAATAATAATTTAAAATATGAATGGTTAGGTCGTGTTTTAAATTTTGACATCTATCAGTCTTTGTGCTGTGAGTCACCTGCTTACGCGGTGTCCCCACTTTTGTTTTTTACTTGTTCTAGGAACTGTACTCAGTGGCTTTGAAAAAAAATGACTGATATTCTAGGCAGATTATACCTCTAGAGCTTCACAAGCAGCAAGCCAGTTAGTAGAGTCCCCTAGAATGGACCGGCAAGATTCGCACTGGAACACAACCAGAGACTCTTCAAGAACTGCTTCAACTAATCTAGCAGTTTCTGCTTCTCTGGTTGTAGAAGTATTTTCTGCCATCTTTTCGTGCCTAGCTGTCTCCAGTAAGTTTCAATTGTCTCATGGAACAGACAGCCCCACTTACACTCACACTCTCTCTCCAGTTAACATTCGAAACTAAAGGTGAGCAAACCCTAGCTAGAGGCCCACGAAACACATGCGACACAAGCGCTCATCACTCGGAGTCAGAACTTCTACTAGTGCCAGATGAACACTTATGTAAATATTTTGCTGCATGAAGAATAGTCAATGAGACTGCAGAAGTCATGAATAGGTTGAGATCCCGCGAATGACGTAAACTTTTTTTTAAAATCCCGCTTCCGTCTTATTCTACTTGGAAGTGATTTCCCCTGTGCGGTAGAGATGCTTTCTTCGCGCCAGATCTTAACGCGGGTTTACGGATGGTGGCGGGTTGTTCAAGTTTCTTTCGGTTCAAGAATGCCTAGCCCACAAGTTGTTCTCCAGTTTTCCAAGCTCTCCGAAAACGCCTACACGCCAACTCGTGGATCAGAAAAGGCCGCTGGTTATGACTTGTACAGGTATAGACTGTTATATTGATGAATATTAGCTGGCACGATGAGTAGATCGATCTAGTGACTTGAGTAGACGTTCTCACTCGGTCACTAGGGAAGGATCGGGGTGCATGGACGTTTTCAAACGCCTTAATCGTAAAGATGCACGTAAAATACACAGGGGAAACGAACCTTACACTTTTTTTTTGGCACCGAAAGGGTGTTTGGATTCACCTGTCTGGTCAAGAGCAGTCATAAGCAAGACATGAAATTTTGGCCCGAGGCCTTGTGAGAATATCCGACTATCCGGGAGTCTTAGTGCGCATGCCCTCGTCACGTCTATGTAATTCTTTGAAGTTTGTCCTTGATCTGTTTCTTGAGTTCTAATGTTTAAACACTGATCTAGAGTTTTTAAGCGTTCTTAAAAGTCTGATCGATCCATTTGCCCGTTTTGTTCCTTGTCTTCAAATACGAAACACTAGTTTTCACTTGACTTGGGATACGTGCATTTCATCACAGTTGAGTTATTTTATTTGCTGACAATCCTAAAATATAATATTAATATTGAAATGTTTTACTTTGCTGTGGCAACGTTTAAAACCCTGATTTATTTTACTGATTTAAAATCTCCCCTTAGTTTTCGTTGCATAATCCACCCACGCACAGGCTGTCACACATACGCAGTGAAGCCCTCTGTAGATAACTCACTGTTCGTGTTCTCACAACACGCTTCCTCGATTTGACTTGAGCGTGTTGTGGGCACGGACATCGCAAGATCCCGTATGTGTTGCCAAATGCTATATTCTCTTTCCATTAAATATTTCGTCACAGAAATAAAGCATTTGCGTTGTCTGATGCCTTTAAGAACTAAATTCTTCTTGTTAGTTTTTACATAGTCGCATTTAAATGCTTATTTTTGCCAAAGCTGTTAAATATGCAACTACATTTTAATAGCACACACAACTGATTGAAATGAACCAATGCATTTTAATTATGTATGTCCAGCGAGCGTTAACTTGATCAAGAACCTTTTATTTAAGGCAGTGGCTACATTCAGGGGTGATTGGAATCCAGCCAGTAATCTTCAAGGCACTTGCGAAGGGAGACTGCAAGCAATTGGCAGAAGAACTGCAGGGGGAAGGGGATGGGTGGAGTGATGTTGGCATGGTGTTAGGGATGTGGCAGTTTTAGTATTAAGTTCCAAATAATTAAGGATGTGTTTTAAAAAAATGTTTGTGGTTGTTTTTTTTACAGAAATATGTCAATATTACATAATGTTTTTAAAGGAGAAGAGAACTGATGTATCTGGGGCTAGATGTATTAAACGTTTTTCAATTTTTTTAGGACCAAATGTGTACACATTTTTACGATCTGTACACATACGGTCCTAAGGAAGTCCATGCAGATATGAGGAAATGGAATTGAGGTCTATATATTACAGTTTTAAGGGAAGAATTTTGTTTCTGCCTTATCTCAAGAATAGTAATGATTAGCAAGAATGAAGTAGTATTTAGAGCAGTAAACATACGACTTATTGGGCTGTTTACACTTGGAGCAATGGGACAGCTTTTTGGAGTGATCAGACATTGGGGCAACACAATTGTAATCCTTGACTGCTGAAGTGTGAAACATAGCTCCGCAAAAATAACAAAAGATTACAACAGGTTTTAGGTACATTGAGGGCTGTGGGAAGAAACCAGAATTCCTTGAGAGTAGTCTCTCTTTGCAAGTGCTGTGAAAACAGCCTACAATAGGCTGGTTTTCTGTCCCTGTGAACAAGGCCACTGTGCTTGTACATATTTTTTGGTCTGTGGTCACTTTGTGAACAGTGCACCTCAGTAAGTCCTAGGTTTTCCTGCACATATTGATGGGGAAAGCGAGCAGGAAGCATATCCTTTATCAAACCCTCAAATTTTAAAAGATTATACCGTTAGTTTTTTAAAAATGTTGATACCTGAAATTTAATAAGCACAATGTCAAGTCATGCTGTACTTTTAAGTAGTTTTTATATATACTCATGTGCTGTTGTCTGTTACAGTGCATACGATTGTGATATACCAGCACATGGAAAGATAGTGGCAAAAACAGATATTCAGATTGCTCTTCCAGATGGATGTTACGGCCGTGTTGGTAGGTGACACTTTCAGTCAGGTAGACCCAGTCATGTTTTCAGTGTTCGATATCTGTAGGAAAAGCCTAGTGTGAGGTCATGATAACTCTTAGAGGATAGTTCAAAGGGTTCGCCTGTGGTGTGAAATAAGTGCGGAAAATAGAATTTGCTGTGAGCTCAGAGTCAAACACTGAACCTGGCAGTTTCAGTTTCAGTATTAAGTTCCCAAAATAATTAGCTTGTTCTCCGAGTATCATAAATTTCATTTCCAAAAGCAAGCATATTGAACATCACTGTTTAAAATTAGCGTTGGCGATTGATGTTTGCTCTCTCTCTCTCTCTCTTTGGCAGTCCTAGTGCTGGTTTGCTTCACACAAAACTTGCAATTACAGGGAACAAATAGTCTTTACATGGTATGAGGTTGTGAGGCTTGTGTGGGCTAATGCTGGAAGGAAATTCTGGGCCTCTGAACAATTCAGTGTGTGTTCATAAACGTTTGGATGGGCAAGTCATTTCATATTCAAAAAATTTACAGTAAGTACATAACTTTCCATGGTGTATTTCTAAAGTATGATTAATGGTGTGGAATGTCACTGTTGCATATAACTTATAAGTCTTCACTGTAAAGTGTAACTGTTACATACACTTCACTTTGACTTTTCAGCCCCCAGGTCAGGTCTGGCTGCCAATCATTTCATTGATGTTGGAGGTGAGTAGGTAGCAGGACTGAGCTTCACTGCTTCACACAATTCACTAAAGAAACATTTTTAAGAAAATCTTAAAGTTCTTGTAGGTGTACCGAGGTAGACAGTGGTGCTGAGTTGTACCTTGTTTACGTGTGTGCTGTCTTTAGGGCCATGTGATCTCAGATGTACAGATGATATATGCACATAGCATATTTTACCCTGAGGCCTAAGTATGGAGGAATTTTAACATTTTATGAGAATGCAGTACGGCAGGGTGACCTAGTAATATTGTTTTTACAGTGATTTTTTGGGCTCATACTCTGCTGTTATTATGAGGGACATGACAGACAAGATGCATGGATTTTAGTAATGGCATCAGTGGGTATGTGTTTTTGGATCGGACTCATGTGGTGGTAGTGGTGGTGGTGACAGCCGCTGCTCTTTGCAGTGCAAGAGACATGACCCCAAGGTCCTTGGCCATAAGTGGAGTTCATTGTAGCAGTTGGATGTAAGTCAACAGCATCTGTACGTCGTCAGGTGCTCATCAACATAGCAATGATGTTTAACACGATGAGAGCTCGTATTGGAAAGAGGTGTACAGACTGAAAAGAACAGACCCTTTAGGCACTCCACAGGATATGTGGACAGGGTCACTTTGCAAGTCATTCTAGATTCTGGCGAGGGTGGAATTTTCAGTGGTATCAAAGGCTGCAGACTGATCATAGACCACCCTCTAGAGCGTGAGACTGACTGCACATAAAGTTAATCAGTAACCATAACATTTTGGGGGTGGGTGGGTTGGCCTTGTCACACAGGTGAAACTTAATATCCTGTTCTTTACTACAGCTGATGCAAGAGACCTGGGTTACCTTTTGTTATGGTATACTATTCTATATTGGAGGTGTGTAAAAAGACTGCAGTATTAATGCAGTTCCTTGCTTTTGCATTACAGCGGGTGTCATAGACCAGGACTACCGTGGCAACATAGGGGTTGTTCTTTTCAACTTTTCCGATAAAGATTTTCACAGTGAGTAAAGGCTACATTTTATTGTATTTATCTAGTCAGTTCACCATTTCAGTGAGGAGTTACATCAGGTTAACACAGGGAACATGTGATGCTGAATTTGTGCTTAAGAAATTGTCCACTGTTGAAGTAATTTGGCCGATTCTAGGCAACATTTTTCGGCTGCCTTGTTTTTATGTTATATGACACCTGTGTCCATGTTTATCCCATTCACATCTTTGTGCTAGTAAACAACTGGGGACTGTTTGATTGCACTGCAATCGTTCCGCTCAGAGTTAGGCGCTGTGCTCACTTTTTGGCGCTTACAAAACCTGAAAGTGGTTCACTGGCAAGGGATGTCACTGGTGTTTCCCTGTACTAGGATCATTTTTCTATGGAGTTTGTTTCTCCCCTTAAGGCCAGACACGGCACCCGAAAACGATGATTTGGGACCATTTTATGCATTTTGACTTAACACCTTTTCGTCACATTTGAACTATATATTATCATGTTCTGTCACTATTTTGTTCGAAAAGTGGCTAAATTTTGTGTAAAAAATCAGTAAAGTGAGGTACCCCATCCTCCCTTTTGTTGTCGCTCGCGCTGTTTGCCTGGAAATCGGTCTTTTTTCAACCTTGACAACGTGCCTTTGCAATGCACGAAGACCACCATGTTTGATACCGCTGTGAAGGTCGTTCTTTTGTCTAGCTCCTTCAACTATTTTTGAAACTGTAAGGCTAACAAGCGAAGCATCAATTGGCTGAAAACCAGCACACACTACACATGCGAACATTTCCTTTTATGGAAACCAGGCAAGCAGCACGTCACCGGTTCAAATTGTCATCCATTCAGAAATTAGCTTTTCTTCTTTGTGCCTACCAACCATCCCACAATGCATCGCTCTAATGACGCTTTGTTCATGCTTCCGATTCTGCTTCGGCACATGTTGTCTGAGCCTTTGGAGCAGACTGACATATTTTGAGGAAACTTCGAACAGCTTTTAGTTACAATGCATCCTAAAAATTCGAAGAAGACTCAAAGAGAGAATCTTGCTAATGCAAGAGCTGCGAAACGAGCAAAATTTGCGTCTGAGCAAGCCGATGCCAATGTCGATGCTGCTACTCCTAGTTCTAGTTGTGTGACGACCTACAGAGTTACTACCGGACAGCTATAAAGGGTAACCTTGATAGCGTAGAAAAAATGAGAGCTGCTGTGTGGGCTACTTTCTTTCATAGCATTTCCACTGATGAGCAACACTTCCATTACAGATGTCCAGAGGACCCAGAGAGTTGGTGTTTTTAGCAGAAGGCAGTGGCAACTGATGCAGACCCACCTACACACGCAGATCATCCCACACACACATTTTTGAGCCTGGAGGTTGCTGAAAAATTGGTTCCTATCTACAGGAGGATGTCAGATGAAAGTCTACTCCAAAGAATGGTGCATTGCAGGACACAGAACACCAACGAATGCTTGAACTCACAGATCTGGCTTAGATGTCCGAAAACAGTCTTCATGGGGAAGTGAAGGGTAGAAGCTGCGGTAGCAAGAGCGGTTGGGGTGTTCAGTGAAGGTAGAACAGAACTTGTTAGGGTCATGGACAAACTTTGGGTGGAAGTTAGTGGGTCTACTTTAGAAAAACTGGGAAGGGCTGATGATAGAAGGGTTTCTAGGGCAGACGCAGCAGCAACCGTGCAAGCAAGACGGCACCGAAAACATGACCTTCAGCGTCGAGTTCAAGTCCGAGCAGAGGAAAGCAGGGATGGGGAGGTCTATGGGGCAGGCATAGGGCAGTAAATTTCTTCTTGTTTTACAAAATGGACATTTGTTTGTAAAATCTTAATTGTCTATTGCAAATACTGACAGACATAAGCTGGAACGCAGATGCACATTTTACAGATAATTTTGTCTAAAACTAGGGTAAATATTTTGCTGTATTAACAAATAATTCAGTTCAACAATGTTAAACTCATAGCATCTAAACAGTAATAACATAATTTACCATTGTAAAACAACCGGTGGGTTGAAACTAAGAAATACATACAAAACATGGTTGGTTCACTAATTTGCGATTTTCTCTGTTTTGCCATTTATTGTCATAAAATTAAAAATAACTCAAAAACTACCTGACAGATTTTCTTAATATTTACCAGATGGCTTTGTTGTTGTGTCTGCTAAAAAAAAACATTAAAGCTTTTTTGAATAAAATAAATTGGCAAGTTATGCCCATTTAAAGTTTAAAGACTGGCGTTTGTCTTCTTTCATGGTATGTATGATACGGTTTCTTTAATTACAGACAATTGAATGCATTTATTGATAACTCCTTTAATGATTAACCTAGTTTATACTGTGCAGAATATGTGTGAAAGGGAATTTTGATTTTAATACGTGGTTGTTGAGTTATTTTGCTTTTAAAATGTTCTAAAAATAGCATATGGCGGCCATTTTGGATTGTTTCCATGGCAACGAGAGAGCATATATTAGACGTACTTTTTTGGTAACCTCTAAGTTGCACCTTGGTATATATACCCATAGCTTTTCTCAAATTTCTGATTTCAAAAAATAACATATTGGTTGTAGTGTCTGGCCACCACAAAATAGATTGATTTTCAGAGTTCTGCGCTCTTGAAGGCGCTACCTCTGGGCAAAAATTACAGGTCGTCAACAAAGCACTTGAAATGTTCAAACATTTATCGTCAGAAGCCAAAAATGTCTTCACTAACCTTAGTGAGGAGGTGGAAGACAAGGAATTTGTATGTTTTTATTTGTATGAATTACAAGTGCTTCAGACGGCAGTGATACGTGATCGAGTGTTTAGTTTCAATAAACACATTCACTTAAGTTACGTAATTCAACAGTCTTCGACACAGCATCAGCAACAGATGGATTTTAGTTAGGAAAAGCCTTTTTCCACTTTGTATGTTGTTGAGATTTAAGTGGAAAAGGGCTTAATAGTTTGTTTTGTTTTGTTTTTTACAATTTTTCGAAATTGCTAAAAATATCCCCAAATGCAGAGATTTCAGCAACGTCACGCATAGTAGGATGGTCAGTGCAAACGAGTTAAAATAAAAACATTTCATGCTCGTGATGCAACTTTTTAAGATGAGAAATGTACATATGCATGTGTGCACACACACAAAATAAAAAAAAAACATGTCTTACAATTTCCCCAAACTTTCTTTAGTCAAAATAAGCTTGATACTTTATTTCAGTTCAAAAGGGAGACAGAATCGCCCAGCTTATCTGTGAACGGATATACCTCCCTGATCTCCAGGAAGTTGAGGTAAGCTTGGCTTTATTTTGATTTCATAATCAAAAACGGTTTGGGACAACTTTCAGACTGAACAACAGATTTTGAAATCCTGCTTGCCTCCTCCTTTATACAAAAATTCAACAAAAACTTTTCGTAAATCATTTTGGCTTCTTTCACTGAAGGCACACAGCTGAGAGTTTATTGCCATTTGCTGATGCGTTTCAATTCCTTCCTGTTTTATTTTCAGACTTTAGATCCAACAAAGCGGGGCTCTGGAGGTTTTGGATCCACTGGCACACAGTGATGGGTCCTCCAGTTCGAGTTATAAGGCAGTGCTTTTGGATAGAGAACCGAGATCAAAAACCTTTTCAGGGCTATGTTGTTGCAGTGTAGCTGGTGTTTATTTTGAAGCATCAAGTGCAGCGTGAGTGAACAAATGTCTGTGTGTGAACATTTTTATGAGCATTCACGAATATCGGTAACTTTTTTTGGGGGGGGGGGCACTTTGCATTTTTAGAGCAAAGTCTTTCCAATACTACCATCATGTTGCATATCTCACAATGGTGTTCCTGTTATGCACAAATGAACTTTTTGTTTTCCTGGTTAATTTCCAGTCTTGAAGTTGATAGCCAGGTGATCAATTAAAAAAAATGTGTTTTATTGATCATACTAAAATATTTGGTATCATGAATATTAAAAATATGAACACTTCACTTATGCAGGATAATACTATCAGATGTACATGTGCACACATACTTGTTACACGTCCAGCACATATCACCAAATAAACTTTGTTAGGGTACTTGCATGGATGTGTGCTCTCAGTCCCATGGATGCAATTCTATGCTATTCCTCTAAAGCCAACTATTTTGGCTCTTTTAAAAGTTTACCTATGAGTATCAGGCGCATTTGCAATGAACAATACAAACAATAAAATAATCATTTTCTGTAGACATTTTGAAGCTAGCAGATAAGTCTCTTGGCCTAAAGAGTTGTGAACCCATGTAATGAGATTCTTGAATTGCACGGTACATCTATGAATGCCTTATTGTGTTTTTCCATCTGTAACTGTAGAAGTGTTTGATTAAGGAGCAACCTTCAAGCTGGTAGTAAAATTTCCGATGTCTCTTTGTTCTGAAACTTCAGTTTCAAAACACAATGTGACATATTTTAAAGTTATAAACAACGCAATATTCCAACACCTCAAAATGGAGGCAAGTATACAACAATAAGGCACTTGCAAAGTACAATAAGAAATAGCAAAGAAGGCACTACCCCCATCCCCGCAACTATAAGGTCCAGATTGTCAAAATCACGCAAAAAAAAATTCAAATGAACTTGATCCTAAATTGTCACACCCCAATACACGGGATGATGCTTGGAAGTATGGATGTTGAACCCTGTTCTGGAATGTGGATGGCAGATGCAGATGTGTCTACCACACCTGACACTTTTGTACAGGGTCAAGAGGACTGCCGACTGGACAGCCAAAGGCTTCTGCAAAAGCAGGACTGTTGGCAACTGACCCCAGTACCCTAAGGGAAAAAAAAACCCTGTTATTTACAAAGAGTACTGCAAAATTTTTACAAAGGCAGACTAGGATCAACAGAAGTACTGACTGCACCACACCGTGAAACTTCTGTGTACTTAACGGATCAGCTTGGATATCAGATACAGCTCTGGATTCATAAAAGTAGGCCGAAAGGTGGGCAGTCCTATCTCTGACAACTTGTCAAGCTGTGAATTGAGGTTATCAGCCTAGATCACCGATAGTGAGAAAACAGAAATATTCATATCGTAATTTCACATTTTAGGCATTGACATTGTTTACATGTGTAGATCATAAATTAAAGAGTGTACCTTGCATGGCTTACCTGAATCTTGATAAGGTATGTTCATCGGTGAGTATAGCATGCACTGCATATTCAGGTGTGTAATAGGCGCACCAAATCTGTCCAATCAGCAAATAGCCATGAAAACTTCAATAAGAACATAATAGTAATGAAGCCACTTTAAACCTCTCAATCTTTAAGTAGGAGTCTCCCAAACTTAGCAAAAACTAGAATTTTGCCTTGTGAATTTTTAAACGTGTTAGATGTTGGCCTGAATTTGCTCTACAGACCAACTGAACCTAAAGGAAAAACAGCTGGCTAAGTTTAACCTTTCAATTAAATATATATTTATATATACAATCCATTGTTTTATGTTTGTACTTTTTAATGTTGCTTATTTGACATATCTGAGTATTGCCTTTCCAACAGATCTCCGTGATACCTGAGCAAAGCCTAAAAAGTAGAGCTGTTCAGGTGTCAGAGACAAACCAGGCAGTTTGACCTCAGGGTGTTGTCTTCTCTGACTTGTATATGCAGCATAACCCAACTTCAGACCCCCGTTGTCTGCGATGTTTTCACCTAGTGTGTATTCTCCGTTGATCTGTGGAATATTTCAGGGATAAAAGGTATTTTTCGATTGTGGGGTCTTGCAACAACAACTACCAGTCCCTCCCAAAAGGACTGGAATAAAAAAACAGTTTTCAACTGCCTAGTCTTAGATATATGCCAGCTCATCTTAATGGCAGAATGAAAAAAACGAACCAGTGTTCAACTGTACAGTCTCGAAGGCAAAGCCGCTGCACCTCTGGCCGCTATCTCAGGATAAGATTATCTGGGCTTCTGAACTTCCCACACACCCTGGTACACTCATCCTCCCTAACTCTTCTCGGCCATTTAAGCATAAATATTCCTAAAACTTGGCAACAACACAAGTCATGCCAGCTACTTGGTTACATCAAAAATTCAGACTATTCTTTGCCTACCTGCTTGCCATATACAGAAAACTGAGAGTACTCCTGAACCAAGCATTGCGCATGATCTTGGAAGGCCTGCGATGATGATGAACTCCACCAATCGTTAAGATTTCCTTGCTGATCATATTTACGACCTGTCAAACCAAGAGGGGAAAGAAAATTATCTTCATTTCCTAACAGTATACACATGCGTATAAAATATACACTCTGGTAAATAAGAGAATTTTGCAGGGTGAAAGGCCTTTGAAATTTTAGTCGGAAGATTTCTGGAATACATATTGTGTTAAGAAGAATGATCTTTCAGAATCCTGTAACCCAGAAAAGGTGTTCTCCAAAACAAAACCACCTTCCTGACATGAATGTTAAGCTTTGGGGATTAAAAGTTTCTGTAATACCAGTGATGTGCACACTTCTGTTATTCTTTTGGACAATCAAAATGCACCTGGTTAAAAAGTCAATTTGGGGAACTGGTTGACATTTAAGGTCAATTTTTTAAGGTCTGATGACAGCTCATTTTCCAGATCTGACAGCTAAAAAGTAGGTTTCTGGTTTACTGAAACTTTTCATTTTTGCTGTCCCTAATTATGAGTTTCCCAACTTCAGCTGAGCAGTACTGGATTAAAATCTAAATGTCAACATGTTATTTTCAGCTGAGCAGTACTGGATTAAAATCTAAATGTCAACGTGCTATTTTCTCAGGTGAGTGATAGCTTGATGGTCAGAGCATCTCATCTGCACCTGGGGTATGGGTGGGGTTTGAATCCAGCAGTGACCAAGGAGTATATCCCAGAGTACAGGACTGTGCATCCTCCCCTGAAGATCATCCCACAAACACTAAACTGTCACACTGTACTGACCACCTTACTGCAGCTTTCAGTTTGGAGGATGTTCCAGTGCTTAAAGTGGTTAACCCATTTTCCACCGTGCGTCTTACAGCGCGTGAAATCTCGGCGTTTGGGCGATTTTTACCGATTTTCGAAAAATTGTAACAAAACACCTATTAAAGTTAAAAGTATCATTCAAACGTTAGAAAGATAAATTTAAGTAGAAAAAGATTTTTCCTACCCGAAATCCGTCTGTTGCTGACGCTTTGTGTTGAATTACGTAACCAAGGTGACGTCACTGACACGAAACACTCGCCGTTTGCAGCACTTGTGATCCATAAAACATGGAAATTATCCATAAATGCCGGGGGTTTCCCACGAAACAGATGATATGGTTTTCAAAAATTCCAAGGCTTTTGCGGCACTTAGACGAAGATGGCGAACGACCAGACATTTTTTTTTCCCTGCTAACGAGGTGGCGTGCTCAAGAGAATAAAACGTGCAAATGGCGTCTCCTTCCATCGTTCAAGGGAAGAAACTCTATAGAGAAATGATTCTCGAAAAACACCAGTGACTTCCCTTGCCAGCAAATCG
>SMGT01004696.1:19863-37628 GCA_004794575.1 Lanistes nyassanus
ATTCTTTTTGCAGCATCCGCTGCCCAACCAGCGCAACGGTCGCAAGTATTTATATACTTTACGCCAGCCAGCTAGCGCAGGGGGGACACAGGGTTAAAGGTTCCTATCTGCCCCTACCATAGTCTGCAATCACAGACAGGTGGAAGCACTTCCCTTCTAACATAACCAGCCATACAATCTGCTGTGTGAACCAATGGCAGTACCGCTGCAAATGAGCAAACACCAATCACCATGCCCCGTGTCACATGACAGTGTAACCAAAAGGATGATCAGGATGGAATGTCCATGCACTTGATTTTACGGTACCCACCCGTATTGTCGAAGCCATGCGACAACTCATGGCCAGAGATTGAGCCTGTGGAGCCATATGCAAAGGAGCTGTCAACAAACAGGTGAACATGCAACATGCGCAAATCCTGCCTTTGATGTTAATGCCATGCCTAGGTCTCAGTTTGAAAGTTTACATGTGCCAGGAACAGACTTTAAGTAGACAAATCAAGATCAAGAGTTTCCGAAGGACTGCTGGATGTACATTTTCGACATCAACACCAATAAAGTGCTACGTTCATTCCCTCCCACTACCTCTCCTCACATCACCCCCCAGCTCCAAAAATAGTCAGTAATATCCTACATGCTAGTACATTCACTGCAAAGCAAGAAGTCAAGCTCTTACCCCTCAACTCCCCAGATATGGGAAAAAGCACTTAATCATCAAGTACATTTTGAGATGTCTGATTTAAGGCAGTTTTTCTTAAAGACAATAAATGCATCAGACTCATACATACAGTGGATAAGATGGATCAAAGAATGGTCTTTGCAGCAGGCCAGCCAAAATAACCAGCTGATTGTACGTTGGACTGAAGAAAGCATTTACTTCATGAGGTGAAAGGCTCCACCTAACAAAAATAACATTCAATGTCAAAATAGTGTCCCTGATGTGAGCACTGGACAGGCATTTTAAATACAACCAGCAGACTACATGTTTTAAAGAAAGCTTTTACTTCATGTACTGAAATGCTCCATCCAAAACAAAACATCCAACCTGAAATGTGTAGACTACAGCAAGTCAAACACTACCAGTTGCTTTGGCCATGCCAGGTCTTACCCACATTGTAATCCTGGTGGCTTTAATTCATTCTCACAACCTACGTATCTTGCACACAATTATGCATCCTCCACAACAGGATTTTGAAGCACAGTCTTAACACTGAAAAGAGCATTAAAAATACAGCAAGTGTATGCTATTTTACACTGTTTCAGCAGTAAGGTTCAGCTCAAAGTTAAACTTTCTGGCAAATTGATCTGTTACAGAGGATCATAAAGTGTACAGGCAGATTTATGATGCTTACAGATTTGAGTCTGGTATAGTCTCCAGCAGTGACCAAGTTCTCTGTACATCAGCCAGACTGGCACTGAGGAAACTGTCCAGAAAAGCCCCTTCCTTCACCTCAACCTGCAGATCAAAGATTTCCATGAAGCCCATGCTCCAACCAGTGAATGATCACGTCAATGTCATTTGACAGGCGCTGTCACACAGGTTAAAATGCTCGTGCGTCATGACTAGTTTGTAGCCCAAACACAAGCAGTAGGCATCCTTTGCACAAAAAACAGCTTTCTGGTGCTAGAGGCACAATTGGGTTCAACCCACAACCGTACCAGCCACATTAGTTGAGGCTAATCTTTGAGCAAAGATGATAATGTTTTGCAAGACATAAACTCTATGCTAGATTTATGCTCACACTAAGGAAACTGCCTAATAAACATTATTCATGAATTTTTAAGTATCTACAAACCACATGCACAACTATGTATATGTGATGATTGAAGCGTCAGAATATCCAAAGCCCCGACTACCATTTCATAATACTTGTCCAGCTGAGTAACGTTTAGTATCCAGTCTGGGTATCCCAGCTTTATGTCCGCAATCTGTGCTTTAGTTTTTGCACTCTGGCGTGTGCTCTCATCCATCCAGGCAACGTTGTCCAAGTTTGCTATAAAAGCTGAGCGAATTGCTGACACGATCTCTAATGCCTGTAAGAAAAGAATGAACTTGCAGATGTTGATAACAGTCAAAGTAACAGTCTAAAGGTAAAAAAGGTTTGGTTTGTTTTGTTTTTGCTTTGTTTTTGGTGGGGGGGGGGGGGGCGGGAATATAAATATGAAGAATAAAAAGACAGGATTCTTTCATTTTTATACAATAAACTGATCACTGAAAATCATCAGAAATCTTAATACGTGGACTGACAACACCCACAGAAGATCACTGAAACACTGCTAAATTATAATCGCTAAATCAGACTGTCACAAATGAGAAGGTACAAAAATAAAGGTAGTATGCCAATCTTGCTTCACAAATATTGATAAAAACAATAAAAGGTACAAACTTCTAGAAGAAAACAAGTGACCAGCCCATCTCTGAAGCTATTTCAAACACCATCACTTACCTGTGTCCTGCTTTCTGAAGAAAAGGTGGCATCTAGGTAAAAAGCAGACACTGCAAACCCAAAAGCCTTCTCCACTTTAGATATGCATCGTTTCCAACGTTGAGAAAGGGTTGAGACGCCCAGTTCCACTTTGTTTATCGCTATGGCAGCGTTGACAAATGACTGTGGGAGGTAACCAGGGATGCCCTGTATGAGGTACCAGACCAAGTAGTCCTGCACCACCCTGTCAAAGTAAGGCATCAGTTATAGTCCGCACTGAGAAGACAGAATAACGCCCACACGTTAATATTTTCCTTTACCTCGTTACACTTCTCCCTCCAGCAACTTCTCTTCCATTCATTCACTAAACACAACACCTATTGGCAATCCTGTGCAGAGTGATATAAATAAATCGATCATGACCTGATATATACGGCTTAAGGCTGTCTTATTTCTCCCAAGCAGATCAATGTTTTTTCCCCCACAAATTCACAAATACAATGTACTGCGCCTGGACTTACTGTGGATCGGTTTCAGCCAGCACTTTCTGCAATCTGGGAAAATAGTCTCTGGTTGTCACCAGTACTTCATATGAGGGAGCAAAAGTTCTGTTCACTACTCCAGCAATAAAATGGGATATGTTCAGCTGAAATGACACAGAAATTGTTCGCATAGTTATCCTTGTGCAACATCAAACTTGTGAATGTCCTTTCCATTTCGCTACTGTATATGTCTAAAGAAAAGCTAATCTTATTCTTGAGTGCAACGCCCGTTTTATGAGGACTGCATCAACTGCCTGAAATTCTCGCCCAGCCATGTAAAATGTAAATAAACATGGACCGCATCCTACTCCAAAACCTTAGCACAGCCCTGACAAATTAACCACGAGTCTGAACCTAATCATGTCCAGGAACAACAAGCTGTACTTTCTCATCATCATACATAGGACCAGCCCTGCCTTCTGGATTCATATCAGGACCGTAACAGTCAGCAAACTACTAGGTGTGTGAGCCCTCCTCACCTAGCTAGGCTGCTGTGTTCTGCTGGCACAAGCCATGAAAGCAGTATGTTTTATACATTTTGAGGTAAATTTGAAGCAGGGGGGCACAAACAGCAGATTAAGAGGATACCATGTGAGGGTATAGAGGGCATCACACACAAAAAAGCCCACCACTGGTACTTTGCTGTGCTGTCATATGGCACATCTTGCTGTAACTGGAGCAAGAATGTAAGTGAAGATGTTTTTTAAAATAAGTATGGTGTGTGAGGAATTGTTTATCAGCATGGTGATGAAAGAATTATTTGTAAGTATGGTCAGTGAAAGAGTTGTTAAAGTATGGTAAGCAAAGAGTTCTTTGTAAGTATTGTGAATGGTTTATGCTAATGAGACGTTACCTTGGATCCAAGCATCCTTTGAAAATCGGTCAATGTCATCATGTTGTATGTACTCAATGGGTCTATCAGTTCTTCTTTTGGCATAAAACTCTGCATAATGAGAGTAAATGAATTCAAAGGTATGCAAGTGTTCCAGTGACAGAATACATGGGCAACTTAATTTATTGAATCTTTACACAGTTACACAGACTTTACAATGTTTTCCCTCTCAGTTATAGCCATTTCAAAGCAATAAATGCACCATCATGTCAAGAAACATTTCAAAAACTTTACACAAAATGTAAATTACATTAACTAATGTTGCTTTTCTACAATAAATTTGGAAAAAAAGAACCATTATCAAATATCAGCACTGATGCATCATTATACTATGTCATTATGACGTTATGTGTAATACATGCAGCACATGTACATACAGTAATAACAAAAGGGAATTTTCTGCTGCTTTTCTTTTAGGGGTGGGGAACGCATTTTACTGTGCAATTTGTGTTTGTTTGTTCTTCTATAGCTGACCTCTGGCCAGAAAGCTTAAGTCAAGGGAAAATATAAGTAGCTCAAACATACAGTAATGCTTAAGGAGTCTTAATGACATTCTAGAAATAGTTCTCCCAAGGTATATCTATAACTGATTGCTCCTGTAAGTACTTACCTCTGCCAGCCGTTTCTCAAGCTGGTACACAGCCTCCATCTTTGAACGGGTGGAGTTATCTCCTCCTAACAGCTTCCCCACTGATTCAGCAAATTCCAGGAAAGCAAGGTGATATTTTTCTGAGTTAATCCCATATTCTTCTCGACTATCTAAAGTCAGTCCTCCTTGACTAAACTGATTGAAAAAAATAATAATGTCACAAGTAAATAATGTTGTCTCATGGCCAACAAAACTTATACAATGTTCCAAGTCTCGCCTCTTGAGGTTCTTAGCTCCTTCTAGGCATCTCAAAACAATCAAGTGAACTCCCTCCACAAGCCTTAGCATCCTAGTCATTTAACAGGCTTTTGGTCAGTTCTGATCTTGGTCGGTTAAACATGGTTTTTTTCATAAGTATCAAAAATAAATCATAATCTTGCTGCAGACTTATCAGCCATCAACAGCCAGATGAGGAATCAACAAGTTCCTTAAAAGTGAATCACAGTAATTAGTGATATCAGGAAAATCTACAATTCCACATTTTTTGTACAATGAAACTTGTGGAACCAACCACTGCCAAAAGTGACACCCACGTAAGGACGACTGGGAACGGTTGGCACCAATCGACTTTTAACACAAATGCATCTTAAAAAAGCGACCACACTGCTAGGAGCGACCGCTACCATTGTTGTGTGGTCCTGATTGACCGCCAACACTGTTAGATCCACCAGGCACTCCCCTGCAGGCTGGACTGGAAACCATAGTAAGAATCTACTGCTTCGTCTATGTGGCACATGGGACGAACAAGCAGAAAGAAGTCCTGGCAATCGTGCAAGAGCGTGGACAGTTCATCTTGGCAGTTCCTATTTCCCACCTGATCGTTACATGATTTCTACATGATTCTTTCATGCTACATGTTGCAGACTTACCGTTAGCACATAGCGAGAGCTGTTCTTCATGTCCACGTCCAAACTCAAGCCAAAAAAAGGTGAGATGCCAAGATTATTGAGCCGAATGAGCATTGATTCCAGACTCCAGCTGGGCTGAATATGTTTGTTTACCACTGACCATGAGCCCAGCTCATCAATGATCTGCAGTGAAACAATTTATATCGCTCACATGGTGTGCATGTCTCCAACTGTATTTTGTAAAGAAAGAAATCGCAATTTCCTATTCATATCTGTAGCTCAGTTCCTAACTCAGGCCTGGAAGTTATTACAGTCATCTTTGCACAGTGAAGTTAAAGGCAACATCTAAACAACCTCTCTACATCAGTTTTAACACATGAACCTCTCATGAATCTGATGCATAGTGTTGCTTGTCAAAGCTTCTCAGTTCACATACTAATTAACATTTTTATTTAAAAAGCTGCACCAACAGAAACACTTTCTCCTTGTACCTAAAACACATGCTAAGCAAACTGCACTGTATGGATACAGTGTATGTAGAAAGAACGAACGAACGAACGATTTTATTGGTTAGGCCTTCGGCCCATATCAAGGGGGTGACAATACCATACACAGTAATCAATTAAAGCAACACATGAAACAAGTATACTCAGGTGCGCACGCACACGCACACGTACACAACATGTGACTTAAGGAGCTTGTAGAGGTCTAAGCATGTCTGCCTCTCTCCGATGTAACGCCTTATACAGGAAACAAGCCAGGCTTCGTGTAAGTCTTGGACTGCTATCGGCCATAAGCACAGAAAATCGAGACATGGAGGATATCGATAAAACTTCATAGGGATGTACTGCTTCCGCAAGTCGTCATAACGCGGACAAACAAATAAAAAGTGCAGTTCAGTTTCATCAAAATAATAATATGGACAATCCATAGTATGATGTACATATAAACTTTTTTATGACAATTCAGACTGGTAATTCCTAGCCTAAATTTGGTCAGAGCATCCCTAAAGCCTACATGTTTGAGGTATAAAAGATAACCACTAAGAGAAATATCAGCTTTAAACAGGGTGTAAATGGAAAAACGCTGGCTACTATCTTACTATGCCAGTCCTGTTTATAACAATCCAGGAGCCTTTGTTTGAACTCCTGTAGAAAGAGACAAGTAGAGAAACGCAAAGAGGCATGTCACGAACCTCGGTCGACAAGCCTACATAGCGACGGCACGCTAGATGAGCCGACGAACCGGGGCCGGCCTTGGAGCGCCGCTTGACCTTATGTCAACAAAAGCTTGACCGACGCTGGGGCCCGTAGTGACTCGAGAGAAGCCTAGGGGCCGGGTCCAACCGCGGCCAGGGGGACAAAAGAGGTCAACCAACCAGCAAAGCCGATATCCCTCGGACTGAAGGCTCGGAAGTAAATTTTCAAGAAAGTGAACCGCTGTATTCATTGTGGCTCACGCTAGGTTGGTGTTAGGGCAGTCGGGGTGGGATAAAAGGGCTTGTAAGGAAGGCAAAAGGGCGACTGTGGCAATCGAGGGGAGAGAGTGACCGTAGTGAGACATGTGACTGGAGCAAAGGAAGTCAAGACTGCACCGCATTTGTGAGTATGGACGCCAGTTCATAGGAGACGTTCTGATAGACTGCGTCTGGAATTCTACCGGTCAGTGGTAGTTAGCCAGTGAGTCAAAGTCTCGGCAGTGCTTACTTGCAGCAAGAAAAGTCACGGGAGATATCACAATCGGTAGGGTTACGTGTATAGTACGTATCCGTTAGACCCGAGAGATGCGTTAGATTGATGTTCGAAGTACTGAACTCATTCTAAGAATTAGCCCAGGGCCCGGTGTCAGCGTACACTGTAGAACGAGTGTCGGTAAATGGTGTTAGCCGGTTCGTGGGGAGTGTGAACGACGTGTGGAAGTCGATCAACATCAAGGACCAGCCCACCAGTCCGACCGCATCAAAGAACAACTGCGAAAAAGGTTATGGTGACACATCGGGTTGTGTGACTAACAGCCATTCATAGGCTGTGTGATCGACGAGGAGAGGGTTTCTTCTTGACAAGGAGTTATGTTGAACTCTTAGCCGCGAAGCTGAGACGAGCGGCAGTGACTTACATAGTGTGAGGGTCACCAACTTCAGCAGTTACGTCCCGACGCGCTGAGAACACGCCAAGGCCACATACCAACCTACAACACAGACCAGTACAGGACCCGCCGGTAACCAGGAGGACCTTGAAGGAACAATTGAACTTTTGGTGAACCATTGAAGAGCGTATTACGGCCGGTGATGATTCATGAAGGGCCACGGTATTGTACGCTTACCTATTTCTGTGAAGTGAGAGAGTGGGGGTTGTGGATAAGGACAGCGTATGGTTGAGAGTGTGCTGAATAATTATAGAGGATTGTCATTACTAACACTAATATTCACTGAGTGGAAGCGAGTTGTGGTACAGATCTATCAGAACAGTATAAATAAGATTACCTTGTAAATAAATTGTACTCTTTATTCTTTTCTCAGAAATCATTCTTGGTTATCATTGGTTTTGTAATAGAGTGGAGTGGGGGCTCGGACCAGGGAAGGTTCATGATTCTAATGATTTTTGAGGTCTCCACTCATAAGAAAAGATAATTGTTCGAAGACGGGGAGGGACGCCACCACGAGCCATTTGTGTGCGTGCTACAAGGTCATGCAGGCGGGGAGAGCCATACGGAGATCAGCCGTCTCTTTCGCAACAAGGCAGTTGGTCTTTTTTCTTTCTTATTTATACGCCCATGTAGTAAATTACTTCCTTTTGGTAACATCCGGTTTGCTGCCTTATGCCCTGTCTGCCATAAAATAGTTCTCAATAAGCAAAAATCAATGCTTTTTAAAAAAAATCCTTACAAATCTGATTACAGAAATGCAGAAGTAAACATTTTGAAATATAACCTTAAGTATGGGGCCAGTTCCAGCTGACTCTATCTTTTCTTCATCCATGCATGTTCTGTAGAACTTTTTCGCCTTCTCCACTGCAGAAGAATATTGTCCCTTCAATGTAGAGCTTTTCTGGTCTAAAATCTGTCAAAGAAAAAGAAGAAAAATCTTCAAAAAGAACATTCAAAAAAACCTGTTTATAGAAATGATAACCGATTCTTCTACTGTTTCGCTTTAATAGTTGTTGAGACGCTACTCGATTTTATAGAAACAAATTTTCAGGATGAGATCATTTCCATGATATAAAAACCTGTAATTAACAAGTAATTTGGGGTTTAGCTTAACAAATAAGATGGAATTCTATTCTACTTTTGGAATGCTATTGATCCTTATTTATTAGGTCATCTTTAATCTTAATCCCATGATTAAAGGTTATGAACACAATTGTAACAGCACAGCCAACTTTTGCTATGACACTCCCATCTCTTTCTCTCTTTCTTGGATGCCAGCAGTCAGAGGAAACATTCTTAAGTGCAAAAAACTGTGTACTCCATCACTGGTGTTCAAAAATAAAATTGCATGTACTGAAGTTTAAAGTTATAATTTTAATTTTAAATAAATTTTGCACTTTACCATACTCTTGGGATTTTTNCTGTTCAAAAGAACAAAATACAAGTATGTGCATGCATGTACAAGCTTACAGTAACAAGTGTT
The DNA here is from genome assembly GCA_004794575.1 of Lanistes nyassanus. Classification (NCBI taxonomy): domain Eukaryota; kingdom Metazoa; phylum Mollusca; class Gastropoda; order Architaenioglossa; family Ampullariidae; genus Lanistes; species Lanistes nyassanus. The sequence continues at coordinate 28,846 of SMGT01004696.1, forward strand.
GACATGGTCATCGTTTCCTTATTAAGACCAGCCCCAAGTTAAGACTTCTATTTCTGTGCTTTTAGGGGGAGGGGGATTGCAATAGGGAGGGACTGCTGTAAAACTAAAACCAGATTGACAGTACTGGTTTACCAAAAAACAATCAGGCAAATGAAGTAAATCCTATGGCTAAACTTACCTTTTTGATGATGGCCATGTTATTTGTGTTGATCTCAGCAAATCTGTCAAACTTTGCACGTTCTGGAGGTAAAAAAGTGTTCTTCTCCCAGCCTCCACAAGCATAGTTATAGAAATCCTTGCAGGGGTCAGCAGACAAGTTCATCTTGCTCATAATGTAAGCACTCACATCCACACATTCTGGTGATAAGCACACCTGTTCAAAAAGACTCAGTAGTCATGCCAAACAGTAATCTTCTGTGATTTTTCTTTCATTTAATCCAGAAAGCACATATTTCCATACTGTATTTGTTATTTTTAGGACTGGGTACTAAGTAAATCTGCACATGACTGAACACAGTGTTCATCAAATTTCAGTCACAACAAGACAAAACTTTTCACACAGTCAGGCCCAGTAATTACACAATTGCTGAATTGGACATTTCATTCACTAAACTCAGTACTCAGTTGGATTTAGTAATCTTTAGAGATAGTTACTGTGTAAACTGGCATTATAATACTTTTTAATAGTCAGATTGTTTACATCATGAATTTAAGCTTTCAGGTCAAAACAAAAATATGATGGTACATTATTATCTCTGTATCATAGTAACTAACTTCTTCCCAAATTAGTTTGCCAGTTCAGCATGGAGTAGCAGTGCAATGCATACACCAGAATTCAGCCTTCCAACAAGTTCTGTTTAAGTGTTCATTTCTACTTTATTCTTCTAAGTTCTATGGGGTTTAATTTCTGTGACATCCACAATATTCAACAAAAGATTTCTGTACTTCACTGAATCCAAAATAACTCTCTAGCATTCAATTTCAGTTGTACTGTTCTCATAGCTGCAGATGTTTCTTGTCTCTAAACTCTACCATTTAAAACTAAAAGATCATGTGAAAATAATTCAGCTTGGTGGGAGGACACATGCATGTTCAGTATGGATTATTCAAGATGCTTAAAAGATGTACTGCACAGAGTTTTAAAATGCTCATAAAAGAATATTTAAAAGAGCATCTGAATTCAACTGTAATTTTCAAGAAAAGAACTATCAAACATAATCATGATGAGGTACACAGTGTGTGCATGCACAAATGGTTGTGACACACAGAAAGGGTTATTGCCAAAAACTGTTTTCTGATTGTGAGTTTAAAAGATATCCTAGAAATCATCACATATCTATCAATAACATCACACCCATATGCACAGGACCCCCCTCCCAACAACAACAAAAAAAACAATTTGCTTAATAAGCAAATATGTAGACTTGCTGAACCTACCTAATAAACTGTTCCTTCAGTTCAAGCATTCATTCACTCTTACATGACTGGCATGACATGACAGCACAGGACAAATTTTTGAAGTTCATTAGGTATACCTCAGGCTCCCTTATGTTCCACCTCCATTGAAGTAACCCTGTAAGAACACCTGTCACCGCAAGCAGCAGAACCACAAGCACTTTCAGGCATCTGTTCATTTTGCAAGATTGCTTCGATTCAGCTGACACAGCACCTGCTAAGAACAGAGTGACGTCTTGAGGACAGAGTGTGACGGGCAGGTGGAACCTTCCATACACTGTACTTCTGTACTGACAAGCATGTGTTTACCTGGCTGCTACGCAGACAGATCAGTTACACTTACAGTTTACATATACATGTAAGGTCAAAACGGGTCTTTCAACAAGAAAGGTAATTAAAGAATAATCTTTCCAACAAAGTGGCATGATCAACACTCAGTGACGTTCAAAAGCAAACCGTGCAAACAGCCAGCTGTGGAAACACACTGCACGGTGTCCCACACTGTTGTTCTTACAGCATCTGGTTCAGTGGACATTCACAAGGCATCTTGATGCTGGACACATAACAAGACTATATAACTTCTGGTTACTGGGTATGCAAGGCTTTTTCGCATGTGAAACTTCTAAGGTTGCTGCAACTAAATATTGTCAGTTACAGAATGTCCTGATCCCTTAATCTGCACACCATCTTGGTGGCTTAGGGGTTAAGGCATCATCTTTCAAAGCAGGAGATCAGTGGTTCGCACCCCGGCCGAGTCATTCCTAAGACTAGTAGCTGTCCTGCCAGACGCCTGGCACTATAGGAAACAACACAAGGACTGGTTGGCCTGTGACTGGATGGGGTGGAAGCGTCATGTGTGGCAGCATGTAAACATTGTCTAAACAACACCATCTTCATATGAAAGTGGGATGTTAAGCAACACCCACTCCACCCTTTACTCTGCATTCTAAGTATACTTCTGTAGCATCATATCTACCCATCCAATGGATGTAAAGTATGTCAGCTATCAGCAAAGTACCAGTGCCAACAGAGGCAGCAGACACTTGTGAAAATACTGGGGAGATGTCTTTTTTTATTGCAGGTTCCTGCCCATTGGTCTTTTTGAACTGAAATATACACATGCTTCTGCACAGCCAACAAATTTGTACATAAAATATATGCCAGCATACACTACAGGCAGGGTTCAGGTTTGGAATTGGTCATAGGTTATCGACACATACAGTTCTGAAATGACCAGCAGATTTAGGAGCATCAGTCAAGAAAATTTGGTTCTTCTCTTCCCCCCCCCTCCACTCCCCCCCCCAAAAAAAAATTATTGATTGTATTTATGAGTGCAACAATGAGTCTATATGAATTCACTTTCAACATGTCAGGCAATTTCATCACATTTCCAATCACTATGGTCTCAGTTACCCTTCATGTGATGTCAATGCACTACGTTTTGTTGGTCTGACTTCAGATAGGTCTTATGCCATCAACGACGAAAAATGGACAGAAATAAAGATGCAGAACTGTTCTACTGATGATTTACTAACCCACTGGAGGCAAAAATGACCTAATGGAAACCTGGACGCTGCTACAGGCAAGTATTTTCACACAAGACATGTCACATATCCTCCTTTTCCAAAGCTATCAAAGAGATGAATTTTTCTGACCACGGCATGTGTGAAACCATAAAAATATATCCATGCACCAAAGCACACATTTAGGCACAGCTGTACAAAAACTACATGTACTATTGCTAGGGTTTGAAACATGTCACCCAGTACCAACCTAGTTCTCCATCCTCCACTGTGGACATCAGTTCATACTTGTAGCTACCTGCCATCATGCTAGTATGGAGACGTGAAAGGGTAACTTTTCAGGAGACAGCCCCCATGTATTCTATAACATCCACATAAGATGTTGAAGTCTCGGCTGGGGATGCATGACGGTGTTTGTCAGTCCTCTCCACAGTTTATCATGACAGCATGAAAATTTCTGCTACCTGGTACAAAAATAAAGACACACTGTACATTTAAAGAGCAAAGCAATTTTAGCTAGTAACTGATGTGTACCTTGTAAACTGCACATTAATACTGAAGCACAAAGCAGTCAGCATAACTCCTGCACCCTTTTAGTGAAAAGCTCCCTGCAATTATACTTCTTTAGGTGTTTCACTAAACCTGGTTCTATTCAATGCTACATGTCATTGTGACACTCATCTTGTAAACGTGAGATCAACAAGATTTACTGCGAACTAATCAATAGCTATCTAAATATTCTTGGCGACAGCTTGCAAGCACATTCCAAATCCAATAAAAAGGGTAACCTGTGAAGAGTTCGTAAAGTGCTCTACTGCTGTGTAAAAATGTTTGAAGTTATTGGTGCCAGGAGTTTGAGACATAATTTCTTTCTACTTTTTACATCAGAAATTACTGGTTAAAGCAAAAATGCTTACAGTATATAAGTATTATTAATCTAATATGCGGGGCAGTGGGTACATAAAATCGGAGGCTGTTTGCACGGTCGACGTCATGAAGGGGGTCACTCCAACAAAGCCGTGTAAACAAGCGCTTGTAGTAATTTTACGCTGTATTCAGTAAATGGTAAATGATAAATTACTTTCTTTGTTACTTTTTGGCCTCAGTAATCTGAGGAAAGGCGTAGGATCGAGGTGTTGGAGATGTGCGTCGCGTAACTTCAAACTTCCTACTCCTATACGCCAGGCACAACCTCCGCCACCGTCCCGCGCTGTCGTACGCGTATGGGATCCAATCCGTACCACAAACAGGACATGGAAAAAAATGTGGGGCGGTGGCGGAGGTGTCCGCGTAGAAAACTTCGTGTAAAGTACAGCCAGCGACTGGGGCAAAGTCGTAGAAATAATATTACACGGGTCTTCCGAGTTACAACGTCAGCCGTGCAAATAAATAGCCTCGCATTCTATGTGCACGGGAGTGTGCAAATACTAGCAAATGTGCCACTACCTATGCATGCGATAATAATACAGAATTCACTGTTAGTATTAAGTATACATATCAATATGAATATGCTTTGTTTGTACAATATCTGCTGTACTTCGCAACACAGTTACAATTCCGTAGTTATGTTCTTTATAAAAATTACTGCCAAAATACAATGTGCTGTAGTTTTGCATACGTGTACTATAGTTCAATTGCCATATCCTGTATATCACAGATCCGTTTTACTTAGTACATTAGCGTGTGAGACCTACAGCTACACTGCCTAGGCTACGGTACATCTTTTGCAGACGACGGTTAGTAAATGAATAAAATAGAAAATTCTAAAATTACCTCTTTAGATCCGTCCCTAATAAACTGGGTTTCAATACTATTTTGATGTCTTACACCACTGCTATAGTGCGCTTCCAACAGTGTCTACTGAGGACTGGCAAAGAGACTATAACTACTGGCAGTTTAGTCTAAGTCGCGAGCTTGTGGGGTCCCCTTGACGAGTAGTTAGTCAACACGAGTAGCCTCCCATGACCCCTTGTGGTGGACCATAAGGCAAACCAGTGGATGGCTGCAGGAAGGCACTGGGGATCAAGAACTTAGTTGCTGTTAAGGGGTAATGATCCCCTTAGTTCATTTTCACATTGAGCGACTGTGAGTGTGAAGCAGATAAGTTTCAGGGAGCACAACTGAAGTTATGTGTGCTTCATGCTCCATGCAACATCAAGTTTGGGTTGTACACACAATGATTCAGACAATGCAATGTGCACATACGATACTCGATAGTCATAAGCTACCCCCAAGTAGGTGTAGACAGGACAGAATGAAATGTTGCTTAATGTCCAGTCGCAAAGTGCTTATCAGGATGGCATATCATGGGAGAGGGAAAGCTAGGTCTTCGAAGTGCTTTCGGAAAGTAAGTGTAGGTAGCTTGGTAATAGAGAGACGGGCTGTTCCAGGTCAGTGGGCCAAAGAACAGATCAAGCCCCATAGCCGCTATGTGAAGACAGAGACTACCAGAGGATGTACAGATTTGAAGTGAATTGGTGAGGAGGCGGAAGACAAGGAATTCATATGTTTTTATTCGTATGGATTACGAGTGTTGCAGACAGCTGTAATATGCGATCAAGTGTTTGGTTTCAATAAACACATTGACTTTGGTGACGTAATTTAACAGTCTTCCACACCGCATCAGCAACAGACGGATTTCATATAGGAAAAGCCTTTTTCCACTTAAATTTATTTTTCCAACAACATTCAAAGTATGTTTCTAACTTTAATAGTTTTTTTATTATTTGCAATTTGTTGCCCCAAATGCAGAGATTTCAGCAACGTCACACGTTGTAGGATGGTTGATGCGAATGAATTAAAATACAAACCTTTGATGCTAGTGATGCAACTTTTTTAGATGAGAAATGTACATATGCATGTGCGCGCGCACACACACACAAAATTTAAAAAAAAACGTCTTACAATTTCCCCAAACTTTCTCTAGTCAAAATAAGCTTGATACTTTATTTCAGTTCAAAAGGGAGACAGAATTCCCCAACTTGTCTGTGAACAGATATACCTCCCTGATCTCCAGGAAGTTGAGGTAAGCTTGGCTTTTGATTTCATCATCAAAAACGGTTTGGGACAACTTTCAGACTGAACGACAGGTTTTGTAATACTGCTTGCCTCCACACTTATACAAAAATTCAACAAAAACTTTTAGTAAATCGATCATTTTGGCTTCTTTCACTGAAGGCACACAACAGAGAGTTTATTGCCATTTGCCGATGCGTTTTGGTTCCTTCCTGTTTTATTTTCAGACTTTAGATCCAACAAAGCAGGGTTCTGGAGGTTTTGAATCCACTGGCACAGTGATGGGCCCTCCACAGTTCAAGTTATAAGGCAGTGCTTTTGAATAAAGGACCGAGATGAAAAATCTTTTCAGAGTTATGTTGTTACAGTGTAGCTGGTGTTTATTTTGAAGCATCAAGTGCAGCGTGAGTGAACAAATGTCCATGTGTGAACATTTTTTTGAGCATTTTATGAACATACTCACATAGTGGTGTTACAAATGACCTGTTTTCCTGGTTAACTTCCAGTCTTGCAGTTCAAGTTGATAGCCAGGTGATCAATAAAAAATGTCTGTTTTATGATCACCCAGTACTAAAATATTGGGATCACGAATATTAAAAATATGAACACTTTTTATGCAAGATAAAACAGATGTACATGTGCACACATACTTGTTACACGTCCAGCACATATCACCAAATAAACTTTGCTAGGGTACTTGCATATGGATGTGTGCTCTCAGTCCCATGGATGCAGTTCTGTGCTCTCTATTCCTCTAAAGCCGATTATTTTGGCTCTTTCAAAAGTTTACGTATTACTGTATTAGTATCAGGTGCATTTGTTGTGATTTTCACGAAGAGTAGACTGGAAACAATACAAAAAATCATTTGCTGTAGATATTTTGAAGCTAGCGGATGAGTCTCTTGGCCTAAAGAGTTGTGAACCCATGTAATGAGATTCTTGAATTGCACGGTACATCTGCATGAATGCCTTACTGTGTTTTTCCGTCTGTAACTGTAGAAGTGTTTGATTAAGGAACAACCTTCAAGCTGGTAGTAAAATTTCCGATGTCTCTTTGTTCTGAAACTTCAGTTTCAAAACACAATGTGACATATTTTAAAGTTATAAACAACGCAATATTCCAACACCTCAAAATGGAGGCAAGTATACAACAATAAGGCACTTGCAAAGTACAATAAGAAATAGCAAAGAAGGCAAAAGAAGGCACTACCCCCAACCCCACCCCCCGCCCCCAGCAACTATAAGGTCCAGATTGTCAAAAATATGCAAAAAAATTCAAATGAACTTGATCCTAAATTGTCACACCCCAATACACGGGATGATGCTTGGAAGTATGGATGTTGAACCCTGTTCTGGAATGTGGATGGCAGATGCAGATGTGTCTACCACACCTGACACTTTTGTACAGGGTTAAGAGGACTGCCGACTGGACAGCCAAAGGCTTCTGCAAAAGCAGGACTGTTGGCAACTGACCCCAGTACCCTAAGGAAAAAAAAACCCTGTTATTTACAAAGAGGACTGCAAAATTTTTATAAAGGCAAAGACTAGCACCAACAGAAGTACTGATTGCACCACACCGTGAAACTTGTAGCAAGCTAAACAAGTCTTTAACAATATATGTACTAGCAAGGGAACTATAGCAGCGGTTTCATTAACTCCACTGAGTCAACTTGTCCGTTCAGCTTGGATATCATAGCTCTGGATTCATAAAAGTAGGCTGAAAGGTGGGCAGCCCTATCTCTGACAACTTTTGACACAAAAGCTGTGAATTGAGGTTCTCAGCCTAAGATAGTGAGAAAGCAGAAATATTCATATCGTAATTTCACATTTTAGGCATTGACATTGTTGACATGTGTAGGTCATAAATTGAAGGCTGTCAACAGAGTGTACCTTGCATGGCTTACCTGAATCTCGATAAGGTATGTTCGTCTGTGAGCATAGCGTGCACTGCATATTCAGGTGTGTAATAAGTGCACGAGATCTGTCCAATCAGCAAACAGCCATGAAAACATCAGAAAGAACATATTAATATTGAAGACACTTTAAACCTCACAGACAATTTTTAAGCAGGAGTCTCCCAAACTTAGCGAAAACTAGAATTTCGCCTTGTGAATTTTTAAATGTGTTCTAGATGTTGGCCTGAATTTGCTGTACAGACCAATTGGACCTAAAGGAAAAACAGCTGGCTGAGTTTAACCATGAATTAAATGTATATTTATATATACAATCCATTGTTTTATGTTTGTACTTTTTAATGTTGCTTATTTGACATATCTGAGTATTGCCTTTCCAACAGATCTCCGTGATACCTGAGCAAAGCCTAAAAAGTAGAGCTGTTCAGGTGTCAGAGACAAACCAGGCAGTTTGACCTCAGGGTGTTTGCTTCTCTGACTTGTATATGCAGCATAACCCAACTTCAGACCCCCGTTGTCTGCGATGTTTTCACCTAGTGTGTATTCTCCATTGATCTGTGGAATATTTCAGGGATAAAAGGTAATTTTCGATTGTGGAGTCTTGCAGCAACAACTACCAGTCCCTCCCAAAAGGACTGGAATAAAAAAACAGTTTTCAACTGCCTAGTCTTAGATATATCCCAGCTCATCTTAATGGCAGCAAGAAAAAAAAACGAACCAGTGTTCAACTGTACAGTCTCGAAGGCAAAGCCGCTGCACCTCTGGCCGCTATCTCAGGATAAGATTATCTGGGCTTCTCAACTCCCCACACACCCTGGTACACTTATCCTCCCTAACTCTTCTCGGCCATTTAAGCATAAACATTCCTAAAACTTGG
>SMGT01004696.1:62048-72922 GCA_004794575.1 Lanistes nyassanus
CAAATATGGTTTAAAAGCCTAGCCTTTTACTGTAATGTTTTAAACGCCTGTTATATTTTGGGGCCTGGATAGCGTGCGGAAGGTTGCTGATTCGAATCCAGGTGAGGCCAAGGGCTATTTCCTGGAGTTATTGTGCAGACTCCGTTCGGGCCTCCCCCCCCCCCACCCCGACGCACATTAATTTGCCGGTCCGCACTGGCCATCTTACTGCAGCTAAGTCTGGTGGTTCTTTAAGTGCATAGCTTAACAATATAACTCCATCTCTCCATAGTGCAAAATCACAGCAAGGTGGAAGCATTGTCTTTCTAAAATATCCAACCGGCCTGTCCATTATAGTCATCTCCTCTCGCTGTTAAAGTCGCTTGCTGACGGGGGGAAGGGAGGGCCGGGTTATGGTCACATTTGGGATACTTCGATCTGCGCCAGACAAAATAAAAGATATGCAAAGGTTATTATAATGAGCGCGACAGAAGGGACATACACGTATACACTAATATCACACGCATAAATACACAGCACGATCCATTTCCCACACAGACTTCTTTTGGAAACGGATGAAAGCCGTCCTAGATTATTGAGCAGCCCCATACATTCAGCAGTCCGCGTAGGTAAGTGCGCGTGGAGCTGCTTGCGTCTCATAGCTGTCATTAGTAAGCTGGTAATAGTTCAGCTGTAATAGTTCAGCTGTAATTGTTCAGCTGTAATAGTTCAGCTGTAATTGTTCAGCTGTAATAGTTCAGCTGTAATAGTTCAGCTGTAATTGTTAAGCTGTAATAGTTCAGCTGTAATAGTTCAGCTGTAATTACTCAGCTGTAGTTGTTAAGCCGTTCTTGTTAAGTGGCAGCTGAGAAGCGATTGTCTGTCTTGCCAGCGCCCATCGTTTTTATGGGGGAAACACTATATCTTAATGGCGGTCTGTTCGTGGCATACCCGTGCACACGGACCTCTGATAGTCCTACACGGAGGCGAGTTTTACAGACACAAGGAGTGCAAGGAGTCTATTCATTACAGACATAACAGTCTTGAGGAGATTGTGATTATGATATATATCCCAGCTAGGAGTGAGCTAGGAGTTGTTTTGGATACAGGAATTTTTAAAGAACAAATGAGGACCGAGCGCTTTAAATTATCAAATGATGACTCCAACAAGAAGTACTGGCAGCGCTCAGAGGATCTGCCAGGTCCCTTTCTTTCGGCCCTCTCTTTGCTACGTGTTTGGATACGGTAAGCTCCCTTGGTCGCAGGCGTCTGCATACGGGTATGTTGAGCGCTGCCAGTACTTCTTGTTGGAGTTATTACAGGAATTTTTAACTACTAGAAGTGCTCCGGATCAATTGTTGTTTCAAACACAAAGATTTTTAACTTAGGTACAGTAAAGCGCTTTGTCAGCTGTCGCTTGTAAGCTGGATTGGGTTTAAAAAAATACTTTTAGCTTTTTTTTCCCCACGTGAAAGTTCACGGTGCACCTCGATTTACATGATGGGAAGACGAGTATAGGTCTTGGCACCAAGCACTGGGGTGCATGCACGTTCATGCTCCCTGTCAATGGAGCTGGTGTCTGCACGTTTCCCAATGTGAACGATGGCTGCGGTCATTGTTAGGAAAGATCCAAGCTGACCGCTAACCTGGCTATTGTCACAGGCCCGCAGACTGCAGGAGTTGTTCAGCGGCCGTTTCACCATCGACGAAGCCCTGCAGTTGCTGACCAACCATGGCGGTGTGTCGGAGGCCGTGGACTTCGTTCTCAATGGTAAAGTTTCAGGGTTGATTCCTATTCAATGTCCGCACAAAACATCACAGTCTATCTGATTGTAGTTTGCAGCCGTTTTACCAAGTGGTTTCATTTAATCTATTTGTCAGTGCGGCGCGTGTGCGTTTGTGTGCGTGTGCGTGTGTGGGTGTTCGTGTGTGTGCGTCTGTGTGTGTGTATTAGGGCTCCCCAAGTTTTCAAAATGAATGCATCAGACCCCTTGTCTTAATTTCAATGCGTCACTTTTCAATGTATGCGGTCACCGTAGAAGGTCAGTGAGACAGGCTACCCATGACTGGCACTGATAGGCGTGTGTTTTGGGTTGCCTACATGCAGATGATGTTGATTATTTTGCTTGTGTAACAAAAACATTCTGCAGGGACCTAGATGGAATCAGGTCTCACCTTTACCTAACAGCAAAGCGTTCTGTTTCTATGCTAGTTTATGCAGCTAAAACATCTGTTCTTCAAGCGCAGATCGCCAGCTCTTCCTCAAGCAAAAAACTGTTTTAAATCTGTAATGAACTAACCGGCCGTAACAAGGTAGCACCATTATCCACTGTTCTTCCTGCCACTCGGCTACCCGAGGCTTTCGGTCAGTATTTGAACCGAACTGGACGAAATGGCGCTACACTGTGGGCCTCCAACCCATGCTGACACCTTGCCACTCTGTGCATTTCAGTCCTTGTCCGAATGAGACCTCAAGGCTGTTAAATTAAAACCTGAACCTACCACCTGCCGTCTACATCCTGTACCAACCTACCTTCTCCTGTAATGCCTGTACGTGCTGCTTCCGACTCTCACCCAGAGCGCGAACGACAGTCTGTCATCAGGATTTTTCCCACTGCTCAAGGCTGTTGTTGTCAAGCCCCTCCTCAAGAAACCTACCCTTGAGGCAAACACCTTGAAGCATTACCGCCAGGTTCCCAACCTACCTTTCCTCTCTGAAGTTGTTGAAAAGGTTGTTTTGAAGCAGTTCCTCGCCTGCCTCAACTCACACGATCTTATCTCTCACTCGCAATCATCATCAGTCGCCATTCCACAGTACGGAAACATAACGTTGTTCCCAGCCGTTGGTTTGTGATGTCCGACGAGGTCTTGTTTCTCCTTTTTGATTTTTCTGGTTGGTATTTATATACACACATTTTTTATTTTTTGTCTTGTCCGCGCGAAGTGCCCAGAGTAATGTGTTATCGGGTGTTGGAAGCAGCAAAACTCTGCCGTGTAGGACTTGCCAAAATATGCAAGTCAGAGAAGGTGCAGCACAGAATAATCAGTGTCAAGAACTTGTGTGCCCTCCATTGGCCTGCACGCAAGCAAAGCACCGTTGTCGCATGGACTGAACCAATGTCCCTCCAGTCATTTGGGAGATCGTCTGCTACTCCTGCCGAAGCGAAAGGAACAGCTGGTTAAGGGCAACTGGCGGAGAATTTGCTGGCCAGTCCGTAACGTGTCGGTTACTGCAGCTGCAGGAAAGTAGTGACGACCCGAGCCCTGGGTGATCTGACACTGTCATCCTGGAGATTGGCGTCTGGTACCATCGCCTTCAGCGCTGGCACCACGAGGGGGGTACAGAATGTCATTCCTGTAGATCACGCCAGTGAGGTTGCCTTTCACACAGTGGACGTGTGTTCTGTAGGCTGTGGCCATTTCTCCCAAAACCACGATAGACACGCTACCAATGGTTGACACTGCCTGACAGCAGCAGCATGATAACGCTTACCGTGTTGCCTCCAGACGCGGATTCTGCCGTCGTGAACGAACTGGCAAAGTGCGACTCATCGGTGACGAGAACTCTGGCCCACTGCCCAGGTGTCCAAGTCAGATGACGCCAGAGGCAGGCCAGCCGGACAGTCTATTGAGCCGGCGTCAGGACAGGTCGCACTGTGGGACGTCTTGAACCCAGGGTGGCCTCACGCAGCCGGTTCCTAGTCGTCTGGTCGCTGACGGTCACATTGCTGGCTGCTCGCAGCTGCCCTCTGAGTGTGCTGGTGGTGGCTGTTCTGTCCCATAAAGCCAAACGGATGACAAATACGTCATCCTGTCTGGACGTCGAACGTGGACATCCCGGTCGACTGCACTCGCTGACATTTTCCGTCTGGTTGTATTGGTCTGACTAGAATGTCACAATGACTGGATGAAATACTCCAAATTGGCAGCTATCTTCGTGGACCCCGGTGTCTTCCTGCAGCCCTCCCGTGATCAGCATCACCGAGTCGTCATCTTGGGAGCATCGTTACAAGCTGTCTTTCGACCGCGTCCTTACATACCCACCAGCCCCTCAACAGTGACTAAACTGTGTTCACGTCACACATGGTTTCCTCAACAGTGACTAAACTGTGTTCACGTGGATTGCGATTTTTCATCTGTTACTTTTTGCTGCGTCACCTGCACGGGTTTGATTTGTACTCATTCTCTGGACTCTTGGGTGCAGCTTTGGCTGTCTTCTGTGGTGTGCATGAACTCGCCAGCACTGATTTCCACGCACTGACGTTCACTGTTCCAGTACAAAACAAGGTGCATCCAAATGTATGGGGTCATGTGGTGTGTTCTTGCAAACTACACCAATTTCGTGACTTTCCTGCCCGAGTACAGCTTGTCTTTCAAATGTTTTGAGCAGCACATATCTATCTATCAGCGTCTAACTTAGTACTTAACCTGTATTTGTATTCCGTATTCCGATATGGACAGCGCATGTTCACCTTCTTGGCATCCACCCAATGGAACTCACTTCCCCACAACATTCGCCACTCCCCATCACTACAGACTTTCAAACGAAACTTAAAAACTTTTCTTTTCCGCATGTACCTTGACTGACGTCGCGACTGCCTTTCTGCATTAACTTACAACTTTCTCTGTTCATCGTCTCTTATGATACTTTTCCACCCATCTGTGACTGAAGGACGATCTGTATCCCAACCTGTGTTGTGTTCATCTCTCCCTCTGTGTGTGTGTGTTTCATTGTTTTTACTAGAGTGTCTGTGTGCCTCGTCCGCGCGAAGTGTGCATGAAATGTGTTCTCGCGCGTTAAAAATCCACATTTATTATTATTATTATTATTATTATTATTATTATTATTATTATTATTATTATTAAAGATGTAAACAAGTGACAGTTCAATACAAACTGTATACCGACTCCTTGCGGTTTGTGTGAGGAATCGAAAAACTATACTTTGCCTGCATCTCCACAATTAATTTAATCTTTAGGTGATTTTAACAAACATTTCAAGAATATCGTAGTGTCATATTTTTAGTTTTAAAAAAATTATTTCTTTGTAGGTGACCCCGCTGAAGTCCGTAGATTTATCAACGCTCGAAGTGACGTAAGTAATTTGGTTGTGGAATTGTTTATAAAGATCGTGCCACAGGAATTGTAGAATGTAAACAGCACTGTTTGAGGCACACTGCTTAATCCAACGATGTAGTCTACGGGAAGTATTTGACTTTAGGGAAAGAAGTATGAAAGTTTGGTCTTCAAACACGCTGTAATCAGATTACTTTCGTCTGTGTCATTTTACTAGTTGCGCTCTTTTCGCGGGGACATTCGTTTCCGCGTATAGCAGAATAAAGGCGAGTTTCAGAGACGTGAAAGTACGGATGTAGTCGACGCGAAGCTTAGCCTTACTCGCGTTTCTTGCGTATTTTTATCTTGTTCACAGACACACGCACGCACGCACGCACGCAGACCCACGCACGCATACACACACGCGCGCACACGCACACACTTGTGTACATAACTTGCCTCGCGTGGCGGAGTGCCCTGAGAATGCTATATCTCCATGGTAACGCGAAGTGGTTAGCTAATGCAAGCAATTTAACTGGAGTTGAACGCACATTTTCCCTACAGCATGGATGATTTTTCCAGTTTATGATCAGGCTGTGAGTGTGTTACAACCCCCTTCCTCTCACCGCAGTCAATCTCATCGGTGACAGGAGGGGTCGTAGGGGCGTGTCATTTCGATCAACACTCGTGCAAAACACAACACAAGACCGGCAGTGAAAATCAAAGAGGCCCCAGCCAGGTGTAATTTCTCGCACTCCCCCAGGTCTCCAAACATCCGACATAAATACAGCTACAACGCGCATAATCCCACTAAACAACTTCACGGTACACTGTTAACTTCTCCCCAACCCAACATCGACATATTTCTCCCACATCAGCAAAACTAACCTTATGCCTCACACAAATCTTGTTTACAATCAGAAAGTAATACCAAACCGAAACATCTATCTAGTCATTATATGGAACAGCACCAAGTCAGTACCATATGCGCTTGACATCCATTTTCCACAACAACAACAAAAAATCATTAGATTGCTGGTGACAGTCCTTCGTCACCACGTGCTCATTGCAAACGAAAGTCACTCTTGGTCAATCACCACTAGTACATCAATTACCGACTATGTCTGAGTCCCTTCAACGGGATATTCCTCGCTACTGTAACTTAATCGATACTGTAACTTAATCGATACTGTAACCTGAGCGATAATGTTGCTGGCAGCGCTAGACACAACCGTATGCTGGCGTATGCAATCAAGGGAGCCTACCGTACCCAAACACGTAGCAAAGAGAGAGTCGAAAGTAAGGAACGTGGCAGATCTTCAAAAAAGATCTGCCATCCCTTTCTTTTAAACGACCCTAGTCTTCACACGGCTAGCCCCTGGTGTACCACGTGTGCATGCAGCGAATCCCTAATTTATATCGTCAGCTCGCTCACTAAACTTAAACTAACAACTGGGATTCGACACAAACACAACATAGGACAAATACATGAAATCCTCAGGGTGCACAATATAATCAATCAAGAACAAATGAGGACAGAGCGCTATAAATCGTCAAACGACAACCCCAACAAAGTACTGCCAGCGCTCCCTTGATTGCATACGTCAGCATACGGTTGTGTCTAGCGCTGCCAGTACTTTGTTGGGGTTGTCGTTTGACGATTTATAGCGCTCTGTCCTCATTTGTTCTTGATTGATAACTCTTTGGCGACACCGCAGCCGCACATCAAGTGACGGCCAACTGACCGTAGACGACACGCACCTTGAAAACACGTGACAGATTAAAAACTTTGCAGCGACGCATTTAACGGTATAAGGGAAGTAAACTTTGTATCGTTGTAAAGCTCTATCATCGCCCCCACCTCCACAGACGTATTACTCCCTTTGGCTAGGCGCCAGCTCGCCTAGTCAGTCTCGCTGAAAACAGGGCTCGGCTCCACACTCCTTTGATGTCGCCGCTCAGATCAGTCCTTTGATCTGCCCCTCTGTAAAAACCCTAAATTGATCTAACTTTAGGCTGTGGCATTACCAACAGTCCCACTCACAAAATCTCTCAAAGACCTTTTTCTGTTTACTGATTTCAATACCTAGTCGGGTGCAAAACTTTCCCGAATACGCTATAGATTTGCTACGAGCCTTTCATAAGGTTATGCAAACTAATCTTTGATTCAAAGTTATACATTTCTTTTGCAAAACAAACTCGGCATACCACCGTTCACACATTATTCTGACATGATATCATGAAAACATACTCAGGTTTCTCAATAACAATACAACCCAATTACACCCAAATGAATTATCAAAATCATGTGAAATAAGTTACCACAAACAGTACCTCACAACCACCGTCAGAGGGAATTTCAGCTCTCAAGTCTTCTTGCACCTTCAGTCTCTCTCTCTCTTTCTGACACGCACTGTTCTTTCTCCCTGCCTAACACTACTCAGTTTCAGCTTCAGATAACAGCGCTCACATTCCTGGTCATACCCCCTCCCAGCCTACATGTGTAGTGAGCTGACATGCTCTGGGGTTTTCCTAACCGCCATACAATACGGGCATCCCAATACAAACACAATGCAGTGACGTCATACGCACTATTTTTAGCTTCCAACACATGCACTCAAAAATTACGCGCATACGCGTCCGCGACAGAGTGCCTTCCCCCACCCCCACTTCCAGTCATCGAACCCTACCCCGTTAGCACTCGGGTTCATCTGCCGCGTGCATGCCCCATCCATCCGTGTTTGTCCGTCAGACCTGTCATCGACGTGTGACGGTGTGCGCGTGCATTGCGGTAGATCACATTCTGCATTGTGTGAATGAGGTGGGATCAGCTAGAGGTGAGCGTAAGTGTAACGTAAGATGGTGGGAACGTAAGATCGTGTGACGACCTGTGACCAGCCAGTGATAACTGTCCTGTGGGTTTCAGAACCTAGCGGCAATGCGCCGGGATTCGGAGCAGGTGAAGCGCCATCTGACGGAGGGTCTGCCCAGCACCATCCGCCTGTTTGCCTGCGAGCCTTGTGACCAATTCTGGTGGCGCAAGGTGCCCTCTAGGAAGGAGGTAAAATGTTACTGGAAAGACACTGGACTTTTGGAGGCGTAACGTCACATGCACCGCAGAAGTCAGAAGTGCCTCTCCTACAGTTTCTTCCACATATTCGCTGGAGAAGTCGAATATTTTCATTATCTGGTGCTAGCAGATAATATATTTTGTTGAATTAGTCTTAGATTATTAGCACATTATTCGGAAAAATGCTAAAAATGTTTATAACTCCAGTTTAATACGATTTGGCTGTTAACGCAGTTTTAAGAAACTGATTTAAGGTCAGTTTTAACATGTATGTTAGTCACTCACGCAGCCAGTGCCTACACGCAGGCTACATACAGAACTCAGTACATATAGTTTCAGTTTTTAAAAATCTCAGCACAAACTTATACAGTTCAAAGGTTGTCCCGACCTTTTTGTTGAGGTCACGTGGTGTATACGAGACCCCGGTGCTCTATGGGGCACCATTTGGGCGCAGTATCGTGCTGGTGCCCATCTCCTCTCCCTCTCTGCCTTACCTCCCATATACATAATACACTGAAGGTTTTTTAGTTACGCATATCCACAATAAAACGTACCCTGTCAACACATCCTACATAGTTAAGTTCATACGGCATAGAATCAGCATGCTATGTGTAGGAACAGTACATACACTACTCGGACATAAGTGTACATGTATAAAGATATCACTCAGTGCAATACGTTATACAGTGTATGCACTGCTCTAGATACGGATACACTACATGCACGTATCAACAGATCCCAAATTGTGCCCGTGGTATTTTTGTGGTTATGGCGTCACCGCTAATGTCGACTGCATTAGCACGGCTGTTGTTATCAAGTTCCATAAACATGATTTGTATATTGTTTCACGCATGCACATTTTCATCCAAAAGATCAGCATTTTAAGGAAGGATAATTAAACACTCACATACATAAAAGCTTACGTTCCATCCAGCTTCCCATCTTAACGTGAACCAAACGTTGCCAGGAGACGTTCTGTTCTCAAGAGTGTTTCGCCCAGGTGAGACAACGAGGTGTTGTTCTGTCTACAGGTGTCCAAATGCAAGATGTGCAGGAATAAGTATGACCCTGTGCCACGTGAAGAGGAGTGGGGGCTGGCCGAGTTCTGCTGTGAATGTGGTAATACTTTCATGTACGTACGGCAACACTTTTACACAGGTAGTGCACAGTGTGCCCTTACGCCAACATTTAAGCACAAACTTTGTCACGTCTTGTCTGCCTCTTTATCTTAATCCCTACTTCTTCAGATTCTCGATCTTTCAGCTGCCTCTTTGCTTCTCAGAGCTTTAAGACTTTTTAACTTCTGACTTTTATTGTGCTGCTTAGTGCTTTCCGAATACACTTAACCCCTTACCTGCTGTTCTTTCCACTTTTGCACTTACTCTAAACTAGTTCTTCACTCCTTCCTCTCATGATCAGGCCTGCATTTGACTGTTTAGACCAGTACAAGGAAAAGGGCATGACATCAGACACACTACGTTTATGGCACCTCACTATGACGCACAGAAACAAAGTTACACATTATATAGATCACAGATGTGCTTGGTAAAAACACTAATAAAAGAATCGATTGATGTTGACTACCTTAAAGCTTAACACTTGGCGCTTGCTTGGACACTTGATACTTAACGCTTAAGTTAGCACTTGCTGCAGTGGTAAAATCTAGAATAACCTTCAGTCAAAGGCTAATACAACGGCGGAACACATGAATGGTAAATACATTAAGATGTTCTTCGTTCTTCATTCGTACAACGTCCTCTGCAGGAAAAGCAATATGGAGGCTGCGGCAGTTGTTTGATTAGTCACCTAAGCAGTAACGTCTCTTGAGTAGTAACGTCTCTTGAGTAGTAACGTCTCTTGAGTAGCAACGTCTCTTGAGAACGTCTCTTGAGTAGTAAGGTCTCTTTAGTAGTAAGGTCTCTTGAGAACGTCTCTTGAGTAGTAAGGTCTCTTGAGAACGTCTCTTGGGTAGTAACGTCTCTTGAGTAGTAACGTCTCTTGAGTAGCAACGTCTCTTGAGAACGTCTCTTGAGTAGTAACGTCTCTTGAGAACCTCTCTTGAGTAGTAAGATCTCTTGGGTTGTAACGTCTCTTGAGTAGTAACGTCTCTTGAGAACGTCTCTTGAGTAGTAACGTCTCTTGAGTAAACGTCTCTTGAGTAGTAAGGTCTCTTGAGTAGTAAGGTCTCTTGAGTAGTAAGGTCTCTTGGGTTGTAACGTCTCTTGAGTAGTAACGTCTCTTGAGAACGTCTCTTGAGTAGTAACGTCTCTTGAGTAGTAACGTCTCTTGAGTAGTAACGTCTCTTGAGTAAACGTCTCTTGAGCAGTAACGTCTCTTGAGTAGTAAGGTCTCTTGAGTAGTAAGGTCTCTTGATAACGTCTCTTGAGTAGTAAGGTCTCTTGAATAGTAAGGTCTCTTGAGTAGTAACGTCTCTTGAGTAGTAACGTCTCTTGAGTAGTAACGTCTCTTGAGAACCTCTCTTGAGTAGTAAGGTCTCTTGAGTAGTAAGATCTCTTGGGTTGTAACGTCTCTTGGGTTGTAACGTCTCTTGAGTATTAACGTCTCTTGAGAACGTCTCTTGAGTAAACGTCTCTTGAGCGGTAACGCCTCTTGAGTAGTAAGGTCTCTTGAGTAGTAAGGTCTCTTGAGTAGTAAGGTCTCTTGAGAACGTCTCTTGAGTAGTAACGTCTCTTGAGTAGTAAGGTCTCTTGAGTAGTAACGTCTCTTGAGAACGTCTCTTGAGTAGTAACGTCTCTTGAGAACGTCTCTT
>SMGT01004696.1:80345-95933 GCA_004794575.1 Lanistes nyassanus
TTCTGGGAAGCAAAAGAGATCTTATGTCCTGGTAGAATTTATAGGAAAACACGAACGCATTCAAAACATTTCGTATCAACCTTTGCTGGGAAGAAGGCGACTATGTAGCTTAAACTTGCTTCGCTTGCCGGGAAACTGTTTATTTGATAAATACCCCATTCGTGGGTGGTGGGGTGGTGGGGTGGTAGGGTACAAACCGTTCAATAGTAGACAGTTGAGCATTAGCTCCGAGCAGGACGGTCTGACGAAGCAAAAATGTCTGATACACCCAGGCATATCACTATATCCTGTAATATAACCAAAACATTGTGATACACTGTTGGAAACAAAAGAAAAATTAATATTTTAATAATATAATATACAGCCAGACATATCACTACATCATATGGGCCTAATGCATACAAAGGAAACTACTTTATTTCGACAAGATCTTGTCCCCTGTAGACAGGTCAAGGTGCGCTAATAAACCCGACAGGGTGTCTCTTGCGCTGGTTTTACTACCAGCTCCCACTTTGAAGCACAGCTGTTTGACAGACAATTATTTAGAGGTCTCTTATAACGAGATCCGCGGATGGGTGGAACACACGAAAACAAAAAGGATAACAAAGATCATGATGATAATGACGGCAGCGAAGGACAATTTGTTTTATACTATGCAAGGTTCTGGGTTGGGTTGCAGGAACGTTCGTTATTTGCACTTCCTGTCATAAACGGACAGGTAAGCCCCGTTATTTTGTAGATTTTACGTCCACATTTACGTACTAATAGGAGGTGGAAACTCCCACGCAACCAGTCTTGGGAAAACTGAGTACTTTCCCTCCCCTATCTACATTCGTCAGCCCAATATTTTACAGCGCTTGAAGAGCTAAAGGCTGGCACCTGTGCCGAAGTTGGCACGAAAAACAAGACTGAGACATGGAAGAGAAGCTTCTGCCGAAAGCTGTTAAGTTTCATCAGTGGACAGCAAACGGGTAGCTGCTGACATGATATGCAGGACAAGAAGAGGGAGGGCTGAAAGGAATAAACTGAAAAATCTCGATTACAGATGGCACCAGTAGGCAAGACAAAACTTACAATGTACAGATTGGCGTAAAACTTGCAAAATACAGATTGGCGTTACAGGACAATTCAGTTCAAAGTGCGATGCAGTCTTAAAAAAAAAACTAAATGCCAAGGCGATGCTTGAAGGATCAAAACATTTCACATATTATCTGCTTTCCAGCACAATATATATATATATATATGACCCGCATGCGCTCAAAACCAAAGAAGAAGCAACAGAAATACGACCTGGAACTGGAAGAATACTTTCCCCTTAAGATTCGTTGTGTTCCGAGCTTTTTATCCCCCCCCCCCACCTCCTGACATACACACTTGGTTGTCAGATCCTTTTTACCCTTACCCTGTGAAATTTACGGCAAGATGCTGAGCTGCATGCAGCCCATCCCATAATTTCTTCGCTCCACAATGTTTGCTTCCTTCCTTTTTCTATTACAACGTTTAGCAAAGATACTTCATCTGCGCCGAGTCCAAAGATACTTCACCTGCGCCGACTCCAAAATACTTCACCTGCGCCGACTCCAAAGATACTTCACCTGCGCCGTGTGACGTGGCGGGCCGTACCTTAACTTATTGGACTCGACTTCTCCAGAATTACTGGACAAACTTTTATGGTGATCTCGTAAATGTAGATTTAATTGAGCAATCGTCACCAAAACCTTTACTGCAACAGGTCAATGACGACGCTATGAAATAATGTGAACAACTAGAGAAATCTACCGAGGGAAAAGATTCTCATACTCTGATACGTTCGCCCAGTCTCACGCAGGCAAAACACTACTATCCCAGAGCCCCCACCCTCGTAAAAGACACAACTGCAGCGAACCGTTATTCAACATATATTTCAAACACTAACTGGCTTGACAACATCAAATATATCTACAGATTATTTACAAAGAATCACCTTGCTCGTGTCTAGGGTAAGACGCTGCCTGATTACGTCATACCACGCGGTATCAGACAAAGAAGATAATCAAACTCCAGAGGGGAAATCAAACTGCAAAACGGCCTATGATCCCGCTCTATACACATACAATAAGTGACCGACAGCAAAGCACCTACTCTTGTCACTATTGAAACGACTGCTTTACCGCAATACACAGATACGATGAGTGACCGACAACAGAGCACCTACTCTTGTCACTATTGGAACAACTGCTTTACTGCAATACACAGCTCTAAAGCTATTCAACGACCAACAATGAAGCTATGACACTATCACGACCGCACTTCTCTCTGTACCCTCTTGGCGTACTTGCCCGGCAACTAGCTTATGACGTCTCCTGTCTCTGACAGGATAAAACCACTTATCTTAAACGCGAGTCCCAGACTCTAAGATAAGTTTACGGTAAGAACAGACCTTACTTATAAGGCACGTCCAGTAGTCCCTTACACGTCAGTCCGTCGGCGTGTCAGCGCAATGCACCCTGTGTATCTGGCGAGAGAACTGGAGACCTTTACTTCTTTCCACATCTTTGGCTAAGATGGCGAGGGCAGAGGTCCGTGGGCTTACACGTGTCCGCTTCTCTTGGTCTTGCTACGTTAACACTCTCTCCATCCGAGTGTCTCTCCCTGTGTCTGTCCAATCGCGTTTTTGCTCCTTAAGTAGTAGGCGTTCTGACGCATTATCCTCAATTAAACCAGTTCTGGTCAGCCTAGGTTGGGGCAGAGCTATCAGCCTGTAATGGCTAATGACATAGCGTACACCTTCCAAAGTGTCGGGAAGGAGAGGAGCTAACAGGCTAAACTACGAGTGACAGGTGATAACCTAGGAGTGACATGTGACACGCCGACTCCAAAATACTTCACCTGCGCCGACTCCAAAGATACTTCACCTGCGCCGACTCCACGCTTTAAGTATGGGCTAGACGTCTACATGTTGACTGCATATCAACATCCATTATTACACCACTCTGGGACTGGTCGAGGAATATCGAGTTCCGGGGTCTGCAAATGATGCTGTCGTCCTCCCCTGTCATCTCCCCCCCCCCTCCACAAAAACGTTTCCAGATAAATTAGAATTTAAAACAAAGCAAATATGCCCCGGCCTGAGGTCCATTTGTTACACCTAATATATCGACGTTACCAGAATCAGAATATCGTTAAAATAATAAACACCCGGCACATTATTGCATTTAACGCAAATTCTCGCGCCGCCTCCCTCCCCGCCCCTTTTTTGGCTGGTATGCATTCAGCACACAAAGAGGCTTGATTTTAATTTACAATATCTGGGATAGGTCAAGCGAAACTGGCAGCTGATTAACAATCACAGCTGTTTCCACCTGATTCAGTTGTTATGTAGAGTCTGTCAGAGTTTTCTCTCCATAGCCCCCTGCAGGCTGCGAGCGTGCGGACAGAAAGGGAAACAGTAATAAGTATTGAAGGGTTCGGACTGACAGTGCTAATGACAAGTTAGGATTTATGGGATAGCATCAGTGGGTAAAAACGGCATATACTCAGGGTGCTCATAAAAAAAACTTGCTGTTTATTGCTCTAGTCGACAGTATTGATAAATTGCTATGAGGCCTTTTGTGGTTTGGTTCATATTTTATGTTTAACTCATTCGTTTGTGTTTTTGTTTACTTCGTCTGCCTGTTGATTCGTCATAAAGTGGTCGTAAGGCCCATTCGCCGTGTATTTTACGTCCACCGTTACGTATGAACAGGCGATAAGAACGCTTAGCAAGCCAGCCCTGGGTCACTTCCGCAACCTTGCTAGAACACTGCTTGTCTGACAGAATTCTCGCATGGCATCTCTGTGGAGAAAACGTTTTACTTACACCTGGCTAGTTTAAGTAGCCAGGTTTTCTTAGCACATGATAGACAGCGTTTGTGATTTATTTTTTCTGATGACCGGTGAAACAAAGATTTATGTTAATTTAGCAGGCTTTACGATCTAGCACCACCAATAAACGTTTCCCCTACTCGCCAAGCCCCCTATGCATGTAAACAGTATTAAATGTATTCCTGAAGAGCGGATATTTTCTGTCCTTGAAAACGCTGTTTCGACGAACTTGAAATAAGCTATTCGCTCCTGACAATACCCAATAACTTAATTACTACCGAGTAACGAGGGGGACTTATTCTAGTCATGGCGGCTATTCTGAAATAAGCAAGCTATTCGGGTTCCTTGCATATGGGCCCAGAAAGACCTTTAAATCGCGTTTACAAATTTTCACGTGTTGGTTTGGGTATGCTTTCCTCCTGTCCATCGACCGTGCATGACCAGCGTCCTTGTCAGCTAAGTGATTTTTATTTATTGTCTGTGTCGTCCTGAAGAAGGGGCCACGCCCCAAAACAATGACTTCCTGTGTGTCTCTTTGAGTGAGTAGACTCTTTGATAACTCCAACAAAGGTACTGGCAGCGCAAAGGTACAAAGGTACCTTTGTTGGAGTTATCTTTCGATAATTTAAGCGCTCGGTCCTCATTTGTTCTTTATTTAATTACAAGTTCTCTTTGTTATATCTATGCTTTCTGGGGGCGAACTGTCCTTCGTGAGAAGATATTGAACTCAGAGGGTTGCATTCGTAGCGGACATCACTAGTTGGGGCTGTTCGGTGTTTTGCGCCAACTCAGCGACGAAAGGCTTTATCGCGGCAAGCAAATGGCTCAGTAAACAGCAGAGGTGGCGGGGTGCATAAGAATGGTATATCAACCGGTACGAGTCTGTTATTTTAAATGTATACCGCTATGCCAGAGAAATGCCGTACTTTTACGGCGTCCTGTATTGGTACCCGCCTCTAACAACCAGGCGCCACATGCAGGAGCAGATACCTGCGCCTGAGACGACAGGCGGGTTTCACAGCTAGCAACGGTAGTATCTACAGGCGTAGCGAATCCAGAGCCTATGAAATGACTCGTTGCGTGTCTTCAAACTGTTGAGCGAAATTACGCGTATTCTGAGCGTGATTGTTTTCTTCGACACACCAGACAAAACCGTATAATAATTATTGCATCCATAACACTACAATATGGTATCTAAGTTAACAAACATTAACTGCGCCAAGTTACATTAAACGGCACAGACAACAGTTTCGGTCATTACCTCTTCGTCAGGCCAACACAAACACAAACAGATAGACACACAAAAAAATAATAAAGGCAAAGAAATATTTTGTCGCAACGAGTCATTTCATAGCCACCTCTACCTGCTACTCTAGATTAGGGTTGTTTTTTTTTTTGCTTCACTACGCGAGCTGTTAGCATCACCACACAGCAACAGCAGCAGTAAAGAGCTCTAGCCTAGAAGGGTTATTGTTTGGCTAGGTTTGCCACACCTGAGTCCATGATTCTCATTGATTTGGTGACAAGCGCTGACTTGTGTCATCCGAAGGCTGGTCTCTTGAGGGCCCGCGTTGGCCCAGAAGCATGTGCAAGTAGGGAATGAGGCTCTATATTAATAGTTGAACCACAATCACCACCAACATCTCCATCGCTGTACCTAAACCAAATGCGAGATGTAAGTAGCCTATCCTGCAGGGCAAAAGTTTACCTTTTGTCAGGTTCACGGCCACAGCAAAGCACGAACACTTTGTTGTGTAGTTATAGGCCAGTCGCACTCCAAGATGAACAAAGCAGACACGTTTCTCTTTATTTTCCTTCCTGATTTTTTTTTATTTGAACATTTCCACTTTACACCTGACACTGTCTTTCCGTAGTCTACTCATGCACGCACACACATGAACACAGGCACACACACACTATCACAAGATACTTTTTCTGTTAATTTCTGTGATCATCTACACTGAACCAGAATCAGAAAAGAACATTCACTAAAGAAAATTTGAACTAGCCTAGGGTAGCCTGTTATCTTTGCACTTAGTTACAATATATATATACATATATAATAGCTAGCGAAAATTTTGGATCTTTCTCAACCCTTCTAGTTTGCATGCAGGACAACTGTACAGGACCTAGTTTTATAGAGCTCCACTGGATGTTGGGACTGAGAATCTTGCAACATTAACACTTTACAGCCAACTGCATCACTTACAACCTGGAAACAGCCTAGCAACAGCTTTACTTCTAATCAGCAAAAAGTCAATCTGGTGCCATAAGAGGTTGAGTGAACAAGCACTGTAAGCTCACGCCACATATTCAGGTGTTGTCAGGACAACTGTAACGGAGTTTGTGATGAAACGTGGACATAAATTTGACCCTCTTGGCACAGCAGGCTAAGGGGTTATATGTTGCATTCCTATCTTGCCCTCATGTTGCCCACTTATCACAACAGCCCTTTCATTTGCAGATAGCCCTGAAATGACAGATTGTAATGAGTCAGCAAATAAGTGAATCTTTGAATAGCTTTGCCATGCTTTACAACCCATGAACAAGATGTAATTTGGGAATTAATATTACAGAAATCTGTTACTTTTCATCTTCTTTAGGACAGGCACAACACACAAACAGGAAAAGCCACAAAGAACACTCCAAATAATACAACAATGTAGAAAATAGACTATAAAGGACATATAGACAGAACATAACTTGCATGTTATACAGATTTTAAAGTACACTGTATGTGTGACATAAGACATACTACACCTTTCGCAGACTGTAAATATATATATATAGAAAGAAGACAACATATTACACACTATAAAGCACATATGGACACAAGACAATCGATCAACATGTCACAGTACACTCAGAGTGTAAAGTACACATGAACAAAAGACAACCTGAAGCTCTGTGTCTGGGGTGGCCTCATTGTCATGACACCATGTAATGAGACACTCTCGCTGTTCTGGATAATACTGGAAGTATAACTCCAGAACAGTCTCTGCCTGAGACAGCCTGTTAACACAGAATCATGCATCACCTCAATACATTGAAACATATTCTTGTATCTACATGTTAGCTGATTTCAATAATGACAAGATAATTTTTTTTAAAAACAGTCTCAGCTGTTTTGTTTTTAGTTATTATTTTTAGAACTTCCAAACGTTACCCAATGTTGTGTTGGTTTATGGGGTAGTGTACACCATCAACAGCACACAGTGTACACCATCAACAGCACATAGTGTACACCATTAACAGCGCAGTGTACCCTGTTCTGATGGTGCAGCTTACTTCTAACACAGTGTAACACAGACAAGAACATTTAAGACCCTACATTAGATCCACGCATGTACCTATACACTTACAGCCACAAAATGCTTTTTAAAAATTCATTCTTTGAGAAAGCACGTACATGTTATTGGACACTGCAAACAGTAAACATCCATCAATGTTGTCTTGCTTTATGGTGTAGTGAATAAAGTCCGAAAGGGCTTGCCCTGTTACACTCTGATAGTCTTCCTCTTGCAGGATCAGTTCAAACAATGTCTCTTGCACCTGTTGATTAAAAAAATAACCTTACTCCAAAGACATACCACCTGAAATTGTAGTCCAGATTAGCATTGTCCCACCTCATATGACCTTAAAGGGGGGGGGGGGGAAATTCATTTACTTGGGAATCATAGTACATAGTAAGATATCAAACTTAAAGGGGGTAAAAATTAAAAAAAAAAGCAAGCAAATGAATACAAACATGTGTAGCTGTTGACAAATTTAACCCCAGCTCAATCAGGTGGTAGATGTCTAATAAGAACTTGTTGCAATTTCCATTAAGAATCTCCTGAAAGTAAAAAGGAAATATATAAACAACATTATCATAATCTGCATGTCTTATGTTTTTGCTTTTAAAAAGTTGTCCAAATATTTTTGTCTAAGTGTCACATTCAGTTTTGCTGGAAAAGTCCAGAAGGCAGATTGTTTGCAAATTTTTACCACTCCTGATATGATTAAGAGATTACAGCCCTCCGCAGACATGGAGAGGAGTGAGAGAAGGTTTCGTTTTTGAAACAGCCTACAGTGCCACTACCTCCTGTCTGCCACACGTAGGACAAGTCTAGGACAAGTCTTGCTGCCAGCACCATGCCTACCTTAAGCTTGGAGACTTGCTGCAATGGATCCATGTCAAGGCACGTGGCCCAGCAGATAAGCAAGCCCAGGCGGTGAAAATGCTGTGCTAGCACGCTCAAGTCCAACTGACTTGACACAGGGCAGCTGCCAGACCACAGCAGAATGTTTAGCAGTCTTACAACTAAACAGAAGCATTTATTTCGATAAAATCTGCCATGCACTCATATTGAATTCTTGCATTATAACCTTTGCATTTCCCACGTATTAAAAGAGAAGGGGCAAATCTTTGCACTTGCATTCCAACAATGTTGAAGCACTGCATTAACATCTACCTTTGCAAGAGGTTAAAACAGTGAAGACAGCTCTTGATCTGTTCATCTGCCATGGGCACAGTCACTGGACAGAAAAAATGAATTCTTGTTCTTACAGTTTTCTGGACATGTTTATGTGGATATGTATGTGTGCACACTCTGTCTCTTTCTTCAATATTTCATCTGCAAATAAACTAAAGTGTTTTTCTACTTTTAACTGACACAAATAGTAAGTATTTCCATTCCTTTAATTCAGTAGGGAAAATGTCACTATTTCTGATAAAGCTACGGAAAAGAGACACTTTACCTTTACTAAGACTGGATGTAAGCATGGCCTGCCAAGCACGAGTGTAGACAGGAAGACTCCACACTGGGGGTACAGCTTGCAGTCTGTGTAGCACGTACTCCATGTTGTCCAACTGTGCATCACATTGCCAGAGTAACAAAGGGTCATGAAGCAATGACTTTCAGTTTTCTTTCAAGACCAACAGCAGAACACAATGCCAAAGTGACAAAGGCCAAAAGCAACAACAGTCAGCTTTTTACAAAACAACAGAGTACATTGCCAAAGTGCTGAGGGCTGTGAAGCAATGACTTTCAGTTTCTTTTTAACACCAGCAACACAGCACTTCTGACTGACAAAGGCCATGAAGTAAGGACGTTATGTTTTCTTTTACAATCAGCAACAGAGCAAATCGTCAAAGTGATAACGGCTGTGAAGCAATGAATTTTAGTTTGCTTTTAAAATCAGTGACAGAGCAAACTGCCAAATGGTAAGGGCTGTGAAGAAACGACTTTCAGTTTCTTTATTAAACAGCACCCGAGCACGATGATGTCTCCCTGACAAAGGCCGCGAAACAAGGACTTTCAGTTCTACTGTAAAACCAGTCACAAGGATACTTTGGCAAAAGGCTGTTTTCTTTTTTAAAAAAAAAACCTTCATGATCCATTTCCACAAAGAACACATACCATGCTGAGAGTAAGCATCTGCTGTAAAATAGCTGCCCACTGCTGGCGGTCATCGACGGCAAAGTCCAGACAGAGACTGGCAACAAGCAGTACTGCCTGCACAGCACACAGTGTACATTGTCAACAGTGCATACTGTACACTGTCAACAGCACATACTGTACATTGTCAACACATGTACATCATCAAGAGCACATACTCTACACCATCAAGAGCATATACTGTACACCAGCAAAAGCAAATACTGTACACCATCAACAGCACATACTGTACACCATCAACAGCACATACTGTACACCACCAACAGCACATACTGTACACCATCAACAGCACATACTGTACACCATCAACAGCACATACTGTACACCATCAACAGCACATACTGTACACCATCAACAGCACATACTGTAGACCATCAACAGCACATACTGTCCACCATCAACAGCACATACTGTACACTGTCAACAGCACATACTGTAGACCATCAACAGCATATACTATACACCATCAACAGGACATACTGTACGCCAACAGCACAGTGTACACCCTCAACAGCAAATATTGTGTACAGCATCAACAGCAAATACTGAACATACCATCAACAGCACACCACAGCAATGCAAATTTAATACTTTTTTAATTAAGGTGTTCCAACAACCATAAACATTTCCCCAAAACGTGAGTGAAGAGTTATCTTGTGCTGAGTGGTGCCACGGTATGCAAAGTATCAGTTTTTATCTACAGTGCTGGCTTGGGAAGTGGTGCTGCAAAACTACGGTTTACTTCCTGGTATGCGACACCTAACATCTAACACGCTCAATTTCCTGTGGTACCTGCGGTAAAATGAGAGGCAGAAAGACAGGACCCAGTGACCCATAACCTTTTCACTGGGCAGCATATCTGACAAACAGAATTAGGGCTGGCCATTGGTTGGAAAGTGGGTGCAAAGACATCGCTGTGGTGTGTATTTCAAGGTCTGCCATGCAACAGCACAACAAAGCATGACACTTCTGGGCTTTTTATGTTTTGTTTTGTTGTTTTGCTAAGTTAGATGCCTGTTGGACACATCGTCACCACAAGCTTGATGCCAACATCTGGCAAAAAGAGGTGGAACCCATGACATCAGCCTGGCACAGGAATACATTCAAAATAAATGTCCTGCTAGTGGATCACCTTGGAACATGTGAAGCTTGTATCTTGTGAACATAAGGGAGTTTTTCTAACATTTTATAAATTAGTAACCTTCAAATACTGGATTAGTCTGTCAGGGGCAATAGACATGCTACTGAACATCAAATGCTGCTTTTATCATAATGAATTTTCCATATGCCCAATACAGAATTTAGATCAATATATCACACAATGGACTTTAACTCCAACAAAGATACTGGCAGTGCTCCAGTATCTTTGTTGGAGTTATCTTTCGATAATTTAAGCGCTCTGTCCTCATTTGTTCTTTATTAACAATGGACTTTTTTAAAAAAATCACGTTTTGGATGCAAAAAGGACACTACGCGGTGGAATGTCTCCCAGCCAGCTGAGGTGAATGCCCTACAATCTTCTGCCCTTAGACAGCTGCTGGACTAGTCTGTCAACAGCGTCTCATACCACTGATGGACTAATCGAATGTTAAAATTGCCCAGACTCACAGGTTTCTGATGGCTGTGGCTGCGCCAGATGCCCTTCACAAGGCCAGTCTTGTTGCAGTCCAGGAAAGTGCTCTGGGAATGGTGGATGTGTAGCTGCTCCAGCTGGGACAGGTACGCCATCACTTTCAGCAGCTCCCTGGTGCCGACAAGTTGTCATGGTTATGTCAAGGTGCTGCCAATAACTCGCCACTCTTTTAATACCGACTGGTTACCAAATAAACCCCTCCTTCTCCCTCCCTCACCCCCCCCCAAAAGTGTGCAACATTGAATATCGGAACTGAAAGACATGATTCTCACAAGATTTGCCCACTAAGGTGGCATTTTCTCAACCCACGTTTCTGGTAACACAGGAACACTGCCCTGACTGTGAACGCTGGTGTCAAAGACACTTTCAACATTGCATATTGGAACTGAAAGACATGATTCTCACCACAAGATTATATAAATTCAAATCTGACCTAATTATAGTGAATGAAATCTGGATTACCTAACATAACCATCTTTCTGCTTGAAGTAACAGGTGTTGAAATGCACATTCCTAAACCAGGTCAAATTTTATCGAGTTTTTTGTAAAAGCTGAAATTACCAGAACAGAAACTCACCTGATTTTGTCACAGGTATAGCCCAGAGGCCGAAGATCCTCATCTTTCGCCACCTGCAGCAAGCAGTACAAGCACTGCAACCGGCCCTGGTATGTGATGTTGTCCGCCTCCTCCTGCACATGGCAAAAGTTGTAACAATTATTTCTCCACTAAACGTCACACCACCTCCTCCTGCACATGACACAAAGTCTTAACAATGATTTCTCCAATAAAGCTTGCGTTTCATCAGGCAGACTGTTCTTGCTATCAACAAGCAGCCAGCAGAAGTGACATGCTTACCATCAGAGTACAACCCACAAGAAACTCTATCATCTGCTGCTTAGGGCCACGCTGCAGGAAGTACTGCACCCTGTCAGAAGAAAAGTCTCATGGTCACCTCAAAGCTTTATGTTTCCACAACTGTCCTCACAAAACTACCGATGCAAACCATCATGCTGCCGAATTACAGGGTAAGTGCAGGCAGCAACCATGCTTCTTGTTTATAAAACTATTTCTACATTGTGTCCCACAGTAGTGTTTTTAGCGGCAATGTGTGACATACTTGTTGGTATTCCAAATAAATTCAGAGCCGTGTAAAAGTCATCAATGCCCACTATACAAGTGCCCTCCTCCCCACTTTCCCACCCCACCTTCAAACAGAACTGCCGCCATGCCATCAGCACTTATTTCCATTTACTGATGTCATTATTAGATATGTTGCAACGCTCTCCCATTTTTCTTTTTTCCCCCCTTTGCTTTTCCTTTCATAGAGGTCTGGCATGTATCTTTCCAGAGCTAAAATATTTATCTGATTTTCTTTTTGGTTATTATGACAGGTTCGCTGTATATATCCTTATGTCATCTGTGCTGCTAGGTTCAAAACAACATGCAATAATAATAATAATAATAACTTCAAATCTCTGCTTTTTAAAAGATGTTTTACAGCACTTGAAAAAAACCCACACAACTCTCACCTCTTGATGTTGTCCTTCATGCTACCACTAACAGACTCGTCTGTAAACTTGAGACTGGAGAAGCTGAGGTTCATGGTCTGTGACACAGAAGCAGCAGAATATACTTGGTGGCTAAAATGGATGTATAACCCATTAGGTGTCAGAACAACATGCAAATTGCATGCTCATGTTAAAGAATTGGTGATGCATGTGCACACACTTAACAAGTGATGCAAAAGCTGACCCACAAACATGTGCAAGACACTCAGAGACAGACCAGAATGCACCGTTCTTCATGAAGTAATGCTTACTGTGTCCGTATCTTGCTGTGAATCAGACGACAACAACCACTTCTGCAGGGCTTCCGTGATGGCCACAGCAACATCCAGACCATTGACCTCAGCTAATTGTTCGATTGCTGCATAGATGTCTGCATGATGGGACAAAAGAAACACATTCTATAATTCAAGTGCTGCACAGATGTCTGTGGACACTGGGACAAAACAAGCATGTATGATGGTTTGCACAAAGCAATAAATGGCGGAGGGGCCATACCAGGGTTACCTTGGTGGGTTATTTTTGTTTGTAAGGTGCAGTTAGGGATCGCTAAATGAGATTTTAGCACTTTTGGTCATGGTACAGTATTGTGACAAGAAACAATAAATGGCTTGCACATCTCTGGTTACAACTCATCGTCCAAAGCAGTTGATAAGTCACAACTTGATCATACCCGGTCCGGCGCCAGTCTGCCATGACTCGCTGATCACAATGGGATGTTGCAGCAGCTCCATCAGAAGCTGTGCAGGCGATGACACCAGCTGCAGCAGACACAGTTGGGCAAGACCATGTGTGTACAGAACCTGCTCTGTCAGGATCTTGCTGAGAACTTTCTCAAACTTCAGGCATGCTGCCAGAGACTTCTCTTTCTGTGGCGTCTGCAGACAAAGGAAATAGCACTCACAGCGAGCTGTCTCAGCGCAAGTTTCCAAGAACAAAAGAAAAATTTTAAAATGCAAGGAAACATGCACTATAAGGCTGTCAGACATTGGCAAGAGCTTGATGCAACAAATCATGTTAAAAAAAAACTTGTTCTGTTGCATAATCCCAGCGTTTAAACCACATCCACTCACTGGTAAGATTAGTAAAAGCTATTTCTGGTTCATAGGTGAATTATAATCACTAAGCATTCTGAACATTCTGTTTTGTCTCTTTTGTTTTTTTCTTCCTTGTCTTTTTTGTGTTCCACAGAAATAGATTTACAAAGCAGTGGGGGGGGGGGGTCCCAACGGAACATTCTGTACATTAACATACTTTCATAAACATCAATAATGCTCACATTATCACCACAAGTTTGATGCCAACGTCTGGCAAAAGCAACACAGCCTTGAAGTCCCACCACTTTCTCACCACCTGAAAATAAAAGATCAGAAAGGCATTTTTTTTTTACAGTAAAATTAGTTCCTTGATAACTTTACAGATGCCATGAACTGCACATGTTATTACCACTATTATCCACCAGTGGATAGGGCACTTATCTCCCTTGTGGATGGACTGTCTGGTTAAACAAAAATGTCTTTGCCCTGGGGCATTTATCTCCCCTGTCCCCATCAATGGGCTCTGATACAATAACCTATGTGACCTGAACTCAGCAGTCATTCTTTGCCTCTGTTACTGAAATGACTATGTTGTCCCAGGAGGAGGGAAGGACTTCGTTTCTTGGCATCTGGTAAATATTGAACAATTACTTTCTTCTTCACCTTTACCAGACGCCGTGAATTATGAGAGTGAAACCAAGAAGTCTGCTGCCCATCACTGTGCCAGCTAGCACAAGGGCCTCTCACTTCCGGGCCACATTTCACAGGTAAAAGTGAGCAAGGCTGAGTCTAACCCCCAGCCCGTGCCCCAAGTAACGTCTCTAAAAGCTAGCTGCCTACGGAATGCAACACGTATAGTCACTGCTTTCATCTCATGTGCCCGAATGTGTTACAGGTGGCAGACCTGAGAGGAAATGCCCACAAAGGCCATAAGCACGACTGATCACATCCAACGTGATTCTGTCTGGCTGGATACGTCTGCGCTGTCAGTCTGCAAGGACA
Organism: Lanistes nyassanus; assembly: GCA_004794575.1. Classification (NCBI taxonomy): domain Eukaryota; kingdom Metazoa; phylum Mollusca; class Gastropoda; order Architaenioglossa; family Ampullariidae; genus Lanistes; species Lanistes nyassanus. The sequence goes on from SMGT01004696.1 coordinate 94,868, forward strand.
GGAACTGTTGTGTGCACCCTTTCCATAAACATTCAGAGTGGAAGGCGAGCTGTTGAGATTCAAGCCACTGCTTCAATGGATAATTCTCTGCCTATGATAGCTTGACAGACAAGTGCCAAACTTGTAGGTTAAGCCTGTCCAGGGCTGGGTGAAACACGAGTGCCTTGGAATGTTTTAGCAGGTGCGGCAGCACTGTAACTGATGAGGTACAGCCACCAAGATTTTGCAGCACTCAAGGTATTAGTACAGATGATAGAAGGCATAAGAAAGAAGTCGTTCCCCCAACCCCCACAAAAAAATTGTCATCTTGCTAGGACGCAGGGAAATGTAGACTCATCTTGCTAAACAAACTGTTCCGCTCTGACCCTATGACTACTTGACTGCAAAGACAGTTTCTTATAAATACGATTAGAAACTCTTCTATTAAACGATGAAGTAAAATTTAAAAAAAGCCATACCCATTGGTAATTCCTTGACAACCCAGTTGGCACATGCTAGAGCCATCTCACAACTGCTGACAGACGACAACAGCTGCTGTATTTGCTCCAAGAATCTCAGACTCATCTCACTGCACTTCCAGTCTCTCGGTGCCTGTTCTGACTTCTTCTGTTGCCCTAACCCACCAATGGACAACCCGCCAGCAGCATTGCTGAAGCCTCGAATGTGGGCAACATGCTGCTTCACCATGTTCTGAACGGCCATCAAATATACCTCGTCTGTTGACAGCTGCCAATGAAAGACAACATAAATACATGATCTCACTGCTTCAAGTGGAAAGCTCACGCAAGAAAAGGAAGAGTGGGTTGGAGAGTCGCTCTACTACAAAAAAAAACAACAAAACACTGCATCATTAACAGCCTGCTATACAGTATGTGTAGCAACACCGATGTTAGTTCTTCCTGTTATAATAGGATTTGTACTGTCTGACATTAACAGCCTGCTATGCGCTATGTGCAGCAACACAGGTAGGTAGGTATTTGGGCTTAACGCCGTGCCAGCAACTAAGGTTATATCACGGCGGGGAAGAAAAAGGAAAACCAGCGGTAAGAGAGAAAGGAGGGTAAGG
>SMGT01004697.1:27536-43986 GCA_004794575.1 Lanistes nyassanus
TATTCAGTTATTTTTCTTGTCTTGATGCTCTCTCCGTATCAGAATTTGCACGTACTATACAAACAGAACTATTTCTTTAGATGTCTTTAATTCACTTTTTCATGAATGGCTTTACTGTGCAAATTCCAAGACCCTACACATGAGGATTTTTTTCCCGACTTAATGTCTTTATGGTGTAAATTATAATACCCCACCTGTGGAGATTTTTGTTCTGACTGAATGTCATTATTGTGCAAATTATAAGACCCGCACGCGTGAGGATCTTCATTGCCTGAATAGCTTTATTGAGCAAATTATGACCCTGCCAGATTTTTTGACAAGGTGTTTATTGTGCCAATTATAAGACCCCGAAACACGATATTTTTCTCTGCCTGAATGGCTTTATTGCGCAAATTATAAGACTCCACACAAGAGGACAATCTTATTTATTGTGGAAATTTAAAAAAACACGACAATCTTATTTATTGTGGAATTTTTTTTAAACACACGACAATCTTATTTATTGTGGAAATTAAAAAACCCACACATGACAATAATGCAAATTACAAGACCCCATACATCGCAATCGAGCCTCAACGGTCTATGCTCATATCGTGTTTATTGCAGCTTTCTGCAAGTTTCATCACATGTCATTTTATTTCTGCAATTTCTGCGTTCTCGGTGCAGTGGAAAACGACATTTATTGAACACAAAACACCTACAGGCACACGTTTTAAAAATAAATCAAACACACTCGATCGTTTTAGGTTTGTTTGATCTAGATGGCTTTCAAAGTAAAAACGTTATTACTATTCTGCAAAAAACCTCAATCTTTCGACAAGGAAAATACATCTTCAGACAGTAAAAGACGGGCGATCACTTAATTGCTTGGGATTGCATCTCACGAAGTTGACAGGGGCCTGCCGACAATGGTTGGCTGGTTGGTTGGTTGGTTGGTTGGTTTTTGTCGACACAGCCACGCTTTTTTCCAACTCAGTGGGGCTGGGTAAGGGGGAGCTATAGAAAGATTGACCGAGAAGCATGAATAACAGAAGTGAGCGAAAGAAGGGATTCGGAGAAAGGAAGAAAGACACCTAACTTATTTAGTAATCCACCTTCAATTTCGTGTACAAAATGCTATATACTTTCGCCCACCCATGCAGCGCCACCCCTAGGTGAGGAAAAGGAACTTAATTTCCAGTGCTATTATACGCAAAGCTGGTCCCTGTCTCTGTGAGACGACAAATGGAATGTCTGTAACGCACTCCTTGTGTCCATACTAAATGCGATGTGGGATATTTCTGCATATGCTTCTATTGGTGTTTTTCTGACGTAAAATATAAATGCAGAAAGTATAAGAGGTGTAACTGTTTTGGAGACACGCAGGACTTTTTAAAACAGTGAACGCTGGGAATGGACATGAGTTACTGGTGGTTTTAAATATTAGCTTATTTATTTAAGGAACTCTTTCTTATCGCGTTTATACTATAAGAAGCTATACAAAAAATAAATAAACTTTCTGGTCAGCTCGCCACATTTCCTACTCGCCATACTTCATTGTCACTTTAGTCACAGGGTAGGGTCCCCACGTCAGTGGTTTACTAACTTCAGTAACCAAGTTATAGACCACAACAAAAGGAAAATTTACAATTAATGTTTGATTAATATAAAGCTTGTCTTGCTTGCACTTTGTTGGTACTAAAATATAGGCGGGAGAGATTTTTATGAAATATATTTTTAAAAACCTATTTGGTTCGCCGGTTGTCGTGCAAAAGCAAATGCCATGTCCAAAATTCTAAGGACATAGGAATTGTTGAAAAGCAGTTCAAGGGAAACTACTCTGGAACTTACGAGACCGGAAGCAGAGCACAGGACAAAATGGCGTCTGCAATTTTTCGAACTGGAAGGGTTGCTGCCGAAAGATTAAAGTACAGCCATGGCTCAAGGGTTGGTTTAACAATAAATTTGAATTTCCCTTTCAAACATGTCATAAAAAATTCTAAAATACTTCAGAGACAGATTTTATGCATCTTTCTAAGGCTGTTAAAGAGAAGTCCAAAGTCCTAAGCTTGTTACTAGACTAAACTGAAACATCACCAGTTTTGTTTACTTTTGAGTAAAGTTTATTTTTACACTAAGAACTAATAAAATTAGTAGAAATGAGGATGAAAACAAAAAAATGTTAGATTTTAGTAAGCATGTCAGATGAAAATTTCTTAACTTGTAGTTCAATGCATGAATATATTTATCAAGGTCATTTGTTACTAAGCTGCTGCCAACCAAGCCCTGAACTGTGGAACCAGACTGGAGAAGAATTTTCATGCATGGAGTTCTTGACGATTTTCGCGCTGACAAGATTCTTAAAGCTGCTTAAAATGTACATGACTTTATTTCTTTCGATCACAGGAATGATGAGCGGAATTATTGAAATCTGGGTTTGATAACTTGTATCCTGCAGATACTAACATCAACTCTGTGGTGCTGTGTGGTGGGGGTGGAGATGCATGTGTATGTGCCCTTTCTGCCTAAAAATAACTGATCATTTTTACAGAAATCCATTTTGTGTGCACATACAGGGTGAATAAAGTAATGTTTATTCGTGCATATTTAGTACACAAACTTGAAAAGTAGTTCGTACCTGCGATGTTTGCCCAAAGGAGTTTGGTTGATTTTGTATTGCTTTAACGTCTGGTCGCAAACTGGGTGCATATCAGGGTGTTGCTTAGATATGTTAGCATGCTGTCACACGTGGGACAACTGTCACAACACAGACTTCAATCCCACCCAGTCACATTTACCGATACCGGGCCAACCAGTACTAGTACTGTTCCCTATAGTGCCAGGTGTCTGGCAGGGCAACTACTAGGTTGACAATTTTAAGTCTTAGGTATGACTTGGCCGGGGTGCGAACCACCAATCTCTTGCATCTGAAGTAGATGCCTTAACTATTAGATCACGAAACTGAAGCGTTCCCTGAAAGAGTTCTTTGTTCTACAAAATCCACATGCAAACAGGAAAACCCATAGTGAATGATTCTCACAACCTGGACCAAAAAATAGTTTCATGTGCTTGTAAGAACTTCACCACAAGTATGTCTTGGAACCCCACAAAACAGCTCCAGCTCTGTGATGTTCTACAGAACCTGAGCACTTCCTTGTTAAAACCGAAATGGTTTGTGAATGGCAGTCTTTCCATAATATAGGGTACACCATGAACTTACCCAGACCCTAACCCTAACCAGACAATGATTCATCGTGTGATCTTGGCAGAAACAGCAGGGTGCTGTGAACCAGGTGCTGTGTGAAAGAGATGGCATCTAGAGTGCAGTTCACCATGAACTGCTTGGCAATATCCTGCACCATTTCCATGGCTAAACAGAATGTATGACTTACTCTTTAAAACAGAAACACCCTTCCTCATTCAGTTGGCATCCTCCGGTCCAAGTTTTCTTGTGCTGAGATTGACATCTTGCCATAGTTTGAGAATTCACCAGACCTGGCAGCTCCTGAATGTGTTTGAGATGAGCACTGTATCAAGAGCTAAAGGCCAGCTGCCAGTGTAATTGTCCAAATGTTCTTTAGACGTTCTTTCCCTGTCCTGTTTGCTCCATGAACGTGTTAGGGTTGCATTCCTGACTGTGGTGGATGCACACAGTACTAAAGGTGAGCTTCTGTCCCCGTGTGACACTGGCTTTGCTGCGGTGATCCATTTGGTGTTCCATTTGATTCTAATGTTCATTAAAAGAGTTTGTCTGAAAATGAATTTACTCTGCAGTGACTAGGTAACAGACTGGAAGAAGCATATTGTTCTGGCAGCGTTGTGTCCTTGGTGACTAGGTCAAGGGGGCTGAAGCAAAAGCCTCCCTCCTTCACATAAAGTTAAATGTGATAAAGATTACTTGTAATGAATTCACATTTTGATTGTTTACAGAATTTTTGCTCAAACTTTTCTATATTTTAAAGAGAAAAGGGGAATTTTTAAGGAGATGCTAAGGGCGGCCAGTTTCCACCAAAAGGTTGGACTGTTTGAAAATGCAGCCTTCTGGTTTTTTCACATTATTCTTGTCATGCTGTCAATTTTTTAAAAATCTGCTGTTCAGATTTCTTCCACCCTCCTCCCTGCTGCTTCCACGGCTCACAGAAAACAGCAGCAGCGCAGTCTGTCCATCCACGAACATCTGAGCATGGGATTGTTGCGGGATGCTGGGGTGACTGTTCCTAGGTTCAAGGTTGCTGCAACTCCAGACGAAGCTTATCAATGTGCCAGTGAAATAGGTAGGGTGCAGATAGTTTGGCTTGTTGATGGGCCTTCAGGCTGGCGCATTTCACCTTAAGTTGTATGAACCCCATCAGAACAACATGAAGTGTCCCAGTAGATTAAGTCTGGTCTACCCAAATAGAAGGAAATGTTGTGTAATAACATATCAGTCATGCATGTAACCAATTTTTGAAAGTTATGTATATGGCCACTTTTCCTAATTGTAATATTTTGTTTTGCAAGGGGAAAATATGATCTAACATCTCCTTTTCTGCAGAAAATGTGTAAAGCATTGCAAAACTTTTGCGATTTGGATAGTTTCTCATGTGGTTTCCAGGTCCTCCTGTTGTCTGTAAACTGTGCATGTTTTTTCATATTTCGTTATTTTCATTCACAACATTACATGATAAAACATTCCAAGCATTTTCTGTGATGTGTGACGAATGATATGATCACCAGGCCAGCAGAGTGGGATACCGGATGTTGTGGTAAAGGCTCAAGTGCTTGCTGGAGGTCGTGGAAAGGGAACCTGGGATAGCGGCCTGAGGGGGGGAGTCAAGCTTGTCTTTTCGTGAGTTGTCTCCCCTGCTTTATTTCTATTATTGGAGCGGTATTTCGGAGAAGGCATTGAGCACCTGTCAGTTGCCGTATTGTTCACAGATATGCTGTTAGCAGAAAAGAAGCAAACTTGTAGTAAGGTGCATTAGTTACACAACTTCAGAGACTTTACAGTATATTTCTGTGCAGTATATGCTTATGTACTGTTATTTTTCTTGTAGAGTTTTCTCACATTTTATTGTTGTTAGCTCCTTGAAGGAGAATTTCGAAGGTTTTATCCATTAAACACAATGTGAAGTGGCATATCTTCAGTATTTGTTTTGCACTATTGTAACAATTTGGTTTGTTATTCAACAACATTGATGCAAACTTTGAAAAGCACAAATATCTCGTTCAGTGCCAGACATTGGAACATGACATTGGATTAATGCCTTCATTTAACATTAAGAAAATACATCATTCTGAAGGTGAAGACAAAGTGGTGTGCAGATGCTTTCCAAAGATTGGGTTGTTTTTAAGTTCTCGTAGGCCTGGTGAAGGCTTTGGAGATGACGTTTTTGTACTTTTCTAACAGACCGGAGGAGGCAAAGGAAGTAGCAGAGAAAATGCTGAACCATAAACTCTTCACCAAACAAACTGGAAAAGATGGGCGGCTTTGTCAAAAAGTCATGATTGCTGAGCGACTATATTCTCGTCGTGAGTTCTACTTTGCCATCACAATGGAGAGAAACTTTGGGGTCAGTCACTGTTAGATTTTTGTGTATATTTCACGTCATTACATTTCTGGGCAACGTTAATTGTAGATTCCTGTCTTTACAAAATGAACTAAACCAAGTCAGGAAATGCCTTTCCATAGATATCAGTTTTACCTGTGTCTGCTTAGAAGCAGCGACAAATACGATGACATCTGTTATTAGAAGCCCTATGTCATTTCTCAGAAGCGCGTTCAACATTTCTAGGGTAGGAATCTCCACAGGTCTCCTGTATATGGGCTTCCATGTACATCTGTGTGTTTATAACATGTACTGACGGCTACCCTCAAAGGTCTACGTTTCATCCTCTACCTTTACTTGTTGCCTGTGCTTGTTTTGTTGCATGATGTTAGGGTCCCGTGCTAGTTGGGAGTTCACAAGGGGGTGTGAACATTGAGGAAGTTGCCGCCGAGAACCCCTCCGCCATCATCAAGGAACCTGTGGATATCATCAAAGGCATCAACAAACAGCAGGCTATGCATGTTGCCAAGGGAATGGGCTTCCACGACCAGTGCATCGATAAAGTAAGCAGTGCAGCAAGTGGTCGCAACAGGAGGCTGGGTGGAAGAGCCCTTATATATGGATTTTTTAAAAAAAGTTTGCCATCAATTCATAACTTGGGAATATTAATGGGGTTCCTTATTGTTAACTGTAGAAGTACTAGGAAGTGCTAGTACTGTTGTGATCTTGATTTTATACACACTAGAAAAAATGTACAGAGCAGCTTTTGGTTATGTTCCATGCCGTTCCTCCATGCAGCTTCTTTTTTTAATCTATCTCTGGCACCATACGGCTCACAAACTGAGTTTTTTCATCTATCTCTGGCACCACACGGCTCACAAACTGAGTTTTTTCATCTATCTCTGGCACCACACGGCTCACAAACTGAGTTTTTTCATCTATCTCTGGCACCACACGGCTCACAAACTGAGTTTTTTCATCTATCTCTGGCACCACACGGCTCACAAACTGAGTTTTTTCATCTATCTCTGGCACCACACAGCTCACAAACTGAGTTTTTTAATCTATTTTGGCGCCACATCAAACTTTACTTAAACAAGTGTACATTTCTGGCTTTGAAACCTTTTATTTACATCTTAAAACGTGGCTTTTCGTGGTTGTCCGTGTCTTTTAGATATTTTGTAGGAGGCCAGCAGACGAGCAAACGATCGATAACGTTTAGACACATTACTTCAAAATTACGTACAAAAGTGTAAATTTCGGGGATATTAAGCATCAAATACTTATAAAATTGCATTTTGATGATTTTCTTTTAAAACCTTTTATTTACATCGTAAACCGTGGCTATTCGGTCTTTCTTAGGAGGTGGGCATACCACCAGATAATAACGTTTAGATACATTGCTTCAAACTGTACGTATAAAAGTGTACATTTTGAGTACATTAAGCATGAACTACTTACAAAAGTGCATTTTGATCCAAAATCTGCCTTCAGAAACTTTTACTTCTACCTTAAACAATAGCTTTCTGTGGCTTTTTGGTCTTATGTAGGAGGGCACCAGACGAGCAAACGATCGATAATGTTTAGACACATTACTTCAAAATGTACATACACAAGAGTACATTTCGGGTCTTTTATGGATCATATACCTATAAAGGTGCATTTTGATACAAAATCTGCACGTCTCTGCCTTTAAAACCATTTATTTACACATTAAACTGTGGCTTTTCGTGGTTGTTCATGGCTTTTCAGTCTTTTATAAGAGGCTGGCAGGTGAACAGACGATAACATTTAGACACATTACTCTAAAATTTACGTACACAAATGTGCATTTCAGGTTTGTCAAGCATCAAATACTTATAAAAGTGCATTTTGATATATCTGCCTTTAAAACCTTTTATTTACAAATATTATGTAACCGTGACTTTTTGTGGTTGTAATTGGTTGTAAACAAGCAGATGACAACATTTAGACATTATTTGAAAATTTATGTACAAAAGTGTACATTTCGGGTATATAAAGCATCATATACTTACAAAAGTGCATTTTGATACTAAAGCTGCCTTTGAAACCTTTTATTTAAGCCTTATACGATTGCTTTTCATGGCTTTCCAGTCTTGTGTAGGACTGAATCCCCAGATCTACTGATGAGTCACATACAAGGGGTTCCAGCTGATACCGTTCTATATTTACATACAATATATAGCATTTATATGCAAAGAAAAGATTTCACTATGGAAAGTGCTCGGAGGTTAGCACGTTGTTCTGACTGAGCAAGCGGTCAGTTAGAGCATCTGGGAGTGACGTCACACATTCTTCGTCTGCTGTAGGCCACAAAGCAGGTCTCGAGCTGACCGCGTGCAGTCTCGACCGCTTGCTGTGCTTTTGGGAGACTGTACCTTTAATATCAGGGCCTGCAAAGTCTATATTTAGCATTCTAGATCTAAACAGTTGACTTTTTCAGAGTTAATTTAAAGGTGAAGGTTGTCCCATGACCTGTTTTAAGGTCATAAGGGAGTAGGGATGTTTGGTCCCCCCACCCCACATTCCTGTGTGCCAGCATCATGAGGCCAGTGCCAATCTCCTCTCCCTTGCCTCATTACCTTTCTGTGACCCATGGGTCAGGTGCCCATTCTCAGCTGCGAAGTGTGTCGTGGTGTTCAGGTATCCAATCAGCACCTTTGGCTTCAGAGGCCAGCGTGCTAACTACTTGGCATCTACTTCCTTGTGGTTGATTTAAAAGTGACCAAAAGTCGAAAGCGAACACAGGTATCATTTGTTCATTGACGTAACTGATGTTGTTTGACAACAGGCTTGTGAGTACATCATGAAAATGTACAACGATGTCTTCTTGAAGTATGATGCATCTATGTTGGAAATCAACCCCATGTCTGAGGATAACCATGGAGAAGGTGAGATAGCAACATAGCAACTTACTGCTGCACATTCCCTAATGTCTAGGTGCTTACTGTAGTGGATTGTCTAATGTCTAGGTGCTTAATGTAGTGGATTGTCTAATGTCTAGGTGTTTACTGTAGTGGATTGTCTAATGTCTAGGTGCTTACTGTAGTGGATTGTCTAATGTCTAGGTGCTTACTATAGTGGATTGTCTAATGTCTAGGTGTTTACTGTAGTGGATTGTCTAATGTCTAGGTGCTTACTATAGTAGATTGTCTAATGTCTAGGTGCTTACTGTAGTGGGTTGTCTAATGTCTAGGTGTTTACTGTAGTGGATTGTCTAATGTCTAACTGCTTATTGTAGTGGATTGTCTAATGTCTAGGTGTTTATTGTAGTGGATTGTCTAATGTCTAGGTGTTTACTGTAGTGGGTTGTCTAATGTCTAGGTGTTTACTGTAGTGGATTGTCTAATGTCTAGGTGTTTATTGTAGTGGATTGTCTAATGTCTAGGTGCTTACTGTAATGGATTGTCTAATGTCTAGGTGCTTACTGTAGTGGGTTGTCTAATGTCTAGGTGTTTACTGTAGTGGATTGTCTAATGTCTAGCTTCTTACTGTAGTGGATTGTCTAATGTCTAACTGCTTACTGTAGTGGGTTGTCTAATGTCTATGTGTTTACTGTAGTGGATTGTCTAATGTCTAGGTGTTTACTGTAGTGGGTTGTCTAATTTCTAGGTGTTTACTGTAGTGGATTGTCTAATGTCTAACTGCTTTAGTGGATTGTCTAATGTCTAGGTGTTTACTGTAGTGGATTGTCTAATGTCTAGGTGTTTACTGTAGTGGATTGTCTAATGTCTAGCTGCTTACTGTAGTGGATTCCCTAATGTCTAGCTGCTTACTGTAGTGGATTCCCTAATGTATAGCTGCCTACTGCATAATTTATGTTTAATGTATATGCACAAAGAGAGTGATGGGTGGTGCCTATGTGATGACTGAAGACCACAGTGGAACTGATAATCCCAAACCATTTAGGAATATTATTTTAATAGTAATTTTAATGTTTTCAAAGATCACTGTGAGAATGACCTCCATGCAGTCTTTCGGTTTCTGGCACTGCAATGTTTTGCCCATGGCATGATCTGAATGGAAGCACTCTCGCAGAAAAGTCTAGAACATCTGGCTGACTGTTTGGCATTTCTGACCATTTTCAGGTCTTGATAGACATCTACACAAAGCGTTAAAAATGTCCTGAATGAAGGAACGCAATTCGGTTGTTGTTGTTAATGCGGGGATGAGGAATGTGGTGAGTGCCTGGCTAGATGAACAAGATGCGGATAACAAAGCGTTCCGTGAGTGTGTGTAAAACTTTATCGCCCCAGCGTTGATTATTGCCACATTTTGCATCGCCAAAATGGGACTAAAGGAAAGAAGAGGCTATGAGCTTTTTAAAACCACTGCAGTCAAAAAGGTAATCATTCCTAGGTGAAACTTTTCTGAAGCTGTCAAGGGTGTGAGTTTACAGTCTGGGGAAGGGAAATCTGTCATGGAAATGAAACTCGCAGCTGTGAGCTTACACTAGGATCTTTCAGCAGTTAGTCATCATTTTTTTTAAAAGTTGAAATAGTGCAGATGTTACAGAAAGAACGCACACGATGCATATATGTTATCCTTCCAATCTGGGATTTGCATATTTTGGAGTTTTTTGGCGTATATTATGTGCATACAGGGAGCCCTGTAAAATTTCAACAACCAAAATTTGTCTCTTACAAATTCCATTCTCATAAGCCTCACTACAAAAAAAAAAAAAAACTCCATCGTTAAAGGAAACAGCAAGCTACACCGTCCCCATTTTTCTCGCCAATGTCCCACTACACACTACCTCGAAAGCAGCCCAACATTGGGTCGCAGGATTCTAGCCTTTCTACTTGCTAGCAAGACCCAAGCAATGCTAAGGCTAACTTTCTAGCACAGAACCTAGCTTTCTAGCATGTTTTCAATGCAGGTCTTTTTGCCCGTTTAGCAAACTTGAGCATAAAACAAGGGTGTCACACAGCCAAATGTAGGCCTAACAGTGGACGGACTATGGAGGTGATTGCTGGGCCAACAAAAATGGTGGACACAAACTTGAGTCATGTCGAAGCAGGTTGTTTGAGAGTTGTTACGACCTGCTGTGACCCATCTATCGTCGTCAATAGTAATAGTTAATTGTAGGCCTGTGTGTGTAAGAGACAAATGGTCACATGAAGTGATTACACTAACTGGTAACATGAGCATAAAACAAGGGTGACCCCATCTATCATCATCAATAGTAATAGTTAATTGTAGGCCTGTGTGTGTAAGAGACATATGGTCACATGAAGTGATTACACTAACTGGTAACATATGAGCGCAAGAATTTATGAATATAAATATGGGATCAACAGACCATCACCATGAGTTGCTGATATGGCAGCAGGACAAAAGTTAGCATAAAAGTGATGTAGGCTGAGCAATGTAGTGTAGAAATTACAAAGTTCATGGGAATGGATTGTGGAGAGTAGACAGTGATTTCGTCTTGGCATGAGAATCTAGCTAACAATAACTGTGACCACAGATGGTTGCCACTATTGTTTGAGACACTCGTCAGCAGCCATCTTACTGTTTGAGCATGCCACCAATTTACGTTCAAGTTAGCTGTTTTCAGGAGTAGACAAACAGAATTGGCAAATGTTTGCCAGATCACTTGTTTTTCGTTCTATTCAGCAAAGCAGATGAATGGCGTGTGCAGTTGGTTGCAAAGCTTTGCAGACCCGAATGCACTAATTATCTTCCATTTGTGTTCCACATGGTTCACTTGGAAAAATGCCATTTCTGAAAGAAGGCAATTCTGTTAAAGTTACTGATGCCAGCGTAAGAAATAGATGGTGCTGAGACTGATTGAATGAAGTAGACAGGAACAATTTAACATGGGACATGGTGTTTGAAAATGGACACACAAGGAATGGCATTTTGTTGCTGGTGGAACACCCAGTTGAAGTACGGTTCACATGGCAAGAAGAGACTTTTTGACCGTGTCACGAATCCAGACCATCAAAAGAGCTTCTAGATAAGAGAATCTGATATTTTACTGGCTGTTGTCCCCAAGTATTTAACTGATGTGTCACTGATCAGGTCATATATTTTATTTTATATTTTTATTTTATATACTAGTGTTAAACTGGCACATGGAAAGCTAGGAGGTTCCTAGTGCATGAGGCAGGAACCAAATATCCCCTGCTAAACCCAAAAACGGCTCACTGCCCTAGAGAATAGGCTAAGAAACGCCTGACTCTCACTAGTGAATCGTGTGAAACTGCTGCAAGGTGAAAGGATTTTCCCACCAAACACGCACACACACAATCATGAATGCCTACCTAGCACCATGGATTTTGCCATACAAATGTGAATCAGTGACTGGATGCCAGAAGTTGAAGTCAGCTGATCATAAACGTGATATGTCTTCTTTAACTTTTGTCATTTCGTTGCTGGCAAGTCTTAATATTATTTTTCTCACAGATATTTAATTTTAATTTGTGAAGCAGTATAATATTTTTTCGCAGTGTTGAATGACACTGCATGACATTGACAAACTACTGACCAATCAAAATGTGGTGGATGGGGTCATAGGGCCCATCTTCCTTTTCTGCCAGGCAGATCCCTGCCAGAATACACTTTGATAATGATGCTTGCTAAACCCTAAATTTACACAGTTACAGAAAATTTGAAGGTATGTCTGATGTGTCATCACCTGCTTATTATGATTTGAAAATGCAGAAGATGACAGGTAAATCTAAATTACGGATGTGTTAAGCATTTAATACTTATAAATCCACAATCTGGGACTAAACCTTTAAAAATGTATAAAAACATTGTATAGACCTTAAATTCTTTCAGCAAGTTTCTACACTGTGTTTTAAAAATTTGAACAAGCAGATGCTGACAATTTGACAATGCCATGAAAATTTTGCTGCTTGGAAATTACTGGTATGTTAACCATCAAATGCTTATACATGACTAACATGAGCATTCAGGGGTTACAGTATCCTTGCAAAAAAGCAAAAAATGTATAAAATCATGCCTCCCACCCACCCCACCCCCTGCCCCTCCTGGGCATGCCATAACCTTTCTGTTTTCTCAGATTTACACAGAACCACCCGTGTCAAAAGCTAAAACCATCTTATAATGTCACTTCATTAATTACATGATGTAAAGGCAGCAGGGGAGCTGAAAAACCCAAGCCATTAATAGAAACATTAACAGAACTGTGTGTGAACCCACCTTAATGTGTGGCATTAATCTGAGAATTTCAGTTACCATTTTATATGTTTGCACATGTGTGTATGTCTGTCTAACACAGTTTACTGCATGGATGCCAAGATCAACTTTGACGACAATGCAGCCTACAGACAGAAAGAAATTTTTTCTCTGAGAGACTGGACACAGGAGGACGAGAGAGACCACAGGGCCGCTCAGGCTGACCTGAACTACATCGGTCTGGATGGCAATATTGGTTGTCTAGGTATAGTGGAGTTTTCTTACTGTTTTGGAAGTAGATGTCAGATACTGTGTGATGATCATTTCCCCATTAATGTCAGCACAGGTGCTGAGAAATGCATGTTATATGCCCTCATTGTTACACGTCTGCACATTGACCTTTACAGTCTCTGCCTTGTGAAATGACCAGCTGGCAAAGATTCAGCCAGTTTTTTTTCTGGGAATGATGTTGCCATGTTTTTTTCACCAAATGTTGTTGCTGTGATTGCCTCACCAAATGGTGTTGTGATTGCCTCACCAAATGGTGGTGTTGTGATTGCCTCACCAAATGGTGTTGTGATTGCCTCACCAAATGGTGTTGTGATTGCCTCACCAAATGGTGGTGGTGTGATTGCCTCACCAAATGGTGTTGCTGTGATTGCCTCACCAAATGGTTTTGGACTTTTGCTCAGTGAAAGGTCTTGCCATGCTATGTTTGTGTTAGTGGATAGTGTTGTCATGTTTGTCTCAGTGAATGGTGCTGGACTTGCCATGTTTGTCTCAGTGAATGGTGCTGGACTTGCCATGTTTGTCTCAGTGAATGGTGCTGGACTTGCCATGTTTGTCTCAGTGAATGGTGCTGGACTTGCCATGTTTGTCTCAGTGAATGGTGCTGGACTTGCCATGTTTGTCTCAGTGAATGGTGCTGGACTTGCCATGGCCACTATGGATATCATCAAGCTACACGGAGGCACGCCGGCCAACTTTCTGGATGTGGGAGGTGGTGCTACTGCTAATCAAGTCACAGAAGCCTTTCGCTTGATTACTTCTGACAAAAAGGTGAGAAAAGCAGTGATCGTAATTGCACATTGCTTCTGGCACGCAGGGTTACATGATAAGTTTTTGGTTGTAAGCCTCCCATTTTGATCTGGATTCTGTGACTGGCTCAGAGATGAGATTGCCTTGCAGAAGGAAGAAAAACCTTTCTTAAATTTAAAACAAGGGAACTGGACCAAGCTAAGACATGACAAAGACAAAGACAATCTACATGTTGTGGGGCACTTACCCTTCATCAGGACGACACGAAAACGACGAAAAAACAATGAAACCAGAAGAAAAAGACTTAGCTTTAGTAGATGTGGCGCATGGGCTGGACAGCAGGAAAATGACTAAGGGATGGTGAGTAAGAAGGGTTAAAAAGAGGGGCAGCCAATCGCCAGGTGGGTAGGAAAGGGTGGGGGGTGGAGAGGGGGCAGGGTGGAGAGAGAAGCGCTGGTAGGGGGGTGTCAGTGTGGGAGAGAAGGAGGTGAGAGAAAAGAAGTGAGAGAGAGAGGAGGAGGGGTGAGGGGGTTAAGGGAAAAGGAGCGAGGGGGAGGGTCAGTGTTTGAGGTTGAGTCCAGTGGGTGCCATGGTACCGAAATGGGTAATGAAGTAGGATTCCATATTCTTACGGTCAATGGAGTCGCTCTTCATTTTCCAGATACCACCGACCCTCATGTTGTTGGCTGTGTGTGGGGGTGTACTGAAGTGACATGCAACTGGTGTGTTTTTGCGGTGTTTAGTGTCAGCTAGATGTTCTGTGAAGCGGGTGTTGAGTGTGCGTTCTGTCTCACCGATGTAGAATAAAGTGGGACAGAGGGTGCATGTGATGGCGTAGATGATGTTGCTGTTGGTGCGGGTGAAGTGGCGCTTGATGACAAAAGTGGTGTTGGGTGTGTGGAGTGTTGTGTTGGTGTTCAGGTAGGGGCAAGTGTGGCAACGGGGGACATTGCATGGGGTGGAGCCTCAGGATGGGGGGAGGGTGGTGGTGGCTTTTAGTTTAGAACGTACTAGAAGATCTCGCAGGTTCTTATCCCTGCGAGATGCTAGGAGGGGGTTTTGTTTGAAGAGGTGGGGCTCGGATTTTGACAGGATGTGCCAGAGGAGGATCCTACATACAGGAAGGTTGTGAGGGTGGTGCGTCAAGACGGCGATCGGGCGAGGTTCCGTGTGTCTGGAGTGGTGGGAAGGTTGGAGGGTGAGTGCACGTGGTGTAGCAGCGGCTTTCTGTTTAGCAGAGTGTAGAAGGTTGGGAGGATAGTTGCGGGCAAGGAAAAAGTCTATCATTCGATCGGATTGTTGAAGGAAGTCTGTATCATTGGAGCATAATCTGCGGAGTCTTAGAAACTGCAAGTAGGGTATGCTGTGGAGGGTGGGTGAGACGAGTGGAAGTTAAGGTAGGAGTGTGAGTCCGTAGGTTTGTAATGGATGGTGGTTGCTAGGTGGCTGTTCTGCAATGTTATGTTGATGTCGAGGAATGTGACAGAGGTGCATGAAATGGTGTAGGTGTATTGAATGGAGGGGTGGAAGTGTTGTAAGTACTGGATGTACTGCAGTAACTGTGGCTCTGGGAGGGAAGTGGCGCTGAGATTGTCGTCAGTGTAGCGTCTGTACAAATCTGGGGTGACGGAAGAAAAGTCAGTTGAGAATGAACAGTGATGAGTCTTTACCTGAGGACTAACTAGTAACACCCATAGAGTAGTTGGTTATTTATTGCTTAACGTCGAGTCAGCAACTAGTTCCATATCAGGAGTGTATTGCTTGAGACAATGTGGTGTCACACTGTGACTGCTGTCGCAACACAGGCTTCAGTCCCACCCAGTCACATTATACCGACACCGGGCCAACCAGTCCTCGTACTGTTCCCTGTAGTGCAAGGCGTCTGGCAGGGCAGCTACTAGACTGCCAATTTGTAAGTCTTAGGTATGACTCGTCCGGGGCGTGAGCCGCCGATCTCCCGTCTCGAAACCGGATACCTTAACCAAGACACTATTGAGGCAGTCTCCCCTCGAGTAACGGACGTGATTTATTAGGTAAAAGGTGAGAATAATCCCTCAAAGAGCCATTTGAATATTTTTCCTTTGGCGGTCCTTGGTTTTTTGGGTCTCACTTGATTTCATTGAAGTGCCTTCTTTTTGGTCATGTGATCCATCTTCAGCAACTAAACAGGGACAAAGGACCTTTTGTTCTCTCTTAACACCCTTCCCTGCCTTTTGAGATAAGCGGCCTTTGACATGCTTTGGCTGTTTTGTAGCTGTTCCAAAACTAGGGGTATGTTGCCAGTATCTGTTTCAAGTTAATGTTGGTTCAATTACTTTGATCCAAACACAATTCAAGGTTTCTTTTTGCTTTTAACACAATCATTTTATGTTTAATTGTTAAAGGAATAAATAAAAAGTAAATGTTTTATGTAATAATTAAATTAGGTCCCTTGAATCTAGTTCATGCTTTTGAAATTGCAGGTGAATGCTGTGCTGGTGAACATTTTTGGGGGCATCATGCGCTGCGACATTATAGCTCAGGGTATCTGTGCTGCTGCCACAGAGTTAAACATGAAGATCCCCATCGTCGTCAGGTTGCAAGGTCAGTTGTCTGCTTGCTGCTGTCTGGATGGGCGAGACAGTGTGAGCTTATCAGGACAGTCGAACTGAATGGGCGAGATAGTGTGAGCTTATCAGGACAGTCGAACTGAATGGGCGAGATAGTGTGAGCTTATCAGGACAGTCGAACTGAAT
>SMGT01004697.1:44216-61730 GCA_004794575.1 Lanistes nyassanus
GGGCGAGATAGTGTGAGCTTATCAGGACAGTCAGACTGAATGGGCGAGATAGTGTGAGCTTATCAGGACAGTCGAACTGAACATGCCATGATGTTACTATTAATCCAACACCTTCCCCTTATGTCTCGTTGTGAAGCTGATACGACTATATATCTTAAGTCTCAGAATTTTGCTGGTTTGACCACTTTTCTGCCATAACACATAACACATGGTACATCGGGCAAATTCTCTTAAGGCAGAGGATCAGCAGTCCAGTCTTTGTCCAGGTTCACCCTGGTGCAGTTCTGGTAACTGACGTGTGGCACTGTCAAAGTATGCCTTTGTCTTCTGTTTGTATTGTCCATCTCGAATTCGTATTGTTTCAGGGTTGACAGTGTGTGGTATGAGGGTTGATGGTAGGACGGGTAAAGTTGTTCTTAGGCATCTCCCAAGCGCTAGTTTTTGCTGGACTAGCTCCTAGCTGGGCTATTGATGTAGCTCTGTAACTGAGCAGGGAAAGTTGATATTCCTTATGTTGGATGATTCCTTTTGCAGTTCTTGCCCTTTCAGCTTCACCATTCGATTGGGGGTAATGGGGGCTTGATGTGATGTGTGAGAAGTTCCAGTCCCTGGGAGACTTCCTGAATTCATTTGATGCAAACTGTAGACCATTGTCTGTTGCCATTGTCTCTGGGATTCCATGTGAACTAAAACTCAATTTGAGTTTGGCCACAACTGTTGCTGACGTCACTCGGGTCTGGATGGGGTGTATGTCTGTCCACCTCAAGTAGTAGTCCATGTATATGAGATATGGCCTTCCTCGGCACTCACACAGATAAACTGCTACTCTTTGGGTTAGGGTTAGGGTTAACCCTCGGCACTCACACAGATCAGCCGCTGCTCTCTGGAAGAGTCTTTCTGCTCACCAGTTCTTCCTTGGTTTGACTGGGAAGCTTCTAGATGCAGAACTGGCAGGACGCCACGATCTGTGTAACGTCTTTTGATATTCCAGGCCACCACACTGCTTGTTTCAGTCTTTCTCAGATCTCTGCACTTCACTATTCCCAGATATCCATCATGAATTTGAGAAAGGATATCCTTTCTCATTTTGAATGAAATGACTGTCCCGTCGCCTTTTAACAGGATACCGTCCACCACACTCGGTTCACCCCTAACTGAGAACAGATCTCTAGCTGCCAGCTGGACCTCTTGTTTGTATTCTGGCCAACCTTCTAGTGTGTATTGTATGGCAGACTTAATAGTGACATCCCTCTGTGAGACTGCTCGAATTCGATTTATCTTCTCATCTGATACTGGCCAAGTCAACTTTACCACGTTGACATGCAGAACAACGTCCGACTCTCACGCAGGGTTGGCTGCACTTAGTTTAGATGGACTGCGTGAGAGGGCATCTCAAGCTAGCATTGACTTTCCCGGCCTATATACTGCAACAGGATTAAGCCCATCAGATGCACCAATGGGTGCTGACAGTGGATTGGTGTATCCGACAGGTCCTTTGTGTTAATGGTACAAGGGGTTTGTGGTCTGTGTACAGTTAGTGTGTATCTTGTCCCACAAGAAATCTTTTGAACTTCTTGCATGCAAATGCTGCCACTAAACATTTTTGTTCAATTTGGGCATATTCTCTTTCTGCCTCTTTTAAAGTTTGTGAACAATATGCCACTGGGCGAATTTCTTCGTTGTGTTCCTGTAGTAAGACACCTCCGAGGCCATAGGTGCTTAAGTCAGCTTCTACGATTGTCTTCTTTGTATGGTTGTAGTAGGCCAAGGTTGGTGCTATGTTGACTAGTATCTTTTCTCCCTCAAAGAATTTTCTCTGATCTGGGCCCCAGTTCAAGACAGCATCCTTTGACAGAATATATTGAGCAGTCACAATGTCTTCGACAGGTGAGGTAGGTATCTGCCCAGATAGTTTACCATTCCTAGGTTTCTGCGAAGTTCTGCGACATCCTTTGGCCCGCTAAGATACAAAATTGCATCTATCTTGGATGTGTCAGGTCTCAATCCATGTCTGCTGATGACATGCCCAAGAAATGTGATTTCAGTCTTTCTGTACTCACACTTTTCCTCATTGATCTCCAATCTGACATCTTTCAGACGTTGGAAGACATGTGCAAGAAGTGTGTCATGACCTTCTGTTGGTTTTGTATATATCAGAATGTTGTCAAAGTAGCAAATCACACCGGTGAGGACGTTGAGGATTTCCGTCATTGTTCATTGGTAATCTCTTCGTGTAGAACCTTCCATAGGGTGTTATGAAAGTTGTAAGTTTAGCTGTTTCTGGGTCCAGTGATAGTTGCCAAAATCCAGCCTGTGCATCTGATTGAGAAAATACCGTTGAACCACGAAGCTCGTGGATTATGTCATCCAGTGTGGGGATAATGTATCTTTCCCTCTGAACCACTTGATTGAAGCTTTGGAGGTCTACACATATTCGAATGCTCCCATTTGGTTTCAGAACTGGGGCCGTAGAAACCCATTCCATCTGCTCCGTGATCTCAATCCCCAATCGTTCATCCTTTGAAGTTCTTCACTTTTTCTTGCAGGGATATTGGCACGTGCCTTACTGTAGGGTACTGCCCCTTATTTCAGCTTAATTTTGATCGACCTGCACTTGACGTTGGAAAATGAAATTGTTGCTGTATCCACTTGTCAAATAAGGTCGAGAGAAACAGCTGTATTTCTACTGAGTAAATTGTCCACATGATTATCGATCGCATAAACTGTAGTCGGTATCTTCTTAACTGAAGCTTGGAGTCAACCCAGTGTTTTCATCAGGCCGTCCGGACTGTGCAGGGCGGTGTGATGACATGGTGACAGCTTCGGACTTCCAGTTTGCCTCCAGGTTGTTTTGTTGATAATGTTTAGGTCAGCACCAGTGTTGATTTTCCATTTTGTCTTCACTCCTTCTATTTCTAGCTTCACTTTCCAGGCTCTGCCTAAATCGTCCAGCTCAGCACTTTCTATGAAAAAGTGTTCTTCCTGTTCTTTCCCTACGGCAATGTTTTTTCTCCATGATGCTTCAAATGTCACAACTTCCCATGCCCCTTTTCCCGACATCTTTGCAGACTTGCACAATGTTTTTTCTCCATGATGCTTCAAATGTCACAACTTCCCATGCCCCTTTTCCCGACATCTTTGCAGACTTGCACACTTTTGTGAAATGGTTTAGTTTACAACACTTCAAACTTCATTTCCCTTTTGCTGGAGACTTTCAGTCATCGTGAGTGAATCGACATCTTCCACACAGCGATTTGGACGAAACAGCACTGTGCTTCGTTTCGTTCTGCTTCTTCACTGAGGTATCCTTGCGTGCTTTCAGTCAACGCTAGATTCATGATCTGAACTGTTTTCTGTTTTTTCGAATTCTTGCTTGATTTGTTAGTGTTTCCACTAGGCAAAATCTGGAAAAGCATTCCCTCCTCAGCCATGCAGCTGGTTGCAGAAAGTCAAACTCTCATGGGGGCTTTACGCAGTTTCAGTTATTAGCTCTGGCACTATCTATCGGAAGAGATGTTTTACTCACTTGGGTTAACTTCTGACACCATGTTGTGTCTGCTTGGGCAAAATAATGTGAGCTTATCAAACTGAACATGCCAATTAAGTAAGCGGAACACCAAAACATATTTGTCCACTCCTCCTGCACAGGCGCGCAGCTGTGACCATGATGTTTCTGTTTATCCAACACTTTCCAAGCAAAGTCTTTCAAAGTTGCCAGGTGTTGTGTGGGAGGCAGGTTTAGGTCCAATGACTTAAAGTGGAGCACACTTAGGATGAAATCTGGTACCATGAAACATCAGCAGTTGGGGAGGAAAAGCAGAATTGTTGTCAGCACCAGTAGAAAAGTAAGAAAGTGTCCTGACAATAAAGCAAATAGTGCTGGGCAGTGCAAATCTCAAGCGGACAACACTCAAGGTTTTTGTTTCAACGATACTTCATCACATGATTAAGATGTTTCCTGTTTGTTGTCATGGTACAAGTTCACCTGCCTTGAATGATTGTTATGCCTATGGATCATTTTTATTCAGTGTTTATTCTGACTTTTTTAACTGTGAACTCTAGTCACTTGAGGGTAGGAGTATAGAGACAATAGGAATATCGTTACAATAATTACTGTTGTATGTTGGTGTACAAAACCATCAAGAATCATAGATGATGGTTGATGAACCGTGAGCCGCTGCGCATGCTGTGTGCATTCAAATGGATGTAGTTTATTTGAGGGACACAAACACCAGTGAGTTTGAACTTTATTTTCTTAGTACAAGATGTGTTTACCATGAGGTAGTTTCACCTGTTTCCAGCATCTCATGATAACCGGATTGCACTGCACTTAGAAAAATGTTACTTCATCACAGACTTCTTGACATAGAGGCTTTGTGTTGGGGGAATGAAAGGACTAGGTTAATGCGTCGGATGCTGAGAGTGCTTCTGCATATTGTTTGAAAGACACTTTGAACCCCTACAAGGACATCTTCTATGTCAGTGAATCATGTTATGGTTGCTGTCTGACAAGACCCATCATTCTTATTACCATATTTTTGGAAGCTTTTTTCATTTGTTTCTAAGGGACACGTGTGGATGATGCCAAAGCTATCATTGCATCCAGCAACCTCAAGATTCTTGCCTGTGATAATCTGGATGAGGCAGCACGCATGGTAATTTTAAAATACGAACATATAAAATAATGAGAAACATGGATGAGACAAGGTCGTGGTAATTTGAAATACAAAGATTAGAAATGAACAGAATCAGATGTGGAGGAGACAGTGTCGATGTTAATTTTAGAAATGAACATAATCCTAATCTGAAGCAAGAGGGTAGTATATTCCTCTCAGGAAAAGACAGACTATGTTGCAGAGTGTTTCTAATTGATTTGTAGCATGTCTTCTATTCTAATCTAAATATTACAGTTACTGATGTTGTCTAACTAAAAGTGGAAACTCCATCAAAAGTCTTGTGGTCATTGTTTAATGTCAAGTTAGTAAGAAAGACTATCCTATGATGGGGGTACAAGAAGAGAGTGGGGGGACAAATGTATTGGTGTGCTATAACATATTGCAGTCTAAATTTGTTCTGTTGCAAATAAAGTGTGATGCTTTGTAATTGTAATGTGTGGATCACATGCAGACTGAAAATTGTTTTAGTGACAATACTCTCGCTGGCATTTGTTTACATTTGTTGTAGCTACTGGCCTGTACAAATTTACACCTTTCTTCCCCAGCACCTCCCTCTGACAGGCACAGATAAAAATGTTCTTGCACAACATAGGCTCAGATTTTGTGTTGTCAGTCCACTCATTGTTGGCACATTCACACTTTGTCATTTCTTGTATTCCTCAAACATCTGACTCATGTCTCCAGCGTTGATTGATGGACATAATGCAAAATCATACACTAAACACACCCTGAGAGAATGTACCCTACACTGACACTGAGAAGATGAAGGTGAAACAGGGAGTGGTGATCACACCATAACATTACAAGCTAAACCTGTTGCGTTGTTTGAAAATCACGCCAAGCGGTACTGGAAGTGGTAATCTACTTGCCACTGATACAGAGGGTCATAGGCTGAGACCCCTTTCCCTCCCCCTTCATCCCTCTAACATCTTCATCGCCCTTTGCCCTTCTGCCGTCTGATGAGATAGGCCTTGTTGCTGACTTCGCGTTACACAATAAGCAGTTTACAATACCCACAAATGGCAATTATTTTGATTATAATTAATTGTATATAGTTGTGAATGCATTTTGCACATTGTTAAACCATCCACAATTGTATTTATTTACTACCTGGCTGGCCAAGAGCATAAAACATAATTTAGTGGCAACACGTCTCGTGACTTCTTACTACGACCTTGTTCGTTGTGTTTCTATCCTAGCCCTAACTTCTTCTCCCTCCTCATAACCGTTGGAGCTGTATCAGTCGCTAGCTCCAACAACAGGCATCAAAGGTTTGGCCTTCTGTCCTAGCTCGCAGCTTCGCCTAGTTCTAAGGCGTTCTCTCTGTGTCTGCCTGAGTCTCTGTGTGTTTCTCTGAGTCTCGGAGGCTTCTCTCCGAAGGGACTCTGTGTGTGTGCGTGTGTGTCCCCTCTCTCTCTCCAAAGCCTGTGTGTCCAAGTTGCTGGCACGGCCTGGTTAAATGCAGTTAATTGTGCGCTAGGCATTCTGATTTACGGCACCAGGTGTTGGTCTGCCTGCTGACTGGACAGACGAAGTCCTCTACGGTTACTCGAGCTGAGTGCTTTAGTCATTAGCCTCGAGTTCCCTGGGTTTTCTGCTCGTGCAACTAGCCCGACAGCTGTTAATTGCAGGCGGCTGATTGCCCCCCAGTTACTAAAGGAGCTCATCGTGAAACTAATGTCCAGTGCAGTGACAGGCCGCCGTATCACCTTTCGGACGCATCACCCAGCACCTGGCTGGTCCTGAAAGGCTAGCCTTACGAGGCAGCTGCTGCCTCTAGTCACATGAGGGTAGGAGTGTAGGGACAATAGCAATATCGTTACAATAATTACTGTTGTATGTTGGTGCACAAAACCATCAAGAATCGTAGATGATGGTTGATGGGTGCTGTGTCCGTATGTGTGTTATACAGGTTGTAAAGCTGTCCACAATTGTAGATTTGGCGCGAGAAGCTTCCGTGGACGTCAAGTTTGAGCTCCCACTTTAACAACGCCAGCATTCACCATGTCTTCGCTGAGCCTGCAGAATGTAAGATGGCGTGCAAGATGACTTCTCTCACAGCAGAGGCCAGCCTTTTCCTCTGACCTTCCCCATATCCACTTTCTGCTGCTTCCAGCTGTTTTGTTGCAGAAGAGTAATGTAAATTGAAGTCTTGTATGTAATGCAGTCAGTTTTGCTATAACACAACATTTTTGTTCATACAAAACAGTAGAAAAATCACATTTTATTTTTAAAGTGTTTGAGACTGGAGGTAAGACTGGAACAGAGTGCATGCAACTGTCATCTCGACTTATATTTATTTACACCAGTCTGAAAGTAAATTACTTGCATATTTATTTACAGTAGACCTCTAAATAAAATGTGCTGTCTACCCTAAAATCAATTGTTCACAGCACAACTCAAGCCAGAACAAAGTGTAAAGTTTATCAAAAATATTTGTCTGTTATAATAATTTTGTCTTGTGAAACATGTTCATCACAAAGAGATTCAATAAAATTTAGTACAAAAAGCATAGAGGGTCAAAGATAACTGTGTGAAGGAAGAAATATATGTTGCATGTTCTGTGCTGCATCCAGTCCGCTTGCCTATGTCAGCATACATTTTATCAGTCAGTGCTTATCCCACCTGCATCTTATCTCACCCTGTGACACATTCCAGCCATGTCACGATCACAGAAACTGTTTGTGTGTTTTGGCCTCACAGCCTTAGGCAAGCCCAGATCCATGTCATGTAGCTCTGGGTATTTCATCTTTTCATGTTATGTCTGTAAAGTTCATGAAGTTTACATGTCGTCGGCAAGAGGGAAAGAAGTGTGATAGAAAACTAGGGACAGTGAAGCAGTGGACACGTCTCCAGAACAGAGATCTCGTAGAGAAAGAATATATAAGACTGAGGCGTTCCCACGGTGACATTCAGCACAACATGACTTTAGGCTGGATGGAGCAACACCATGAAACTCTGCTGATGTGGGCATGTTGGGTGACTTGCAACTTGCACTGTACAACAAAATAACAGCTTGCTTCTGTACTCGGTCCCATTGTGTTTAGGCTTCTGAAAATGCTGACGAGTTCAGGCAGTACAGGTGTATTCTGGTTGTATTTTCATGTCCATGTCTGTGCCTTTTCGTCCTGATCTTTTGGTTATCCTTGTTGCTCTGTGAAAAAGAAAACTTCTGTTGTGTTACACCCTGGGCCCCTTGTTCAAGGGATACGACCTTGAGTCATTTGATGACGGGAGTCCAAACCAGGGGCCAATGGCACAGCTTCAGCCTAACCTGCCTGACCAAACCTCTTAGTCTAGACGACGTATGCCATAATGGTACCCCAGTTGCTTTGTTTTCTGACTAAGGGCAATACGAACCAAGTTTGTCGGACTAAGAAGTGACTAACTTGATTTGTTTTGTGGTGAGATCCGCTAGTTTTTCTGTTTTTTGTTGCAACTGGGACAAAAATGATGTCACAACAGCAGTGGAAAGCATGCAGCACATGTTTTGGAGGCCGTCAACCAAACTGGATTCTGCAGACAGGCTTCCCTGCTAGCATGTGGGAGGGGGTTGGAATGGAGGATAGCTGAAGGGATAGAGGGTTGGGTGGGGGCAGTGCCTACACTCCCCTCTAACCATTTTACCCCTAACCCACACTGCCTCATCCTAGCCACCACTGCCCCATCCCTAACCATCACTGCCCCACCTCTAACCATCGCCCAACCCATATCCCCACCTCCTCCCTAACCCTGCTGCTATACCCCACTGGCAGGGTGGGGCTAGTGGTGAGGTAGGGTAATGTTCAGGGTGGGGCATTAGCGGATGGGGGTGGGGTGGTGATGTTCAGGGACTGGGTGGTGTGAGTTAAGGGTGGGGCAGTCATGATTTGGGGTGGGGTATCAGTGGATGTGGGGATTAGGTGAGGTAAGGGGTTGTATTAAGGATTAGTGGTGGGGATTCCAGTCGCTGGTTGTGGGTCTTGCACATGTTGTTACAGACACCGTTTCAGTGGCCGAAATTAGTCTGCCCATATACCATCTCCACTGTTGGTCTAAATTTACTCCAGTTTTTTCAGACTAAATTTTCCTTAGGAGCTATGCAATTGACATTTTATGCTAGTCCATTCTTAAGCCTGGACTAAGGGCTTATGCCAAAGCCGTGCAACTGGCCCCAGAAGTCCTGCACAGGGGACTCCAGTGAGGTGTAAAAAAACAGTCCGATTAGGTGAAACAGTTTAATCCATTGAGGTGAAACAACCAAGTCCGGTGAGATAAAACATCCGATTCCAGTGAGGTGAAACAACAGAGTCCAGTGAGGTGAAACAACAGAGTCCAGTGAGGTGAAACAACAGAGTCCAGTGAGGTGAAACAACTAAAATGGCGCCCAGTGAGTTGAAACAAGAGTCCAGTGAGGTGAAACAAGAGTCCAATGATGTGAAACAACTAAAATGGCGCCC
Organism: Lanistes nyassanus; assembly: GCA_004794575.1. NCBI lineage: Eukaryota > Metazoa > Mollusca > Gastropoda > Architaenioglossa > Ampullariidae > Lanistes > Lanistes nyassanus. The sequence goes on from SMGT01004697.1 coordinate 53,332, forward strand.
AGTGAGTTGAAACAAGAGTCCAGTGATGTGAAACAACTAAAATGGAGTCCAGTGAGTCCAACATCTTGAAGACTGATCTGCAAAAGCAAGAAATCATACACATGCGTATTTTTTGTTTGAAAGTCTTTCTTTACTTTATTTACTTACCTGCTTGGGTTTTGTCTTGAAGAAGGGTGATGGCCTGAGAAGTCAGCGTTGTGTTTCGATAGCTAGCTTGGCTGTTTAGTTCTAGTTACCCTAAGGACAAACCAATAAATTCATGATGCAGAACTATGATGGGTCATCTCAATGTTATCTTCTTGTGAAATCAGTCAATTTAATCCGGAGTTAGCTTATCTCGGTGTTATCTTTTGGTGAAAAAGTAATGCAATTATGATGTAGTTATTCTCTGAACACAAGGTTTTGTTGCTTCTCATGTCCAGATGGTGTCCTGGAAACAGTTGTCTGCCCATCCAGGTCCTTCTGTCATCTCCAGCTGCCTGTACATCTGTGAACCTCGCCTTTCTAGTCCATCTCCCTTGTGCTGCAATATGCTAATACAGTATGTAGCTCGCAGAAAGCTCCCTACATTTTGTACGTATGAGAGAAACTTTGTTAGTGGTCTTAAGATGAAGTACTCCACAGTACAACAATTATCAGTACATGTAGCAGTACAGATATCTGTCAGGTCTCTGTGCTGAAGACATGGTATGTTTGCTGGAGGTATGGTACTGTGTGTGAGCTTAATTTCCTTGACCATTGCAAGAAATTTGATTTCACAATGCAGAACACTACCACGAAAATCTACCGTTGTGAATGGTTTCACAATGTGCAACACAAAGTAAATGTAATGAGTCGTTGCTATTTGTCTGATATATTTGTTGGTGTTCTCATGTAGTACCTAATTGATCAGTGTTGCACCATGGGGCATTCTCTGTGACTGACTGATGACTTTCTGTGTTTGTATGTGGCATTACTGAAAGCTCACTAGTGTTTCTGTTGAGCATGTCACAGTTTACAGGGGTCAGTATCAATGTGAATGACAGTCTACTGCAGACTACCTGACCTGTGTGCTGCAGGCTTTAGAAAATGTGACCTGTGTGCTGCAGGCTTTAGAAAACATGACCTGTGTGCTGCAAGCTTTAGAAAACGTGACCTGTGTGCTGCAGGCTTTAGAAAACGTGACCTGTGTGCTGCAGGCCATAGAAAACGTGACCTGTGTGCTGCAGGCTTTAGAAAAAGTGACCTGTGTGCTGCAGGCTTTAGAAAATGTGAACTGTGTGCTGCAGGCTTTAGAAAACCTAACCTGTGTGCTGCAGGCTTTAGAAAACCTGACCTGTGACCTGGAGTTGGCTCACACAATATGCCAAAACTTAAAAAGGTTAGGTTAGGAGCAGCAGTGAAAAATCATGTCATTTGCCTCTGTGCTTGCATATGTTTCCAAGAGAGTGTATGACCTGGGGAAAGATTTTATGACAAACTTAATGATCTCGTGTACATAGTAGAATTGAAATAACTGTACAAAAGGTTAGTGATGGTGGAGTGAAACTGTTATACTGGATTAAACTTTAATCATGGATTTCCGATACTAACGAGTTGGAGGTGAGACATTTCTGTACCATCCAATAGTCAAGACAGTAACATGGGGGAAAGTCCTCTTGTTTTGCATGGGCTCAAATGTGTTGAGTGATACACAGGAGACTAGAAAAATGTATAATCTTTCCCACAATAGAAGTGAACCGTCATATCACAGGGATCACTGACATTCTGGAATTGTGTAGCACAGAGGTCTTTTTCCTGCGTGTGCTGATGGCTGTGTACTGCATGATGCAACAGTTGGCCCAAAGTACGAACATGACTGACATCTATTGACCCAAGGACTTTTGCCTTCGTCATCCTGGTTCGCAGTTCTTTTTCAGAATTCAGATTCAATGGCACTGCATATGTTGGTTTCTGGTTTTCAGTTACCCATCATCCCCACTCATGGTCAGGTGTCAGAAACGTGCTGTGGCTGTTGTCCATTAGATGCACATACACCCCATTTCATCTTGAAATATTGACTGACCCCCATCCCCTTCCCCCGATTAAAAAGAGCAGCTACATGTAACACTAGCTGCCAGTGTATCTTTCCCTTCACAGTGACAACTTTAGTTCCTGTGCACACCAGTCTACAGTTAGAAGTAATCCGATTCTGTTCTCTTACGGTGCACCGTTGGTCTAACCTCAAGTCTCACCCCGACTTCCTTATTGTGTGTAGAAGGTCTAACCTTAATTCCACCCTCAACCTTGTTCGCTGTCCATGTGCAGTGAGTCTAAAGTGAGAGGCAAAACTAAATGTTTGCAGTCTGTGTGACCATGACAACTGTTGCTCAGAAATGAGGTTTTGTCTGGATATTGTCAGTTTCTGGCAATGGCTGAGAGACATGGCGATTTCCCTATGGAGTTGAAAGAGATCTGCTGGGATGAACCTGATTCGTGTGAACATTTACAAAACTGGTGCTACCCCCCACCTCCCAAAGTAAAAAAAAAAGTACAACAGGATCCCTCTTTTATGGAGTGTGTAGGAGTGGTTATGAACTTGAAGGGAATATTAGCAGGCATCACATGCTGCATCTGCGCACAGACCTTATGTTAGAATTATGTTAGTATGAACAAGACTATTCAGAGTCTGAGGTCACAAGGGTTAAACAGGACAAGAGTGTACCTAGAAAGGTACCAACAGGGGACGTACATGTAATGGTGGTACATTGCAGGTAATGATTAACGTAAATGTAATTCCAGGAGTGTATCACACACCTTATAAAAAGCTTTTAAGTCCAAGCTGCTACCTGAGATATACGCTGGTGATGACACACATCAAAACGCCAAATTATGTTCCTTGTACAGTATTGTGTTACTTTCACAAGACTAGTGAGCTGACGTGCAGGGTAATTCTTACTTTTTGAGACTTCACTTGGTTAAAGTACTGTCCTGCATGTGCAAGTTTACAAGCTGGAAGAAACCAGTTAGAGCCACTTCACTCTTTTACATGATTTTGATGAAAATGTAAAATGTCAGACTATGCCAGCATATCTGCTGAGGGCTTTTTTCCTAGTTCAGAGCATTGTAAAATGATTTATTTTCAGGCTGTATCTCGATGTTTGTCACTCTAGATGTAGTCAGCACCCAAAACCCAGTTAAGAGATATATCAAGATAGATGCTATATAAATGTATATTGATACATGCTACAATGTTTCAAGAAATGATGAATAAAGATTTTCACCTACAATGACGTATTAATGCCTTGTTATAACAGTGAGGAGAGGGTGGGGGTGATTTTGGCTGCTGCGCTTACTTCCCCATCATTTCTGGTTCTGATATACACGTACATGTAGTTACCAAACCGCAGGATGTTACCATATTTTGGTCAGCTGGTGCTTTTGAGCAACTCCAAAAACACTAACGACATAGTGTCATAGGCGTATCATAATGACACAAGAATGACAGACCACATGGTATATTATAAATGTATAGTTTAATCCTGCAAAGCTTTGGGATTTAATTTTGAATAAAACGGTGATTTGATTTGGAAATGATAAACCTGATTTTAAAATGTTGATTCTGCACTAAGTTGAAATTCACATGCGTATTTATTTATTTTATTTGTTCTTGGTAGCACCTGAAGGTCTGAGAAGTTTTCATGCTCCAGTAAGGGAGATAAATATTGTTGTGGTTGTCTGTGAGGGATAGACAGGGGGGGATAGGGGAAGACGTGTACTCTGTCACTCTCACAACCTCGCTCTCTGACTGGCGAAAACAAAACCAAATGCAGCAAAGAAGCTCCTCTATAAAGTGTTATTCAAAAAGAGTCTTCTATTGCCGGAACACACAATATACGATAGGCGAGTAAGAGGATAGATACTTCAAATAAACTACATTCGAGCATTCATATTAGAGGTCACATGCAAAGGCGACAGATCGGCAGAGTTCAACAAGATCTAATCACACTCTCAGTCAATCTTCTCACAGATGCACATTGATGTTGCAAAAGTTTCAGATCACTCGCCACCGAGTTACGTTGACACAGGCACAACAAATCCACGGTATGTTTCGAGTCTTTCCACTAGAGTTCATAAGACCACTATGATAAAATGTTTCGGCGAGTCACCATAAATTCCACAGGAACAACGTTCATTCCCCAAGGTGCGGGAGGTCCGGATCTATGCGGATACCGAGTTCTCGAGTTCGCCGGACAAGTTCTAAGACAACGTTTGGCTGGTGAGACGATCTTTAAATATCACAGTTTCTGTTTTCTCAACGAAGAAACTAGACTTCACAGTCCAACAGGCGGATGGATCTTCTTCAAGCCTGGAGTCACAGAGCGTAGGTTTTTTTCCTAGGGTGAGACAGCAACTAGACGACGATTCTCCGGGTCTCCTAACACCGGCTCCAACAATGACGCACTGGTCACATTCAAGACGACAGTCTTGTCATCAAAGTACCTTCCCTGGTACAAACATCCGCCACCGATGGCGCAAGAAACTAATGCCCTCTGGCATATACACAGATTCTCCTCAGTCTGCTAAACAATTCCCCTTCCCTAGGGGACTTCTAGCTGCCCTGACTAGGCAAGCAGGACACTAGCTAGACTACAATTGCCTGATACTACAGGCCAAAATCTTTGCCTCTCAGGAAATCACTCCCCACGTCTTTCCTCTTCGATGGTTCTCTTGTGACTGACGGATCTGGACGCTTTCTGCCCACTCGTTTTGGGCGATCACGTCTGCAGAAGCTTCTAGAACTAGAATGTTCTAGAAGAAAAGTACTTGGTTTGCATGTCCTTGAGCGAATTTGGCGCAAAAAGTGCGAAGCAGGTCGGGTCACTAAAGAGATCTCGGTACTAAAATAGAATGCTGGGTTTGTAAGACCTTGAGCGAATTCGGCGCGAAATCTACACGCTGATCTAAGAAAAGAGCGGGAAATTAGTGCGTTGGGGTCTAGTTTTCCTAAATATTTATGTATAGAAAGCCGAGAAAGTGCTGATTAAAATGAAGCCCTTTAATAAAAGATCGTTTATTATATGCGAAATGCATGGGAATTTACTATAACTTCTGATTGAATGAACAAGTCTGTGTTTATCAGGGTTGGCCTACTAAACTTGCTACATTCTGGTAACAACGGGAGAAAGTGAATGGAGATGTCGCCGTTTTGTTGTTAAAAGTTTCCATTTGCTTGTCAGGGGAACGCTAGAAAGGGGTCGTTTCCGTGACTTTGTCAACTGATGGACTGCACACTTGGTGAGCGAGGAAAAGGTTCCCTGTGCCTTCCCTCCTCTTTCCTGTCCCTCCCTCCCATCCCCCCACCCCCATCAAGTTCCATCTTGTAAAGTTGTTTCCATGCTATGCTGATGAGAAGAATTGAAAGACCATCTGCACTTTAACTGGCAGGTCACAGACATGTCATTTGCAAAAATATGAACTCAGCATACGGCTGACATATAACACTGTAAGCATAGAACAGACAGTGAACTATATGGCTGACATATAACACTGTAAGCATAGAACTGACAGTGAACTATACGACTGACATATAACACTGTAAGCATAGAACTGACAGTGAAGTATACTGCCAACATATAACACTGTAAGCATCGAACAGTGAAGTATACAGCTGACATAAAACACTGTAAGCATAGAACTGACAGTGAACTATACACACTCCTACCTTGATTTCCACTCATCTCACCCACCCTCCACCCTGCACAGCATACCCTACTCGCAGTTTCTGAGACTCCGTAGATTATGCTCTGACGACACTGACTTCCATGAACAATCCGACAGAATGATAGACTTTTTCCTCGCCCGCAACTATCCCTCCAGACTTCTACACACTGCTAGACAGAAAGTTGCCGCCACACCACGCGCACTCACCCTCCAACCCTCCCACCACCACAGACACACAAAACCAAGGCCGATCGCTGTACTGACCCACCACCCCCACAACCTCCCAGTACCTAGGATCCTCCTTTCCAAATGGCACCTGTTGTCCAAATCTGAACCCGACCTCTTCAAAAAACTCCCCCTCCTAGCATCTCGGCGGGATAAGAACCTGCGAGACCTTCTAGTACACTCCAAACTAAAACCGAATACCTCCCTCCCCCCTTCCTGCGGCTCCACCCCGTGCAATGTCTCCCGTTGCCACACTTGCCCCTACCTTAACACTGCCACTACACTCCACACACCCAATACCACCTTTATCATCAAACGCAACTTCACCTGCACCAACAGCAACATCGTCTACGCCATCACATGCACCTTCTGTCTCACTTTATTCTACATCGGGGAGACAGAACGCACACTCAACACCCGCTTCACAGAACATCTAGCTGACACTAAACACCGCAGAAACACACCAGTTGCACGTCACTTCAGTACACCCCCACACACAGCCGCCAACATGAGGGTCTGTGGTATCTGGAAAATGAAGGGCGACTCCATTGACCCTAAGAATATGGAGTCCTACTTCATTACCCATTTCGGTACCATGGCACCTACTGGACTCAACCTAAAACACTGACCCTCCCCCTCTCTTTAACCCCTTCACCCCTCCGTCTCTAACCTTTTCTCTCACCTCCTTCCCACTCTCTCTCTCTCTCCCCCCCTTACTCGCGCTGCTTTTTCTCTCTCTTTCTCTCTCCCCCGCCCACTCTCCACCCCCACCCTTCTCTACCCTTTCCTACCAACCTTGCGATTGGCTGCCCCTCTTTTTAACCTTTCTTACTCACTGTCCCTCGGTCATTCTCCTGCTATGCAGCCAACGCGCCACTTCTACTGCAGATAAGTCTTTTTCCTTTTCGTTTTTTCGTCGTTTTTGTGTTGTATGATGAAGGGGTAGTGCCCCGAAACATTTAGATTGTCTTCGTCTCTGTCCCTTTCTAGCTTGGTACAGTTCCCTTGTTTTACATTTAGTGAACTATACGACTGACATATAACACTGTAAGCATAGAACTGACGGTGAAGTATACTGCCAACATATAACACTATAAGCATAGAACAGTGAAGTATACAGCTGACATATAACACTGTAAGCATAGAACAGAGAGTGAACTATATGGCTGACATATAACACTGTAAGCATAGAACAGTGAAGTATACAGCTGACATATAACACTGTAAGCATAGAACTGACAGTGAAGTATACTGCCAACATATAACACTGTAAGCATAGAACAGACAGTGAAGTATACAGCTGACATGTAACACTGTAACCATAGAACAGAGAGTGAACTATATGGCTGACATATAACACTGTAAGCATATGTAACCCCCTCGAGGTTACCAGATTTGTTTCCCCTTGACGCCTTTCTAGCTTGGGGAGATACCGATTTAGTAGGAAAAATGTAGTCCCTCAGACAAATAAACCTTTGTCTAGGGACAAGTCTTTTTGTGCATTAAAAACCCCCTTCAGTTTGTACGAGGGGGAAATATGTACTTCTGTACTAAAATCTGTAGTGTCGTCAGCCCGTTCACTAAGCATACGCTTATAGCGAGCGAGCTGACGACATTAAATAAGGATTCGCTGTATGCACACGTGGTACACCGAGGGCTAGCTGTGTGAAGACTAGGGTCGTTTAAAAGAAAGGGACGGCAGATCTTTTTTGAAGATCTGCCACGTTCCTTACTTTCGACTCTCTCTTTGCTACGTGTTTGGGTACGGTAGGCTCCCTTGGTCACATACCTCAGCATACGGTTGTGTTGAGCGCTGCCAGTACTTTGTTGGGGTTGTTGTATGTATTGCTGATGTTGTAGCCTGAAGTTAATTGTTAGGTGGATCTCTGTGTCAGGCCACCTTTACTCCCTAGTTTTCCTTGTTTGTCATTCTTCCTTTTTCTCTTCTCCCTTGCGTGCTTAATTGTTCCTTCCTTTGCACCTTTGTCATTTTCACCCTTCTTCTTCTTTTCTTCCATAGTTACCAGTTAATCTTTTTACCTTTTAGTTCGGGATTTAGATAGAAGAATAAAAGTTATTGAGCCAGTTAACTGGCACATACTGTCCAAATCCGAGCCCCACCTCTTCAAACAAAACCCCCTCCTAGCATCTCGCAGGGATAAGAACCTGCGAGATCTTCTAGTACATTCCAAACTTAAAGCCACCACTACCCTCCCCCCATCATGCGGCTCCACCCCATGCAATGTCCCCCGTTGTCACACTTGCCCCTACCTGAACACCAACACAAAACTCCACACACCCAACACCACTTTTGTCATCAAGCGCCACTTCACTTGCACTGACAGCAACATCATCTACGCCATCACATGCACCCTCTGTCCCACTTTATTCTACATCGGGGAGACAGAACGCACACTCAACACCCGCTTCACAGAACATTTGGCTGACACTAAACACCGCAGAAACACACCAGTTGCACGTCACTTCAACAC